>SJYV01025015.1:237095-262144 GCA_006410875.1 Neotragus pygmaeus | reverse complement strand
AGTCATATTGGACTCCTAGCAACCCCATGGACTGCAGCCTACCAGGCTCCTCTGTCCACAGGATTTGCCAGGCAAGAGTACTGGAGAGTGGATTTCCATTGCCTTCTCTTGATCTTAGACTGCCCATGGCCTATTATAAGAATTTAAAATAATAGGAATGAGAAGATAGAAATCGTGAGTTATAGCTGTACCGTCAATTCTGTTGTTGTTCTGTCCCTAAGTTCTGTCCGACTCTTTGTGACCCCATGGACTGCAGCACACCAAGCTTCCCTGTCCTTCACCATCTCCCGGAGTTTGCTCAAACTCATGTCCATTGAGCGGGTGAGGCCATCAAACCATCACATCCTCTGTCATCCCCTTCTCCTCCTGCTTTCAATCTTTCCCAGCATCAGGGCCTTTTCAAATGAATCAGGCTCTTCACATCAGGTGGCCAAAGTATTGGAGCTTCTGATTTAGCATTAGTCCTAACAAATATTCAGGATAGATTTCCTTTAGGATTGCATGGTTTGGTCTCCTTGCAGTCCAAAGGACTCTCAAGAGTTTTCTCCAACACTACAGTTCAAAAGCATTAATACTTTTGTGTTTAGCCTTCTTTATGGTCCAACTCTTAATCC
Organism: Neotragus pygmaeus; assembly: GCA_006410875.1. Lineage (NCBI taxonomy): Eukaryota > Metazoa > Chordata > Mammalia > Artiodactyla > Bovidae > Neotragus > Neotragus pygmaeus. The sequence goes on along the minus strand of SJYV01025015.1, from coordinate 261,530 downwards.
ATACTTGACTACTGGGAAAACCACAGCTTTGATCAGACGGACCACTGTTGGCAAAGTAATGTCTCTGCTTTATAAAACGCTGTCTAGGTTGGTCATAGCTTTTTTCCCAATAAGCAAGCATGTTTTAATTTCATGGCTGCTGTCACCATCCGCAGTGATTTTAGAGCCCAAGAGAATAAAATCTGCCACTATTTCCATTGTTTCCCCAACTATTTGCTGTGAAATGATGGAACTGGATGTCATGATCTTAGTTTTTTGAATGTTGAGTTTCAAGCCAGCTTTTTCACTCTCCTCTTTCATCTTCATCAAGAGGCTCTTTAGTTCCTCTTTGCTTTCTGCCATAAAGGGTGGTGTCATCTGCATATCTCATGTTATTGATATTTCTCCTAGCAATCTTGATTTCAGCTTTGCTTCTTCCAGCCCAGGATTTCTCAAGATGTACTCTGCATATAAGTTAAATAAGCAGGGTGACAATATACAGCCTTGATGTACTCCTTTCCGAATTTGGAACAAGTCCATTGTTCCATGTCTGGTTCTAACTGTTGTTTCTTGACCTGAATACAGGTTTCACAGGAGGCAGGTAATATACTCTTGTATTCCATCTCTTTAAGAATTTTCCACACTTTGTTGTGATCCACACAATGGATCTTGCAAAGATGAGGATATTTCAGATGTGGGGATGGGTCTTTAATATGGTTCTATCTGATTTGGTCTGAGTATTTTCATATTTTCTTTATTAACTCATATTCTATCAATTATCAATAACTAAAAATCTGACTATGATCAATTTGAATATTTTTCCTATCATTTTTCAAATTAAATTGTAAATTGAAAAAATCTTTTGAGTGCTTTTATGTCCTCCTATAGTTACCATTTGCTTTATGTTTTTATTAAGCTTTCAGATTTACACTTTAAATGTATCTATCCATATTTCCCCTTCATCTGGTGAGCTTAATATTCTTTGTTTGGGAATATTATGTTTTAATTTAATTTTTATTTGTTGACCTATATATCTATAAAATTATTCTGCTGTATGCTATCAAAATTNTTATGTCCTCCTATAGTTACCATTTGCTTTATGTTTTTATTAAGCTTTCAGATTTACACTTTAAATGTATCTATCCATATTTCCCCTTCATCTGGTGAGCTTAATATTCTTTGTTTGGGGATATTATGTTTTAATTTAATTTTTATTTATTGACCTATATATCTATAAAATTATTCTGCTGTATGCTATCAAAATTTTCAAAAACTTGTCTCCAAATTTTTTACTTCTATTTTCTGGAAAAGCAATCCATTTTAACACAATATATTTATTGAAAATATGTCTAGATATTAAATATAGATGTCTGAAAAGCTAAATTTAAAGTATCTAAATATTTAGCAATGGACTCATTGCACATAGGGGAAATTCTCAAAAAGAGGCAATACAGTGATAAATGTGATAAAATTACCATCCTGTGTTTTAGTGAAAGAGAGTCTAGTATTGCATTTCTGCTTTTTCCCTTCAGGGTATGGAATTTGCTAGAAAAGTTTAAAAGCAAATTTTCTAATATTCCATAAGGACAGTATATATGCTATATAAATAGCCTTCTGATATATTTCAGTGATTCCTTCTGACAAGGTAGCATACCTAAGAGGAATCAATAGATAGTATCTTCTTCACAGTCATCTCATATTTGTTTTGTAAGATGAAAACTATAATCCCTGGAACAAATTTTTCTCTTTATCACTAAAATTTTAGAAAGATATAACATATCTTGAAGATAAATAGTTTCCCCTCCCCTTCTTTTTCATTATAAATATCAAACAGTATCTGTTTAGGGCAATAATCATAAAGAAAACATTAGTCAAAAGAGGATGATACAAATGCCTAATGTGTTTTCTTGGTTGAAAATAACAATACAGTAGAAAATACACTGAACCATATGTAGCTTGTATATTTCAACATCTTGCAAAATCAGCTACTCTGTCCATGCACAAATGTGCTAAAGCTGATTTTACAAAATAGGCAACAATGTTTGTCCAAGTATCTGATTCAGCAGCTGGCCCACATTTTTTATTATGAAAAATGAGGATTAATTGATGAGAATGTTGAACTTTCCTCTGAAGAATCACACTTGAAACTTAGCATTTTTGTTTGGGTTGGCAAATGAATACTGTTAGACCTACATGTTGTATTTTTAATCTAAAGATACATGAATTTAAACAACAACAACAACAAAAAAAAAAAAGTAAATTATATAGTCAATATTTTACTAGGTTTTGGAGCTGCTGCTCATTGCTCTAGTTTCAGTTACGAATTGGTGAATAACTTTGCTAACTGCAATACTTGCTTTGAAAGTTTTTCATTTCTCTTCATTGATGCAAACTAGATACTTTGCATGTAAAATGATTTGAAATACAGATGAAATTATTCTACAAGCAAACTATTGATGTATTGTAAACCCAATGGATGTATTCTGGACACTGAAAGATGACAGAAATGAATTAGACATAAATCTTGTTTTCAAGGAAATACTGGTTATCTGGAGAAAAGGACATATATTCAAGTTACTCTTGTTTCTGCAATATTGACAACTCACCTTGTTGCTTTAGGCAAGTCAGTTCAGTTTTGTGGGCCTCAATCTCTCTTCCCTAGAAGCTCAGATGGTAAAGAATATGCCTGTAGTGCAGGAGATCAGGGTTCAGTCCCTTGACCAGGACGATCCCATGGAGAAGGGAATGGCAACCCAATCCAGTATTCTTGCCTGGAGAATGGAGTATCCTACCAGTTTGCAAATTCTATGATTGTATTGCTTTTTTAACCTCAGAAATGCAAATATATAAGAAATATTGTTTTAGATCTAAAATACCTGTCCACTAAGTTTTACTTGGGCCCATGTGATTTTTTTTTATTTTTAAATATGCAGAAAATTAAAGGGAATAAGATAATAAATACCATATACCTCATAAACTAGATTTAAATCTTATTGTTTCTGTTTCTGAAACATTTTAGTGTAGATTATAGACATCATGACATTTCACTCTGAAATGCTTCATTATGTAATAGCATCACAAATCCATTACGGTATATCATGAACTTAACAAAAATTCCTTTATATCAGCTGATCACGACTTCCCTATTGTCCCTAAATATCCCTTATGGAAGATCTAATTGGTGTCTATGCACTGAGCTATGGTGTCATGTCTCTTTCAGTCTAGACTTGTCCTTCTGCCTCTCACATCTTGTTTCTTTGTCATGCTTTTTTGGCCATGACATTGACATGTTTAAGACAATAGATCCATTATTGTCCTAAAGAATGACACACACTCTGTGTTTGCCTTATGATTTTTCTCTCTGTGCGTTCTACTTCTCTGGGCTATTCTAGTCCATAAATCTGAAGTTAGACTCACAAGCCTGATTAGATACAATTTAGACATTTTAAATACTTCCTCGGTAAAGCTGTATATTTCCTATTGCCTCACAGAATCTGTTTCACTATCAGTGATGATAGAGCTGATTGATCACTAAGTTAAGTGGTAACTTGTATTTTCCACTGTAAAATCTCCCTTTGCATGTGTTCTTACAGATGATAAAATACTTTTTTTTTAAGTTGATGTCTATGCTGATTGGTAGTTGTCTAAAAAGTCTAAGTAAATGTGTTCTCTCAGCAACCCTATTGTAACATTGAAGTAATATGTGTATAATCAGCACATTTACTCTCTGATAATATCTTATCTTTAAGGAGCAAATTCATAAAGATAATAGGATAATCTTGTCATCTGAAATACCTTTTCTCCTTGGAGTTAAAATCTTTATTTCACTTTATTTCCTAGAGAATGTCATCCTCAGATCATCGTCATCATTGTTTTACAGAACCAACCTTTGGATGTTTGCCAGGAAATAGTGTTTAACCAAATTTTAAAACTACATGAGGAAATACAATTATAGTTTATAATTAACCATGGAGTTTTAATATTGATGTTCATAGGCTTTTACAAATAAATATTGGCTATTGTTGTTTAAATTTAAGATATATTAGAATCCTCTGATGGGCATACACTAAAATACTTAAAATATAACTATGATGGCTCCAGTGATAAGTGATTGAAATTTGCACAGCCTATTTTAACAGCCTATTTTTGTACACCTATTTTTACCAACAGTGTTAGGATTTTACTGGTATCAAGTGTATGGAGTCACAACACTATGAAGCCAGGCTTCTTGGGTGGAGTCATCAGCCATGTTACATTTCTGCCCACTTCCACCACCACCACATTGTAGCAGACCTCGTTGGTGTCTGGCCCCATCCCTTTGATCCGCCAGTACATTTTGCAAAGTTTTGAAGCCTTTCCCAGGCCTCTGCCCCCCTCACCATATGATTAAACTGTCATTATGCATTGTATCTGATTTAACAGAGCCTGTTTATTGTCCAGATTCATTCATATCTGTGTGTCATAACCCATCATCTTTATCAGAATTCTCATTATTTCCCAAATAAACTGTTTAGACTCAAATCTTTGTCCAAAGGTTTGCTTCTGGAAAAAACCCAATCCAGGACAGCCATTCTTATTCCTGACATACTGAACTGCTGGCCAAATTTTGAAGAATAGATCTGTTTTATCTGTTTTATCTTCATATTTGTTCCTACAAGGAGCACCATCCTTCCCTCCTTCCCTCCTTCTCTCTCTGGCTAACAGGTATACATCTTCATTTTTAACACTTAGGTTTATGTCTAATACATATATAGAAGAAATTCCTAGACATATTCTCTACTTTTTCTTCTTTTTTTGTCTGCAGTGTCCATCTCTTTTGTTTCTGTTAATTTTCTCATAACATTTTGTTTTCCAAATCTCCTACTTCTATATAGTGTTAGTTTCCAAAAAAAAAATTAACATCTGTATTTTTCCTCTTATAACATACTATTCATTTTATACTTGAAATAACTCCTCTCATTTCTCTGAAGATGCTAATGATAATTGGTTAGTCTTGTTTTTCTCTTTTCCTTGCTTGATTCCTACTTCTCCCAATATGCATGCTTTCTTGTTTTGGTCTTTGTATTTCATGTCATAGATTATCTTCAAAATCTGGAAACCCTTTGCTAGGAACTTTTATCTAAAAATACCAAAAAAATTAAAGAACTGTATGAAAACCTTGAACGCTTTGCTGAGTTGGCTGTAGTTCCTACCGTAGGCTGACCTATCTGGACAGTTTCATTGCAGAGCCCTGAAGGTCATTATTACCCCCCCCACCCCCACCTAGAATTAGCCAGATTCCCTAGAGAAAGGCTTTTCAGTGAAGTTTTATGTCTGATTTGGAGCATTCTTCAATTCAATATGTGACCTCGATCTTCCATCAACCTGTTATCCCCAGTCTATAATCCCTCTGTTTTACCATCTCTGGAGATTAAACAGATATTTTATGTAGATGGAGGGGGTGGTTATGAAGCAAAGTTCTCTGGTTATGGGAGAGAAGCTACAGATCTAATTGCTTCTTAAATAGCTTTCAAACAATTCTGCATGTACCAATTACAGGGGTACTTGCACAACCAATGCCTATTGCTTTTGGTGATCCTCTGATACAAATTAGGTGACATCACAGCTTCCTCTACTACTGGCATAAGGCCAAGTCTTTCAGGTTTGCTGAATCTATTACCAATTATTCCTGTTTATGTGAGTTTATGAATGAAACAAGGAAACAAAACACAACTTTTGACTTACTTCAATGCAAATACCTGTGGTTACTTCTCCATCTTAAGCCAGAATTGATTTCACTTAACCTGTAAGAAGGCTTAACTCCCGAAGTTTTCCCTTGGGAGACCTCTCCCTTCATAACCTACCTTCACACCATCCTCCTTGTGCTGTAGAGAATCCTGATTATTCTAGAGTCTAAGGCAGTGCTTTCAGATTGCATATCAACTGTTTCCCTATCTGTCTTTTTATCCTCAATCTATACAAAAGCCTTGAGATGAAAGCCCGTTTTTTATCCCTGTGTTTTTTTGCTCACTCAGTGTCCAGCTCATGGTAGGCTTTCTCTATCTTTATTGAACACATAGATGATTGAGTGAAGTGTTAAGGAATTGAGAAAAAGCTAAAATAACAGAAAGTGGGATTCAGCCATATTCTAGCTCTTCAGTTCATTTCAGTCAGTCAGTCATGTCCGAACTCTTTGTGACCCCATGAATCACAGCACCCCAGGCCTCCCTGTCCATCACCAACTCCCGGAGTNGAGAGTTGGACTATAAAGAAGGTAGAGCACTGAAGAATTGATGCTTTTGAACTGTGGTGTTGGAGAAGACTCTTGAGAGTCCCTTGGACTGCAAGAAGATCAAATCAATCTATCCTAAAGGAAATCAGTCTTGAATATTCGTTGGAAGGACTGATGGTGAAGCTGAAACTTGAATCCTTTGGCCATCTGATGCAAAGAACTGACTCATTTGAAAAGACCATGTTGTGGGAAAGATTGAAGGCAGGAGGAGAAGGGGATGACAGAGGATGAGATGTTTGGATGGACATGGGTTTGAGTAAGCTCTGGGAGTTGGTGATGGACAGGGAGGCCTGGTGTGCTGCAGTCCATGGAGTCTCAAAGAGTCAGACAAGACTGAGCAACTGAACTGAACTGATATTGATTCCTGCATAAATTTCATTGAAGATACTAGCCTAATCTTACAGGTAACCAGTGGAAGTTATCTATGGATGATAGCAGTGGACTTCTTAGATAGTAAACCATTCAGCCAGTAGAATAGAGATCAACTCAAATTAGTGGTTCTCAAATTCAGCATTAATCAGAATCATGTGGAGAGCTTGTTAAAAACACAGACTGCTGGTCCTCACACCCTGAGTTTCACAATCAGTAGGCCTGGGGGTGGGTCTTGGGCCTTGTCTTTCTATCACGTGTGGTGTTGATGTTTCATTTTTGGGGATCACAGTCTGAGAACCATTGAACTGGCAGAGTCAGATGTTGGAGTTACTGTGAAATTATGATGAGAAGATGACAGATAAAATGAAAGCAAGAGAAAAGTAACAAGAGAAGCAATAGTAGACCCAAGAGACATTTTTTTCTGAATGCATTATGAGAATTTCATAATATTGGATGTTAAGGGTGAGAGAAGGTTTGAAAGTCACAACGGAATATCTTCTTTGGATAAGTAACTGCCCCATTAACCATGACGAAGTCTACAGAGGATGGAGCAGGGTTAGGAATGGGTGGAGAAAGTTTTAAGGGAAGAGAAGGAATTTAGTTTATGATATCACATCTCTCAAGTCCCTGAAAGCATGCAAATTTGATATGTCCAGTCAACCGCTAAAATTCAGCTCTGGATCTTAGAAGAGTGCTAATACCTGAAGATAGTAATTGAGAATTGGCAGAGTACTAATGGAATGGAAGCCAATGGATAAAGTGATCATCCAGGAAGTATATTTTGCATGAAAAAGGCAAAGAACCAAGAGCAGAATCCTGAAATGCCCTGATAATTAGATACATGAAGAGGATGTTGAAAAGCCAGAATAGGACAATAAAAATGATTAGAGAGCAGAAGAACTAGCAAAGATATGTGTCAGGAAATAAAAAAGAAGACATTTAAAAACCAAGGAGTAATCAATGGTGTCAAATACTTTAAAGAGATCAACATGACCAGGGCTTAACATAGGCCTATAATAACTAAGTGCATCCATAACTTTATTTAGGGCTTCCCTGATAATTCAGTTGGTAAAGAATCCACCTGCAAGCCACCTGGTTCGATTCCTGGTCGGGAAGATCCACTGGAAAAGTATTCTTGGGCTTCCCTTGTGGCTCAGCTGGTAGAGACTCTGCCTGCAATGTGGGAGATCTGGGTTCAAGCCCTGGGCTGGGAAGATCCCCTGGAAGAGGGAAAGGCTATCCATTCCAGTATTCTGGCCTGGAGAATTCCATGGACTGTATAGTCCAAGGGATAACAAAGAGTCAGACCCAGCTGAGTGACTTTGACTTCACTTCATCACTTTATTTAGCCAGGCCCTAAAACACCTGTTGAATACCTTGTTGGCACAAGTCTTTTATTCTCATCCTTAAATTAATCATGGGAATCTTCTTAGCCACCAGGTTCATTTTTTAAAGCTGAAGTCACCCTTGAGGAGTAGTCATCTTGCAATCATAGGCACCAGTGAGGTTGGCAAAGGGAGGGATAGTGAAAAATGGGATGAGTCTAAACCTTTACTTGACAGTACTTCAAAGATGACTAGAATCTGGAACTGAAAGCATGCTGCCCTGAGATCCAAAGTTGCTTGTGTACAAAGGGTCATTGCACAGGCCACACTCTGGCTCAAGTTTTAGAAATTCTTCCCAGTCACTTGATACAAAATCTATATCCCTACTTGTATTCTCAGGCCTAATATGAGCCCTAAATTCCAAATTGAATCTATGACTTTTTTTTCATATATATATATATATGAATCTATGTGTCTGTGTGTGTGTGTGTGTGTGTGTGTGTGTGTGTGTGTGTGTATGACTCTACATTCTCAGGTATGTTTATCTCCACTGGGACTACCACCTAGCCCAACCAGTCAACATGATTTTTCAAGTCAGACTTCAGAGAATTGCTAAGGTCATCTCAAATCATCTACGAACTACATCTGACCTGCACCTTTCTTTTTCCCAGATGATCCTATCTAAACCTAACCCCTGTCTGCTCCTTGCTCCAGCAAGTGATGCCCCTGTCTTCCCCAGGCAGTTGAAGCTACCAAGTATGGATGCTATGGGCACATAGTTTCATTAGTGAAAGAAGTCAAACGGATTTAAGCAGATCAAGCTAAGCCTTCATGACCATGAATGAGAGATGATGTGTCTTGCTCTTTTTTTGTTTGTTTTTGAAAGAATCCATTTGGGAAACTTCTTTCACTTCATTATTACTGAAAGACAAACTATTTTCTCTTAGACCATTATCAACAAATTGTGGTTTGAGTTATATGCATGTTTTCTTGATTAAAAAGGAAAGGAAAAACAAATGATAAATAAATGAGAAGGTATAGACTGGTTGTCAGAAATCATCACAGTCCTTTATCATTTTCAATCAAAACTATGTAAATATAACAGAAATGCTCCCCAAATAGTCACTGATTACAAAAGAACAAATAAAGAGTACATGATGCTAGGTTTAAGAACCTTGATCCAATTATTGTAAAGAACCTGAACTGTGTATACCTTTATTTTCTCATATCCACAATGAAGAGAGATTCATGTATGAGTAGCTCATGTCATTCTTCAGTTATATATTAATTTATAAGTGTTCAATAGTCATTTTATGGAAGTGTAGATGAAAAAAAATTCTGAACTTGATCTCTATTTTATCCTTGTCTCTGATATTAGAGACTGAATATGAGCAACACCTGCTCCATAAATAACTCCCTGATTCATCTGAACAACAACAACAAAAAAAGTTCAGCAAAATAGTTGACTGCTTTAGGATACAGATGGCATCTGTCATTTAAATAACTTAAGTTATTTAAATTGAGTAGCAAAAATATCTGACAAATCTTTTTCAGACAAATACAGCAAAGAAATCTGGAATAACATCTAAGACATCAGAAGTTGTTTTTAGGCCTTTAAGATTTTCTTTTATTTAGGGGTAAACTATTGTGTCTGTCTCTCTCTCTTATTTTATTTTTTTCATTCTCTCATGAATCCCATCTGCTTGGAAGTGTCATTGCTGAAGTTGCAAGGAAACACTTTTGATTAGCACTGAAAAGGTCTAATGTTAGAGACCCTGAATGCAAAACTTCTAATAAAAATAAACTTCAAGGTCTCCAAGTACTCTGATCAGATCAACTGTATGATCCCAGAGTAGGTTGCTTAAATCTTCTTGGCTAAGCTTGAGAGTGCAAAGCTTAATACCCACAGGCTTGCAATCTTTTTGAATGTGATTATAATTCAGCACCAGCTTTGCATCCTGGATAAAGGTTTCCCTTGAACACAAAGTATGTTACATGCCTGTGTGCTAGTGATCAAAATACTCAGAGGATTATGGCACTTGCTGTTCTTAAACCTCCAAAATGGTGTTAAAATGCTCCATCCAATCAGCTAAGCTGTAAATTAAATTTTTGTAGATTGAAGACATAATTTTATTTCATATGCCAGAAACTCATTTCAACCCTAGCATTTCTGTTAGCACATTGCATCCAGCAGCATAACTCAAGAGGTTTAATGAAAGTTTAAAAACAATCTGTTGCAGATTTTGTGCCTAATTTATTTTTAATTGCAAATTGTACAACACATTATTGCCTGTGAAAATAGAAATTTAATTTTCTTCCTGTTTTTTTTTCTTTCTTTTTTTTTTTTTATAACTCTCATGCAACCTCAGATTGGAAACGAGTTTTAACATGCTGTTTTCTGGGTTTTATTTTTTTGTTTCTAGATCCTTGATGTGACGTCTTTGGAAAATATAGCTCATGTCACTATCATTATCCTTCAAACACACTTTCATGGTTTCAGAACGCACTATTTGAAATTTCTCTAAGAAGTCTGCATTGACACAATGATTGCAAGTGTTTAACATGCACTGTGATTACAGTGTCTCTCTTTTCCACGTGAAAATCTGATAGTTTATTCCTCCTAACAGTGTTCATCTTCATATTTAGATCATGAAGCTTTATTGGTGATGGGGTAAAATCACACACAAAATAGCTTTCATTGTAAGGATAGCTGGACAGTTTGTGAAAATTAGATGTGCTATCACAGTTTCTAATAGGAGAAGAAATACCCTATTACTGTGCCATTTGCCTCTTTCCTAAGACCTTTAATTTTTGTAATCAGTCTTCTTAGGAATGCAGCGAATGAAAAATCAACACAAGCGCTCATTCTGATCTTTTCTTAGGGAAAGTTTTGTCACACTCTGCTGCATCTGGTAGTTTGACTTTGGACAGAATCTGAAATGAAGCTTAATGTGAGTGCTATCAAGTGATTCTAGGAAAATGTCAAAATACAAGAGAAGAAAACAAAGGTCTTCTGTGCTGGATTTGCATTCCCTTCTGAAATCTTTGGCACTTTACATCAGAGAGGGGGTTGTGTTATTTATTTTCAATATCCTGCCTTTCTCTTCTTCCCTGTCCGTAGAGAGAGGCCATCAGCTTGCTTCCCGCAGCTCTTCCCTCCCGTGCTGGGGCATTGTGTCTGCCCGGCCAGCTGCCTTCAGAGCTGGTGATGAGATGAGAGCTGTGTCTCGCTGGAGAGGGGTGGGTGGGGTGTCCTGACTAGGTCTCCCTGCCTGCCACAAACTTGTTGCTTCTACGAGGCTCAGCTTCCAGGGATGGCCAGATCAGTGTGACACCCGCTCTCACGTGTGCTCCTCTGAGCAGGGTCCCTGCAAGGAACACTTGCTGTGAGTGAGGACCTTGACCTTGACCTCGACCTCGTATAAAACATCAGAGTTCAAGTTCAGGTAGGACTTGCACCTGGGTTGGTGGAGTCAGACTTATGGTGTAACATTTTGAGCACTTGAACAGCATTGCAGCTAAAAAAATTAACTTCAAATTAAGTAGGAAAATGGTCAGGACAACTATTTGTCAATAAACTTCAAGTATAAAGTATAATAATCTTTCTCAACTTGAGAACATTAATCACTGTAAAATAGCATATTCTCATAGAACACATCTGATTCGTTTAAACTTAACTTATACAGCTGTTTCTTTGAGACATTTTATTTAAATTTATTTAATTTTTCAGAATAGTTAAGCCTGAAATATGATCGTAACATCTCTCCTTTCATGCACCACTAGCACTTAAAGGAAAATTATATGTTTACATTATTATTTCTTAAAGTATTAGTTTCCTGCTTTGACATATTCTGATCAAAGCAAAATGTTAATATAAATTAGTCTTAATGAAGTAAATAAATATAGAAATTCCAAATGAATTAGGTCTTAGTGATATACAAGAAAAATCGATCATTTTTTTGGTGTGTATTTGTGTAGCATAAGTACAAGTATATTTGAAAGAGATTTGATAGAATGGGCCAGACATCCCAAAGAAAGTTTGGATGGATGCTATTTATTGACGAAATCTATGGAAGAATGCATGAATTGATGGAATCAGTTGCAGTAAGTTTTTGGAATGTAGTGATGTACAGGATAGGCTAATGAAACTGATGCCTACATATATAGAAATCATTGTAGAGAAATACAGTGATTATTACTAGGACATAAACTTGTACCTGTTTTTATAAACTCTTGTCAGAAAGTGAAAGACCGTTTTCCAAAAGAAAATTGTTTCTCCCACTTTCTCTCCTTGCTATTTCCACAGGTCAGAGAGCTATGGATAAAAACAGTAAAGCCAAAAGATCCTTTGGTGGAAGTTTTGCTGATGGGTGTGAAGGCAGCTTGAATTTCCATTAGTCTCAGTTCTTTCCAGATAGATCTGTGCTAATTCTTAATTCTCTGCTTATTAAAGGGAGGCTTGTTTTTTTCTCTATATGTATAGATAAGCTCAATGTAGCCTTGAGATATGCTCAATGCATGATACTATGTGCATACACACACACACACACACACACACACTCTGACCCTTGCTGGGGTGGAAATTCCACAAGTGCATTCATAAGCTTTGAAGTTTGCTGAAGACGAATATCTTCCTTTTAATCAGAACCTTCAAAATGTGATGAATCTTTAACTCAGGTCAGGAGATGGACTTGAATATACCTACCTTTTTATTTATAAATTTAGCTGTAATTTATTCCGGAAAACTATTCATTGAGTTAAAAAAACTGTTAGATGAAAAACAGTATTTTCCCTTAATTTGTTTGTATGATCCAGTTTGTTGAAATTCAAGACACTCCAAAACTGTTCAGTTTAAAATATATATCCACTGAAAATGAAAACAAGTTTTTACAAGTAAACAAATTTGAACATCAGTATAATTTGTATATAAAAGGTAATCTAATGAAAGATTATTGTATTTTTAACAAAATGTTAAACTATTTTAGAGCTTATGAATTTCTTAAATTCAAACTAAACTTAAAAAGTAGACTTGTAGTTACAGAGTGGTTAGATGGTACTTTTTAATATAATTGATATACAATATTATGTTAGTTTCAGATACACAGCATAATGATTTGACATTCGTACACATTATGAAAAGATCATCACTATAAGTCTAGTAACGTTTTGTCCCTGTGCAAGCTTATTGCAATATTGTTGACCACATTCCTTATGCTGTATATTACATCATTGTAACTTATTTATTATATACCAGAGGTTTGTACATCTTAATCCCCTTCATCTGTTTCACCACCACTACCCTTCTCCTTCTTAGCCACAGCTCATTTATTTTCTGAGTCTGCTTTTACTTTGCTTTGTTTGTTTTGCTTTTGTTGATATAAAGTTAGTGAAATTTAAACCAAGTGATGCTCATTTGAAAATTGTATATTTAAGGTGTATGTGTTTCCATATTGAGTATATTATCAATGTACAATTCTAAGTTGTATCATTGTGTGTGTGTGTATATATATACACACACATACATACATACATATATAAAATAAAACTGTAGTCGAGAGAAGCATCATGAGGATGAAATAAAGGCAAATTATGAGAGCCCTTTGAAACACTTGGAAATAGAATATGCATGTGAACCTGAAGAACTGAAAAATCCTACTATTTGTCTCTTTCTAAAATGACCTGTGCAGCTGCTGCTATGAGGCTCAATCACTTCAGTCATGTCTGACTCTTTGGGACCTCATGGATAGTGGCCCACCAGGCTCCTCTGTTTATAGAATTCTCCAAGCAAGAATACTGGAGTGCGTTGTTATGCCCTCCTCCAGGGGATCTTCCCAACTCAAAGATGGAACTATTGTCTCCTGTGTCTCCTGCACTGGCAGGCGGATTCTTTACTGCTGAGCCACCAGGACCTGTGCAGATCAAATCCTTTTGGATTCATTCAAACACAGTGTATATGTGTGTGCCTCATAGATGAGTGCATTGTGGAAAAGACATATTTTCTGCCCAAGTATCTGTAAGAGCCTGGCCATCCTTTTTAAATACTGAGGCCAGAAATGAGAAAAAGGGTGAAAAATATTTTTCACTTATCTGCACTCCTGGATTATATACTACCTGTGAGCAGAAAGTGTTCATCATTGAAACACATATACATTGAATATCTAACTTGGGTCCAGTACTCTATCAGATGCTGAGTACAGAGATAAGAGATAAGAGATTCAGACATATTCTATGAGCTTATAGGATATACTCGTATAGCTAAATATGTATATATATTTATCAGTTCTTTTCACTGTGTTACTTTACATCAATCAGTGATCACTTTAACCAATGTAATCAGATTACTGGGCCTATTCCCATTCATTCATTAAATGTTTATTATTTCTCCGTTATATACTATGTGATATAATGCAATGGGATTTCATAATTTTTTCTCTTGATATCATGTCTCACACAAAACAACAGGATGGGAGAGGCAGAGGAGGATACAATAAAATCCATGAACATAAAGCTGATTTGTATTAGCACTTTTATAATATAATCAGTATGTTATAAATACATGTGTGTACACAGACTAAACCAATAAGAAAAGTGTCATGTGTTTTTGAGTCCAGCTCTCTGATGTTAAGTTACATCAGCCTATAAATCTTTCTTTCTGTTTTAATCAGCATTCTGATAACTTATTATTTGTTTAGGATTACTTTTGAAAGATTTCATTCATCATTATGATATTCTACTGGCAGCTTACTCAATAAAATGTGTCCTACAGATTTCATGATCTATACTTAGAGATATGTGATAAAGATAACAAATACACTAGTTCTACAGAGGTGTAATGCCAAGACATGTCTAAAGATGTGACTTTAGGTTTGATATTGCCCCTAATTCATTGAAACTTTGGACAAGTCATTTCTGACTTGCTGAGCCTTAGGGGAGTTAGGATAATATTGTTCAGTTGCTCAGCCATGTCTAACTCTTTGCAGCCCCATGAATTGCATCACACAGATGATGTCCTTTACTGTCTCCCGGAATTTGCTCAAATCCATGTCCATTGTTTCGATGATACCATCCAACCATCTCATCCTCTGTTGCCCCTATCTCCTGCTCTCAATCTTCCCCAGCATCAGGGTCTTTTCCAATGAGTCAGCTCTTTGCATCATGCAGCCCATGTATTGAAGCTTCAGCTTCTGCATCAGTTCTTCCAGTGAATATTCATTGTTGACTTCTTTGCCATCCAAGGGACTCTCAAGAGTTTTCTCACCATAGTTTGAAATCATCAATTCCTCAGCACTCAGCCTTCTTTATGGTCCAATTATTTGTCACCGCATGGACTTTAGCCAGCCAGGCTCCTCTGTTCATGAAATTCTCAAGGCAAGAATACTGGAGTGGGTAGCCATTCCCTTCTCCAGTGAATCTTTCTGACCCAGGGATTGAACCCAGGTCTCCCACATTGCAGGCAGATTCTTTACTGTCTGAGCCACCAGGAAAGCTTGGGATAATATAAAGAGTTCAAATTGTGGCCCTCAACATAGCTTGCCTAACAAGGAATGACGAGGAATGCATAGGGGTTTCAAAGACTGCAGTTCCTTTCCAGAATTGCTTGAAATACAGTTTATGGGTGAGTAGATAAAAGTACAACTGGGGAAAACTTTATTTCCAGATCATAAGAATCACCCCTCCTAGGGTAAAGTGATTGGAGATTCGTTAGCAGGACAATTAAAGGAGGAGGTCGGGCCCTGCCCAGACCACATATTTTTAGTAGTGAGCAAAAGAGGTGGCGCAGTAGTATGTAGACCATACAAATACACGTCAGGACTCATATTTCTCTCTCAGATTATCTGTCCTGTCTACTTAAAATAACTCTTATATTAAAACACATGACATAACACAGTGACCAAATACCTGAGTGTTTGGTAAACACTAGAAAAACACCTATTATTTTACCCGCTGTGACTAGGTCTGAATGACCTCAAGACCTGCTGTCATCTCCTTACTTACTTTGCTAAAACATGTGAGAATATCTTATATTGATCTCTAAAAATTTGGTAGGCAACAGGGACCAATTTAAATAAGATACTTGTGTGAAGAATTTAGTCTCATCATCCCTTTTTTTCTTACTGGGTAAAATGAATGAAACAATAAAATATATTCTGTAAGAAAATGTGATATATGCATACCTATGATTTGTTCTGGAGACGACAATGGCACCCCCCTCCAGTACTCTTGCCTGGAAAATCCCATGGATGGAGGAGCCTGGTAGGCTGCAGTCCATGGGGTCGCTAAGAGTCAGACATGACTGAGCGACTGTACTTTCACTTTTCACTTTCATGCATTGGAGAAGGAAATGGCAACCCATTCCAGTGTTCTTGCCTGGAGAATCCCAGGAACGGGGGAGATTGGTGGGCTGCCATCTATGGAGTCGCACAGAGTCAAATACAACTGAAGCTACTTAGCATCAGCAGCAGCANTAAGTCTTTAAGTTCATGGTCCTGGTTCTATTAACATCACTTAGAATTATACCAAATGTCCAGCTGCCAGGAGCCTTTGAAATCCAGTAATTATTTATGAGAATTTTATACAAAAAAAAGGTGGAACACATAAAAGAGCTTTGGTTCCTAAAACAGGAAAGACAAATGTTGCCAGAAAAAAAAATCTGTAAAAAATGTGGAGTAAACTCTGTGAATGAAAATCTGTTGTATGCTGGTGTGATCATTAAATGGAAACCCAGGGTATTTGCTTCGTTAATGAGCAGATCCTGCCCATGTACGTAAAGGCAAGTTTATTCCCAAAGATATGATACAGAAATATAATTTTTATTGTTAGGATATTGTTGGGCATCATGATTGTGAACATATTATAAAGTAAATATAGAGCTGAAATTTTCTTTTTTTCTTTTAACCATGGTCTTTTGAAGTATTTTGATATGGAATTTCTGAGTTCTTCTAAGCTTAATTATAATTTTTGACCACTTTATGAACAAGAATTAGAAAATAGAAATCATAAAGAATTACTATTTGCTGCATCGTATACCCTCTGAGTACTTGAATATTTTAAGGTCTCTGACTATTTTTAGAGAGAAATAATACCAGCATGTGATGCAGGCAAAGACTGAAAGCAAGAATTCTATAGAACGTCTAAATGTCACAGGTGTTATTGGAATGCAAATGTACTTTTCTATACGTTTTATAGGTGTTATATATAGCAAGTGTTTGACACCATATTTTTGCACTTTATTTTTTGACTTTTTCACCTATTACCTTTCCCAAAATTACTAGAAACTAAAAATACCTGCCTNCTATAGAACGTCTAAATGTCACAGGTGTTATTGGAATGCAAATGTACTTTTCTATACGTTTTATAGGTGTTATATATAGCAAGTGTTTGACACCATATTTTTGCACTTTATTTTTTGACTTTTTCACCTATTACCTTTCCCAAAATTACTAGAAACTAAAAATACCTGCCTGAAATTAAGAGCATGGATGCTTTGGCAAATAAAGACTGTGAGTTTTCTGCTGTCATTAAGATATATGCTATATATCATTTCTCAGTGGGCTGAACTAACTACTCATTGTGAGAAATCTTCCTGAGATGAGATTTCTGTCTGTCAACATAGGATAAATTTGACTTTGGAGACAAGGAATTTGCACAATTTCATTATTAAAAAAAGAAAAAAAAGGAGTAGAGAAAAGAGAAATAAAAGCATTATAAAAAATTAGATTTCAATAAAAGCAGAGTCAAAAGTTAGAAAACACATATAATTAATGAAAGTATTCATTTTATTTGATATTTGAACCACAAAATTGAAGTCTTTCACAGTCTTTCATGGACAAAACTCAGGTTTTGTGGAAATTAAGTGAAATTAAGAAATGATTTCCTTTCAGAGCAAAATGAAATGGTACATTTTGAGTTAAACACATTGTATAAAAATGTAATGAAAAGAAAACTTGTCACTTATGTCATTCTGCATATTTTTAAGTCAAACTTCTCATCTATGAGCTACCAAGTAATATGTAAGAGAAATGCTATGTTTAAATAAATAATATCATTCTTTTATTGGATATTACATCAACGGGTACAAAAATATGAATGCCCTAGCAGAAATGCTACTTAGACCTTTCAGAGTTGTCAATATCCAAACTGTGTCTTGTCTGATATCATCATAGCCTCATTTGTAGCCAAATGTGTATTTTTATAAGTACTGTAAGTCATAAATGCAATGGGTTCTCTTTTTTAGGATCACATTTTTGGAGTTAGTTACTTGACTAATTTTCATTGCAAACACTTTCAGAGTAATTTTGCAGAAATAAAACAACTCTTGAAGGAACACAACTGCTTTCTTACTAGGGATGGAAATATTTTAGAAAGAAAAGAACATCTGTTCCTTTTCCTCACCAATGATTTTATTGTCTTCTGGATGGTGCGAATTTGCTCTGGGAAAATAAGAGAGGTGTACTGCAATTCAGGATCATTTTGCCCACTTAGGAACCTGAGTTTCCAATTCAGAATATGACCTGGCTTATTCAGGTGACACCAGTTCTGCATATTCTTCTATTATCATTTAAATTTCTGTTCATGTTTTGACAGTCTTCTTTAGTAGAAAGCACAGAAAACATCCAGCTGCACCCCTTGAATCTTCATTCTTAAGCTGGGACACATTATTCTAGAACTAATGTTTCCATAATATGTGATGTCACGAAGAAGAATGAAAATCTCACTTTGGAGATGCCACTGTAATAATTCTCACTTATAGTATATAATTAATATGAATAATGGCAACAAAAGAAACACTTGAGAAAAGTAATTCTAGGCTTTAGTTAAAGAAGCTTAATGAAAGCAGCATTCTTCCACTTAGCAAATATTTATGTGCCAGAGACTCAGTTGCTAGGTGCTGGGGATCATGAAACTTACACATACACTGTGCTATCATTACAAGTTTTTCTGATTGATGGAAAAAAATAGAGCACACAATTTTACCTGGGTTTCCATGTGATAGACCAGAATGCCCTTGTCATAGAGGGTGAAGGAAGGTGTAGAGGAGTTTCAGACTTGACGGTAGAGGCAAGGAGGGGGCAGGATATTAGGCAGTAGAAAGAACACTTCTGATGAAGAACTACTTGGCATACTTGTTGCCCTGAAAGGGGCCCAGTGTGTCTAGATCAAGGAGAGCAGAGAGGAGAGAGGAGAGAGATCACACTGCAGCAGTCAGTGACAAACAGGTTATTCAAGGCCTTGCAGATCCCATTAAAGAAATTTGATCTTAATTCTAGGTGCAATGAGAAACTACGGCAGAATCGGTAGGCCAAGTGTGTGATGATGTCAGATTTCTATTAAAATTCATCACTGATTAATGTGTGAAGAACAGACATGAGGAGAGGATATAGGAAGACCGATTTGGAAAATTTTACACCAGTTCAGGAAAGAGAAAGGGCTGATGTTGTAGGAGTCCCCTGGGAAGATAGCGATGTAAGTCCTTAGATGTCATGGCTGGTTAAGGAAGAGAATGGGTCAGAGATCACAAGGCCCACAGTGACTGTCATGTTTCTGGTTGGAGAAACACAAGGACGTTTTTGATTGTCATGTTCAGTTTGGAGTAGTCACAGTGCATCACAGGGGTGTTTCAAAAAGAAAGTTCTGAATGTAGTTCTGGAGCTCAGAAATCTGAACAGAAGGTTTGAATTTGGAGCCACTGGCTTTCAAATGTTAGTTGAAATCATGATAGAAGATGAGGTTGTTGGAAGAGAGAACACAGGAAGATAAAGAAGAAAAGACCTAAACAGAATCTGAAAGACTGAATTTTAGTAATTAGGTAGAGGAGGAGCAATTGGGAAAAGAGGCTGATGAGGAAGAAGTATCATAGAAGCCAAGGGAGGAGAGTATGTCCACAAATTGCTGTAAGGTCAATGATACAAAGATTATGGCATATCCCCTTCAGTTAAACACCAAGAATATCATAGGTAAACTTTGTAACAAGGTTTTCATTGAGGAATGGGGCAAAATCCAGATTAAAGAAGGTGAGTCTATGAAAGAGAGAGGAAGAAAAAAGATCAACAAATGCAGACAGCTCTTTCCAAATTTAGCTGTGAAACTGAGAGGATGAATAGAAATGCATAACGGGAAAGATGTGAAATAAACAGTGTTTTTGTTTGTTTGTTTTTAGTGATGGTATAAAATGCCTGAAAAGAATAGGCACAGATGGGATCTGGCAATTCAGTGTAGAAAATGTTTATTTTTTTCCTCGAACAAGAACATTTTTATTAATATCTCAATAATAAAATTCATGTTTTGGTGTAACTCACATCTTCATCTTTTTTTTGCTGAGAAAATTTCCAAGTTAGCTTGAAGCCTCATCGTGTATTCAGATTGTCCTCAGTGGTCTTCAGCCGTCTCCGTAGGACAATCACTTGGGATGCTGTATAAAATACAGATGCCTGGTTTCTGCTCCTGGAGAGACTGGTTTAATTGGACTGGGTTTTATCCAATGTACTGATATTTTTAACAGTCCCAAATGATACTGAAGAGCAGACAAAAGAGAGAATTACTGATACAAGGGACTATTTTGTTCAACCTCTAAACATTTTCAAGATGTTTTAAACATGCAAGCCTATTATGGTTTTTAAAAGAAAAAAGAGTATCTCTCCCACTATATTAGGAGAGAAAGAGGAAAGGATGGCTACATGTGTTAAAAGGCTTTATTGGTTTGGTGGCAGAAGACTGAATTATCTGCTATACTGTGTTGAGGTGTTGAGGCTGATGGGCAAAGACAGTCATGGTTGAAGCAAGTAAACAGTGTTTGAAATAATCATTGCATTGAGTGGAAAAGAATAACACCTAGAGAAAAGCAGGGAGATTACCCACTGTTGCTGGGAGGTTATTAAGGTTTATGACTATGAATATTCAGAAGGCTGCCTGATTTTCTCCAGAAACTTCCCAGCAGGAAAGCTCACAGATGGTATTAATCCAGGATGAAATTTTCCAAATAATATGTAAAGAACAAAGAGTACCAGAATGCAAGAGGGCAGTTAGAGAATGATTCCTGAATGGGGCTGTAGGTAGTAACCAGGATCCGTAAGGGAAGTAAAGACAGGAAATCCTAGGGTAATGGTCCTACTGGAGTCAAATATAAATTCAAGGTGAGCAACTGAGCAAACAGATAGGTGGGGAAAGACTGGGGTGAGAGAGGATATCTGTTTTAATGTTTCCAAGCAGGATTTCAGGAAAGGATACCTTGTTCCATGACACCACAAGTGGGTGGCTGAGGTGGAGATGAGAAGGAAGAGGTCACTGAAAATGTGAATATCAAGAAACAGAGCAGTCAGATCATGTCATCCCAGGCTGGCAATGCTTGGATGGGAAGAGACAGTAGACAAACTCCTCAAGTAATGAAGAGCCACAGCCAGAGCTTTAGCAGTTGACAGCAGAGTATAGAGGGTAAGGGAGGCATCACTAGGACTCAAAGATGACATGGACTCAGACAGTGGTCCCCCCCCCGCCCATGTGGACAGAAGGATGAGGTCCTGAGAATGGTGCGCATCAGGCAGAGTACTTGTCAATACTGTTCAGTCACTAATTCGTGCCCGAGTCTTTGTGACCCCATGGATGGCAGCATGCCAGGCTTCCCAGTCTTTTGCCATCTCCCAGAGTTCATTCAGATTCATGTCCATTGGGTCAGTGGTGCTGTCCGCTCTTTCATAAACAATGCTACCCTGTCTTTGCTGCATATATATCTGCCTACGTTGCTATGGTTTGAGAGGAAACAGTACAACTTGGGTCCAGCTAACTAACCCGTTAGTCCCATAGTGATGCCTTAGTATTTTGTGAGAGTCAAGTCCTTCCCTACCTCTCCTGGGTGAGNTCTCCCAGAGTTTGCTCAAACTCTTGTCCATTATGGAGAAGGAAATGGCAACCCACTCCAGTATTCTTGCCTGGAGAATCCCATGGACAGAGGAGCCTGCCAGGCTACAGTCCATGGGGTCTCAAAGAGTCACACATGACTGAGAGACTCTCACTCACTCACTCACTCATGCCATCGAGTCAGTGATGCCATCCAGCCATCTCATCCTCGGTCCCCGTCTTCTCCTCCTGCCCTCAAACTTCCCCAGCATCAGAGTCTTTTCTAATGAGTCGGGTCTTCACCAAATCAGGTGGCCAAAGAACTGGAGCTTCAGCATCAGTCCTTCCAATGGATATTCAGGGTTGATTTCCTTTAGGATTGACTGGTTTGTTCTCCTTGCTGTCCAAGGAAGTTTCTTTGTATTTTGTTGGTTGAGGAGACATTTGTCAGGTACAAGCACTGCGACCAAGGATTTGAAGTCCCAGCCTGTCTCAATTTTATAAAATTTCTCTCTGTTCAAATCTTTTGTCCCTTTAAAAATAGTTATCTTATTATTGGGTACCTTGTGCATTCTGAATAAATTTATCAGATGTCTGTTCTGTGAATATTTTTCCCGCTGCTGCTGCTGCTAAGTCGCTTCAGTCGTGTCTGACTCTGTGCGACCCCATAGACGGCAGCCCNTTGTCCCTTTAAAAATAGTTATCTTATTATTGGGTACCTTGTGCATTCTGAATAAATTTATCAGATGTCTGTTCTGTGAATATTTTTCCCGCTGCTGCTGCTGCTAAGTCGCTTCAGTCGTGTCTGACTCTGTGCGACCCCATAGACGGCAGCCCTCCAGGCTTCCCTGTCCCTGCTAGCCTGGCCTTTATGTTTTCTTAATGGTATCTTTTGAAGTGCACAAGTTTTAATTAGGTAGAGTTTATCGTTTTGTCTGTGTGTCCTGTTTAAGAAATCTTTGTCTAATCTAAAGTAAAAATATTTTCACTTGTGCTTTCTTTTAGAAGTTACATAAGTTGGGGGCTTTTATTCAGATTTCTGATTCAAGTTACTTGATTTATATGGTACAAGATAAGAGTCAGTGTTTTTACCTATGGATACCCAATTGTTCCTGTACCGTGTGTTGAAAAATACTTCCATTCCTCACTGAATTAACTGAAACTCCACCAAAAATCAATTGGCTGTATAAGAATGGGTCTATTTGTAGACTATCTATTCTGTTCCATCGATCTTTGTATCTGTTTTTATGGCAATATTACATATTGTCTTAATTACTGTAGTTTTACAGTATGTCTTGAAGTCAGGTCATATAGATCTTCCATATTTGTTTTTTATTGGAAAATTGTTTTGGTCATCTGTAGTACCCTTCCAATTGCCCTATAAATTTTAGAATCAAACTTTAAACCTGAAAGCCTATTGGAATGTTGTTTGGAGTCACATTGTAAACATAAATCAATATGGACAGAATTGACTCCTCAACAATATGATGTCTCCTAATTCCTCTTCATTTATTTGGGTCATCTATTAGCAATATTTTGTAGTTTCAGTGTAAAGATCTTGGACAATTTTTTTAAAATTATCTCTGCATATTACTTGATACTAATGATATTTTAAATGATGCAATAATAAAGTTCCATTTATATTTGTTGCTATGGAAAAGGCAATGGCACCCCACTCCAGTACTCTTGCCTGGAAAATCCCATGGACGGAGGAGCCTGGTAGGCTGCAGTCCATGGGGTCGCCAAGAGTCGGACACGGCTGAGTGACTTCACTTTCACTTTTCACTTTCATGCATTGGAGAAGGAAATGGCAACCCACTCCAGTGTTCTTGCCTGGAGAGTCCCAGGGACGGGGGAGCCTGGTGGGCTGCTATCTATGGGGTCGCACAGAGTCGGACACGACTGAAGTGACTTCGCAGCTTAGCATATTTGTTGCTAATATGTAGAAATACAATTGATATTTGTGTTCTGTGACGCTGAAAACCTCATATATTGGTTTTGGGAACTATTTTGTATATTCTGTGTGAGTGTGTGCTCAGTTGTGTCTAACTCTTTGCAGCCCCATGGACTGTAGTCCACCAGGTTCTTCTGTACATGGAATTTTCTAGGCAAGAATACCAGAGTGGGTTGCTATTTCCTACTCCAGGGGGATCTTCCTGGTCCAGGGATCAAACCCACAACTCTTGTGTCTCCAGCATTGGCAGGCAGATTCTTTACCAACTGCGCTACTTGGGAAGTATATTCCATATGATAATTAAATAGATAATCATTCCATCTGTGAGTTGAGTGAGTTTTAGTTCCTGGTTCATATCTTGGACGTTCAGTACAAATTTGAATAGAGATAGAGAAGTAGATAATGATGCCTTGTTACTGAACTTAGAAAACACTCTCTCATTCACCATTAAAGCAATTGATATGTAGGTTTGTTATAACAGCACATATTTGGGTGTTGCTTTTTTCTACAATCTGACAACCACTGGCTTTTAATCAGTATGTGTATATACAGTTTATGTATATATTGTATTTATATTTTTATAGTTTGCTGCTACTGCTAAGTCGCTTCAGTCGTGTCTGACTCTCTGCGATCCCATAGACGGTAGCCCACCAGGCTCCCCCGTCCCTGGGACTCTCCAGGCAAGAACACTGGAGTGGGTTGCC
>SJYV01025015.1:174138-234057 GCA_006410875.1 Neotragus pygmaeus | reverse complement strand
ATTGATATTTCTCCTGGCAATCTTGATTCCAGCTTGTGCTTCTTCCAGCCCAGCATTTCTCATGATGTACCCTGCATATAAGTTAAATAAACAGGGAGACAATATACAGCCTTGATGCACTCCTTTTCCTATTTGGAACCAGTCTGTTGTTCCATGTCCAGTTCTAGCTGTTGCTTCCTGACCTGCATACAGATTTCTCAAGAGGCAGGTTAGGTGGTCTGGTATTCCCATCTCTTTCAGAATTTTCCACAGTTGATTGTGATCCACACAGTCAAGGGCTTTGGCATAGTCAATAAAGCAGAAATAGATGTTTTTCTGGAACTCTCTTGCTTTTTCCATGATCCAGCAGATGATGGCAATTGATCTCTGGTTCCCCTGCTTTTTCTAAAACCAGCTTGAACATCAGGGAGTTCACGGTTCACGTATTGCCGAAGCCTGACTTGGAGAATTTTGAGCATTACTTTACTAGCATGTGAGATGAGTGCAATTGTGCGGAAGGGATGAGAGTTAGACATTATCTTTTATCAGCTCTTCTTAAGCTTCTCTTATCTAAAAATATTCCAAGGAGATAACACAGATGAATCCACACCCCCTTAAATAAATAATTTTAGGGTATATGAATATATACACTTATATATGCTATATTTATTTTCCAACAAAATTGTATACTCTATAAAATTTATGCTTTAAAAAATAAGATTTTATAGACAAGTATTTAAATGGTTAGCAGGATTGACACATCCAAGATCTCAGAATACTCAGAATGGTTCTGAAGCTTCACTTTCCTCTACCATGGGCATTTCATTGGGAATCAAAAGGAGGCAGGTTTACATGAGAAATAACTAGATACACACATCACATCACAGAGTAGAAGACTGAGCCATGCAAGATGGACTTAAGTCCTCCTGTGACACTGGGCCTCTTGGTTTTTGCAGGGAATGACATTTTTCCCTTCTAAAATGCCTTGTTATAAACTCCTCAACTGATTCCATACTTGACTTTTAAATGGCAAATCAGAGACAGCCTACATGCCATGACTTATTCCAAGCAGTCATGTTCTTGACATCCACTTAGCCAGTGGGAGGACCATGCCATGGAAGAAGGCTAGGTCTCATGGAATTTAAGGGCACTGTTGTTGTAAGCAAACTGTATGCTACAATGTGATTGGATCATGCTGCTGCTGCTTCGAAGTCACTTCAGTCGGGTCTGACTCTGTGCGACCCCATAGACAGCAGCTGCATCAGCTGCCTATGCTTTTCAGGAACTGATTGTGTGTATGCAATTTATTCCTTAAGAGAATCCATTGTTTTAACACTAGAAATTCTTGGGAAGGTAGAAGAAAGAACACATTGCAGTCAGATTGCAATAACTATTTAAGCTGTTTAAAGTCATTTCACTTGTTTTATATGAGAAAAACAAACCCTACAAAGAAAAACAAAACTACAATTATGCATTTGATGTCACTTTCTGATTTCATGCTTGAGACTGAACATGATATTATATATTTTAACATTGATGTTTAGGGAAACAACTGCTTGAAATGTGAAATAACAGCCCCCAAATCTTCACAGGTTGAAGTGTATATTTCTCTCAGATTTTTGTCTAGTTTTTACTCATGGAAAAGTTGAGCATGTTAGCACAGTGTCTTTATTCTGTGCAAGTCCATTTTGATATCCTTACTCATGTGGTAGGAGGTCCTTGCTGCATCTCTCAAAGTATTTAATTAGTATAGTCTTAGGAAAAGATAATAATTTCCCTGTATCTGAATAAACTAGATATGGTCGAAGTTTTCCTCCAGCCTGCTTTAGTTAGAAATTTAGAACTTTATTCTATTTGACAATGGGCAACTTGGCAATATTTTGAATGGTATAGAGTTACATTTCCATCTTTTTGTTGTTCAGTCACTCAGTCATGTCCAACTCTCTGTGACCCCATGAACAGCACCATGCCAGATTTCCCTGTCCTTCACTATCTCTCAGAGTTTCCTCAGTTCTGTCTTACACAACGTATAAATTTCTAGAATCACAAATGTACTATGATAGATATCTGTTGCATTTATTATCTCCTTTCAATGGATTTTAAAAAAAGTAATGGAGTATGAAAAATAATTTAACTGGATTAAAAAAACACTCCAAGTTGCAAAGTATCTTCCTACTAAAAAATATTTAAGAGTGAATGAGTGAAGGATTGTGGGAATATTCTTCAGGTGACACTTGTAAGAGAAATTGTAAATCCAGGACCTGAATCATAAGGAGCAGGATGGTACAGCAAGAAGTAAATAAGACCTGACGACTCATTGACATTGATCTTTATTTTTCAAATACTTGTGATACAGTGAGTTTTTTTTAGAACAGAAAAAAAGGGAAAGTTAGTAATATCTGTGTCATTGAATGATAATACTCTTATTTTTGAGAGTATTATACTCTTATGCCATTACCATATTCGAGAAACAGGATCAATCCTATATTATGTACTTTAAAGATTTGCTAGAGTAAATAACTTGAAGTTTACAAACAATAACACTATTTGGCTCGGTTCCATCACACTTAGTTAAGCAACTTTATTGTGAAATTAAGAAAAAAAAAAGACAAAGTACTTCCTTTGTAAATCCACTAATTTTATCCCCTTCTTCCCTTGATTTCATTTTTACGTCTTGTCTGTATTCATTGCATATGTGCTCAGATTTTCTGCATTTTATTTCACACAGTCAAGGACACCCAGAGCAATTTCTATTTCAGTATGAATCATCTTCATCTGCGAATTCCAGTCAGTTTGAACCACAGCTGATCTTGCGTGTTTGGTCACCACCTGTGTAGGGCTGTCTTCAACCTCTCCCTTTTCAGTTCTTTTGCTCACTTTAGCAACTACATTTGTGTAGTTTGACACATTAGTGTAGAAACTAGAATTTTCTTGGGTTACTATGCCTAGGATCTATCACAGACAAATGAAGCCTTTAGCTCTGTTTCTCATTCTATATTGCTGCCAAGCAATATAGAATGCCTATCTTTTTATCCTTCCAACCTAAATTTCAGCTTCTTATATGCATCTTATTTTTGCCAGCATTTTGCCTTTGCACTTGCTGATTTAACGTGCTTTTCACANTAGAATGCCTATCTTTTTATCCTTCCAACCTAAATTTCAGCTTCTTATATGCATCTTATTTTTGCCAGCATTTTGCCTTTGCACTTGCTGATTTAACGTGCTTTTCACATGGTATCCTCGGCTTTCCTTACAAATACAGCTTTTGGAAATATTGCTATTTTACTAATCTCTCTTGATTCCACCACACCTATTTGTCCCCTATGTAAATTTGCCTTTTATTTCTTTTTGGTAGATCAGTTTTTAAGTCTCAGATGTTAAATGGGATGTATATTCAGTCTGTATATCAGTTGGTCACTATTTTTATAAAATTAATGAACGATAGATCTATGGGTTTTGGACTCAAAGAGCTAAACTGTTTTTGTTTTTTTGTTTGTTTGTTCATTTTTGTCAAATGGTTCTATTGTAATTCTAAACTGTCATGCAAACATTTTTCATTGGTTTGCTCTGGGTGTATCATAAATTTAGGCTTGCAGTGATGTTATACTTAGTTGCATAGTAGTACTCTATGATTTTGCTTGTATTTGAACTGAAATATGTAACATTCTAGCCTCATACATAGAATTACTCAATCCTCTTTTTTTCCTCCATATGTATTTAATGTAACTTATGATCACTTCTGCATTTAAAAATTTTTATGGCCACTAGGAAATAATACTCTAACTTTGGCCCAAATATCTTGTAATGTTGTTATTTGGGAAGAAATGTAGCTTATTTATAATCAGTCAGCTTTCAACATATTTGTTCATTGAAATTTTATTTTAAAAAATACTTGCATATCTTTATCCTCAGAAATAAGATCCAGATACAGTTTTGAATAACATTAGAGTTAAGAGTAGTAAGTCTTAGTTCATGGCTGGAACAGTAAAGCTGACAGAACAATTGTGAGCCATTTCTAAATGTCTGTGCTCTCACATGATTAACACGAAATACCAGTTCAAAAATGCTGTTGTGAATAATTAAGTGAAAAACTAATTAGTCTGGTTTTTTTTCTGCTATTTAAAATTACAGCATTTTACATATTTTCTATTAATTGTATTAGTTCTCAGCCAAATATGAACAAGTTCTTAAAAATATACTTTGTTAAAGTTTTGTGCCTGGGACTTGCTATCTTTACAGTCATACCCTTAAAATAATATTTAATCACAACCTCAGAGTCACAAGTATAATAAAAAAACCTCCATGATATTTTATCGTTAAGTCCAGTTATTGTGCATGGCACACGGTATCACCCAAGGACATCTGATTCGTCTCAGAACATAGCACATGGGGCAGTGAAACGTTTCTCCTCTCAACATGCGGCTGTGTTTTCTTTCTGCCAATTCATAGTGCCAGATTTACTAATTGATAAAAATGAAAAGTGGCTTACACTGTGAATGATTACAAAGTATTCAGGAGGAAGTATGCTATTTACTAATGATTAAAATAAATTATTTCAAGATCAAGGCAGGAATTTGAAACTTATGTAGAAGGAAATTATTTTAAAGTATGATCGATCATTTTCAATTTGCAGGATCTTTCCAGAGGATGAATTTTGAAGAAGAGTTATTAAAAAAAATTTTTTTTCCCTAAAGTTCCCTTTAAATTTTTTTTTCAGCCTTTATAACAAACTAAAATATATAACTGGTGTATTTGTTTCATATCAGAAACTTGATGATAAGATGCTTTTAATCTTGAAGCACTTTTTTTTTTTTTTTTTTGGTCAGTATAAGAAGGGGACCTAGGTGTTCAAATTGACCTTATAAGGTTCCTCAATGGCAAGCTTCCCTCCCCACCTCAAATAATGTGTTCCCTAAATCCACTCTCTCCTAGAGCAATGGAAGCGTATGAGCTCACAGTAATGGAAGTCTAATGAAGCTCTCTGTCTCTCAATTTCCATTTTAAGGTTAAATATCAAGTATTTCCTCTGTCAAAGATCTTGAATTTAAACTTGCTTTACCTTGCTTTCTTTAGAAATACATCAAAATTAATCAGTCCAGAGTAATACTATTTCCTAAAAGTATTTGCTAGTACTTTTAGCCTTCTTTAATTCCTTACAATAATTGGCTTAGAAAACCAAATTGTAGAACCAAAATGATTTCCAAGTATCAACAATACAGGTTAGATGGTGAAAAGTTGTATTAAATACTGCTAATTTTACATCTTGACATGAAATAATGAATTTATTTTCATTTTCCCCAGTTCCAATTATATATTTTGACATAATTGAGTTTTTTATTTATTTTGTAATTTGCTTAGTTAAAAACAAAACTGTGTATAATTTTATAAAAATTCCATTAGCCCTGACTACTGAGAAATAAAGTAAAAGCATTGGATATTGATTTTTCAATATGTCTTCAACTTGACTGGCATGAGAAATTGTCTCATTAGCTTATGTTGGTTAAAATTAAGGCATGCAAAGCAATATATCTTTTAAAATTGTTTTTAAATTAGGGGATAATTACTTTACAATATTGTGATGGTTTTTACCAAACATCAACATGAGTCAGCATTAGGTATACATATATCTTCTTCCTCTTGAACCTCCCTCCCTTCGGTCTTCCCATCCCACCCCTCTGGGTTGTCATAGAGTACTGGCTTTTGGGTTTCCTGTATCATATATCAAACACCCACTGGCTATCTATTTTCCATTAGGTGATGTATATGTTTCAATGCAGTTCTTTCATATCATCTGACCCTTCCTTCCCCCACTGTGTCCAAAATGTCTGTATCTCCTTTGCTGCCCTACAAGTAGAATCATCAGTACTGTCTTTCTAGGTTCCACATGTATGTTTGTGTTAATATAGATTTGTCTTTATCTTTCTTTAGTATATTTACTTCACTCTGTAAAGTAGGGTCTAGCTTGATCGACCTCATTAGAACTGACTCGAATGCATTCCTTTTTATAGCTAAGTAATATTCCATTTTGTATAAATACCACGACCTCCTTATACATTCACCCATTGAATGACATCTAGCCATTGTAAATAGTGCTACAGTGAACATTGGGATATCTTTTTTCAATTCTGGTTCCCTCAGGGTATAAACCCAGTAGTGGGGTTACTAGGTCATACTGTAGTTTTATTCCTAGTTTCTGAAAGAGATGGGAATACCAGACTGACCACCTAACCTGCCTCTTGAGAAATCTGTATGCAGGTCAGGAAGCAACAGTGAGAACTGGACATGGCNTGATGCTAAAGCTGAAACTCCAGGACTTTGGCCACCTCATGTGAAGAGTTGACTCATTGGAAAAGACTCTGATGCTGGGAGGAATTGGGGACAGGAGGAGAAGGGGATGACCGAGGATGAGATGGCTGGATGGCATCACGGACTCGATGGACATGAGTCTGACTGAACTAACTCCAAGAGATGGTGATGAACAGGGAGGCCTGGCATGCTCTGACTCATGGGGTCGCAAAGAATCTGACACGACTGAGCGACTAAACTGAACTGAACTGAACTGAAGGAATCTCCACAGTGTTCTCCATAGTGACTGTATAAATTTATATTCCTACCAACAGTATATGAGGGTTCCCTTTTCCCCACACCCTCTCCAGCATTTATTGTTTGTAGACCTTTTGATGATGGCCATGCTGACTGGTGTGAATTGATACCTCATTATAATTTAGATTTGCATTTCTCTCATAATGAACGATGTTGAGCATCTTTTCATGTGTTTATTAGCCATCTGTATTTCTTCTTTGGAGAAATCTCTGTTTAGGTCTTCTGCCCACTTTTTGTTTGGGTTGTTGGTTTTTCTGGTATTGAGCTGCATGAACTGCTTGTATATTTTAGAGATTAATTCTTTGTCAGTTGTTTTGTTTGTTATTAATTTCTTCCATTCTGAGGGTTGCCTTTTCACCTTGCTTATAGTTTCTTTCATTGTGCAAAAGCTTTTAAATTTAATTCACTCACATCTGTTTATTTTTTTTTAATTTCCATTATTCTAAGAAATGGGTCACAGAAGATCTTGCTGTAGTTATGTCAGAGAGTGTTCTGCCTATGTTTTCCNGGGTTGCCTTTTCACCTTGCTTATAGTTTCTTTCATTGTGCAAAAGCTTTTAAATTTAATTCACTCACATCTGTTTATTTTTTTTTAATTTCCATTATTCTAAGAAATGGGTCACAGAAGATCTTGCTGTAGTTATGTCAGAGAGTGTTCTGCCTATGTTTTCCTCTAAGAGTTTTATAGTTTCTGGCCCTATATTTAGGTCTTTAATCCATTTCAAGTCTATTTTTGTGTATGGTTTTAGGAGGTGTTCTAAATTCATTCTTCTGATCAATGATAGTAAAATCAAAGGATATAAAATTAATCTACAGAAACCCCTTGCATTCCTATACACTAACAATGAAAAATCAGAAAGAAAAAATAAGGAAACAATCCCATTCAACATTACAACAAAAAGAATATAATACTTAAGAATAAATTTACCTAAAGAGACAAAAGACCTGTATGCAGAAATCAAATCTTTGATGACACAAACTGATGGAGAGAGATACCATGTTCTTGGACTGGAAGAATCAATATAGTGAAAATGACTATACTACCCAAAGCAATCTAGAGAGTCAATGCAATACCTATCAAACTGACCATGGTATTTTCCCCAGAACTAGACCAAATAATTTCACAATTTGTATGGAATCACAGAAGACCCCAATTGCCAAAGCAATCTTGAGAAAGAAGAATGGAACTGAAGGAATCTACCTTGCTGACTTCAGACTACACTACAAAGCTACAGTCATAAAGATCATATGTTATTGACACAAAAACAGAAATATAGATCAATGGAACAAGATAGCCTGAATATAAATTCACAACCTATGGTTGCCTTATCTTTGACAAAGGAGGCAAAAACATACAATGGAGAAAAGACTGTCTCTTCAACAAGTTGTGCTGGGAAAACTGGTCAACATTGGAAAAGACTCTGATGCTGGGAGGGATTGGGGGCAGGAGGAAAAGGGAACGACAGAGGATGAGATGGCTGGATGGCATCACTGACTCGATGGACATGAGTCTGAGTGAACTCCAGGAGTTGGTGATGGACAGGGAGGCCTGACATGCTGTGATTCATGGGGTCGCAAAGAGTCAGACACGACTGAGTGACTTAACTATGAACTATGTGTAAAGGAATGAAATTAGAACATCTTCTAACACCATCCACAAAAATAAACTCAAAATGCATTAAAGAACTAAATGTGTCTTTTTAAATAATTAATGAAAACAGTAATGAGAAACCTAGACTCTAGTTATAAAAATAACTAGAGTCTAGGTTTCTCATAGTTTAAGTACATAAATTCAAGCAATACAGGAAGCCACTATAGATAAATGGATAATTCAATTCAAAATTCAAATCGTAGAGCATTATTTTGTCACAAGCTATAGGAAGATTCGGGAACTGCAGGAATCCACCCTTCCCTTCAGCTGCCAAACTGATCATTGTAAGGGCTGCTGGGTGGCACTTCAGTGCAGCTCTAGTGAAGTTAGGACCTTCCCATGTGCCTCAGTGGTAAAGAATCTGCCTGCCAATGCAGGAGCTCCAGGAGACATGGTTTCAATCCCTGGGTCAGGAAGATCCCACAGAGGAGGAAATGGCAACCCACTTCAGTATTCTGCTGTGGGAAATCCCATGGGCAGAGGAACCTGGTGGGCTACAGTCCACAGTTGAAAAGAGTCGGACTTGATTGAGAACACACGTGGGTGGTTAAGACCACAAAGAAAGAATGAAACCCACTGAACTTTGAATTTGGGTTCAAAGTTTGCAAAAGTGGGTTTGTGGAATCCTAGATGCTAGGGTTGTTTTTTAAAGCCCCTTAATCTCATTCCCCTTCAAGCCTTTATAGGGGGCAGTATCCTCTAAACCCTAAATGATTTTGGATATAGGAGGCCCTTGGCCACCTGTCCAGGCATCTATCCAAAATGTGATATGCTCTAGGATTGGTTCCTTTACTTACATAGTCACTAAATCATAAGAGGAGGTCGAAAGCTGGGGTACAAGTGCTTTAGACATGAAGGTGGAGTTGGGCACTGAAGACCTGATGGGGTAATAGCATTAGGGCAGAAGGTGGAAGGGACCACCTAACAAAGTTGACTGACTGGAAACCGTGGGATCCAGGTTTTCCAGTATGCAAGGAATGACACTCACACAGAAAGGATGTTTTCCTCTGTTCAGCATGCAACACAGAGTCAGTTTAACAGAGAAGAGAGAGCAGGATAGAGGGACACCAGAGGGTACCCTTGCCACAGAACC
The DNA here is from genome assembly GCA_006410875.1 of Neotragus pygmaeus. Taxonomy (NCBI): domain Eukaryota; kingdom Metazoa; phylum Chordata; class Mammalia; order Artiodactyla; family Bovidae; genus Neotragus; species Neotragus pygmaeus. The sequence goes on along the minus strand of SJYV01025015.1, from coordinate 224,731 downwards.
TATTTCCAGGCCCCTGCATGGATGAGAAGGCCAGCACAGCTACTGGTGAGAGCAGAGTTCCTACACATAGAGGAGAGGTGACCACCGGAGTCTCGGGGTGGAGGCTGGGAATTCTCCAGACAGTGGATGCAAATGGATAAGTGTAGGTATATTCTTGCTCTTGGGGGTTTTGGCTTGGGGCTGTTATTTTCTTGTTTTTGTTGGTTGTTTCATTGTGTTTTGAGTAGCAGTGCAGCTTAATGGCTAAGAGCATGGGCCCTGGAATAGCCTGCCTGGGTTGAATCCAGGCTCTCAAGCCTGTTTATCATTACATCCCAAGAAGTTACCTACACTCTGTGTGCCTCAGTTTCCCTGCAGAAAAATGGAGATAATAATACCTCTTTCACAGACTTTTAGGAGAATCAAATGAGTTAATACATTTTAGAATAGTGCCCACACAAACCCTGGTTTACTGGATTTTGATTTTGCCTATCTACACATAATTTTGCTTAATCCTGCTTATAATTGAGGCTCTTGAATCAGGCATGAAACATAAAGGGCAGGTGCCAAAGATTCAGGAATTGAGATCAACAATATTTTATTGAAGTCATTTTAAAAATCAAAATTAATGCAGAAGATCCTGTAATGAACAAAACTTCACATAAATGCAAAGATCCATCAGCTTATGAATATAGATATTTCCCACAGCCATGGATCGGGCCTGGGTACTTGAGTAACAAAAACAGTATTCCTGAAAAGATTTGGACCATCGTGGCTGAGATTCACTAATGGGATAAGACATGCTTACTCATTCATTTTCAACTTAACTTTCTTACCATTTAGACATTATTGCAACTGTAATTATATAGTTATGGGTATCTAAACAACACTTAACCTACTGTCCCTTCAGTCATGTCCAACTCTTTGCGGCCCTATGGACTATAACCTGCCAGACTCCTCTGTTCATGGGAGTTCTCCAGGCAAGAATACTATAGTGGGCTGCCATGCCCTCCTCCAGGGGATCTTCCCACCCAGGAATTGAACCTGAGTTTCTCATGTCTCCTGCATTGGCAGGAGGGTTCTTTACCCCTAGTGCTACCTGGGAAGCCCACATATGTGTATAAGTATATATAACAGCAGTATATTGATAGGTTCAACTTTTAAAGTATAGCACATAAATACATTTTGCCAGTTAATACTCATATACTGTGAAAGACTAGAAGATGATTCTATGACAAAGATCCCATAGACATGCCACATAGTTTTATTCATTCATCCTGTGCATATATATTGAGTGGCTCCTCCTTGCCAGACTCCAGATACAATCATGAGAGGTTCCATCTTTCTGTCTAGTGTTCTTCAGCTGTTGTATCCTTATGTGGAACTCCAGGGTGCAAAACAGATAGATCTGGAGGTACTCTATGTGGATCAGAAGCTCTGTTCTTTGGCTGTTGCCTTACTGTGAAATCTTCCTGCCCATAGACTTCAAGTTTGAAAAACACAGTTTCAAAACAAATGATTGTGTAATAAATTTCTTAAAATGAATACCAATGTAATCATCAAAAGACAAGAAATAATACACCCATCTCTATTTTTATATGAGATTTATATGATTTGTTTAGATGTAAATGTGTCTAGGTACCAAAGCCTAATCTACTCTTTGGCAGTTAAATGGGCACCTGAGCATCTCTGAATAAGCTCTAATATCAGTGGTGGCAGCATCTATCCTGCCTGTTGTTAGAGCTTTTAGAATTTTTGTTTGGTGTCTTTGTTTGGTTTCTGTAGAACTCTAGGATCTAACAAGGTAACAAAAGCATGCAGATGAATTCTGTATTTATTAGCTGATGCTTTTCCACAAGAAAATGTGTGAAGAGTGGAACAAAGTTCCATGGTTTTTTATTGAGTGATTGTTTTTAATTGGCTGAAAAGGTTGAAAATCAGAAATTCCTAACCCTGTTCTTTTGCTCTCGGAAAACACTGGAGATGTCTATGGAATATTTTTGCCTCTGTGGCATATTTGAGATGTGAGACACATTAACAATGAGAGGGGTTTTAGGTCAGAATCACTCTGCATCAGAGATGCCATTATCTGCTGATTTAGCTGGGCTGAAAACTGCTGAAAAATAATCCTTTTTGTGCCCTTGTCTCTGGCTTCAGCCTAGAGTTATAGAAAATCGGCTCTACCTCTACCTGAGTCAGATAATCATTACAAAATGAATTTTGTTCCTGACTCAATGGAAGTAATTGGGGGGACATATTTGATGGGTATGATGACAATTATCTTAAGTTAAAGCTTTCTAGTACATAAAAAAAAGAGACTAAGTGCCACTAATAATCAAGCCAGTGGAGGCATCGGCAAATTATCCTTCACTCTGAATGTAGGTGATCACCTGAAATGTATTTCTGCCCCCAAAGCTTGATATTCTCCTTTTCCTGGGCTCTGACATGGTGCACTGGTTTCATCCAGCTGAGGTCCCCCCCTGCAGCCCACGAAGCTGATTACCCAGCAGGCGTGTGGTTCCAGCGGGGAAGGCAAGATGGTGCAGCCTGCTCCCTGGGGAGGGACATCCTGTGAAAACACCAAGGTTGAGAACTGTCATATTCACAGCAGTAGGTGCATTTTCCTCAGAAATTAATGGAGCAAGCTGGGCAAAAATGTTTTTAAGCTACATCTTCCCTAGAGTAAGATGCAAATTCAAAGCTCTTTTGAAGCCCTAGAATGAAAGTTAAAGATAAGACTTTTTAGTTTTTTGACATTGATAATATAGGCAACCCTAGCACAGCGAATATTAAATTGAAATGCTAGATAAGTGGGCTGGATGCTATTCAGGCTGGCTCGGAGGGCAGTCACAGCCCACTCTAGAGCCTGTTTTCCGGGGACACTTGGCGGTAAAGGATTACTGGGAATTTCCTGTATATTTCTTCTTCCCTTGAGTTGTAGAGGAGCAGTTGTGATCAAATTATGACTGGTAAATTTTAGGATGTGATAAATACATTCAGAGAGTGACTTTGACCCTGAAAGTAACATCTGGAAAAGAAATAGTCACAGCTTTTGGAAGTTCTCTGATCCCTGTTCTGCCGGGTTGAGGCCCTGTGGGGTGGAAAACTGTTACTTTTCCCCTGTACAGCATATAATCTTAAAGTATGCATCCTATTCAAGAGAGGTAAGAGAGAATTATGTGTTAGACCTAAAAGAATGTGCAATTCATTTTAGAGAACTATCTGTTATACTTTCTCAAAGAATGTACCCATAAATATTTTGATTGTGCTGGTGATGGTGACGGTCAAGGTTTCTGCCGAATCAAAATTACCTCTTCTCTTCATGTAGTTAAGTAGAAGAAAGCCCTTTTTATCTTAGATTTATGTGTCTCAAGCTGGGACTTTGATATTCATTTCCGCAAAAAAGAACAATAATTATAAGAGCTTATATGTGTACAGTCATCATAATAGCTCATGTGTGTACAACACCTGAAAAGGCACACACATGGGATTCTTGCTTTATCACATTGATCTGAAGAGCTGCAGAGTCTTTTGTATTATTTTCCTCATTTTACCAACCAGGAAACTGTGGCTGGCAGAGGTTTAGGTAATTTTCCCAAGAGAAAACACGAAGACCTAACTAATTTGGTAACTCACTCATTTATTCATCCACTGAATTACTTAAACATTAGTTAAATTCTCTTTTATGTGTCATTATATTTTCTTCCACCACTCACTAGTTCTGGGCTCTCAACAAATCCCCAAATTCTACAGTAATCTAGTTACTTCAAGTAAGAACTTGATTAGAGGAAAAGGCCTGAAATTTGGGGGATTTGAATAAGTGAACTTTTGAGATGCCTTTCTGTTTCAATATTTATACTTCCGTTATTATTTTTCTTTTCTTTAAATTTTCTTCTTCTCGCTGACTTACTAACAGACACTTGCAAGATCTGTTTCTATCTCACTTGTGTATTTTATATCGGAAAGTTCAGGAAACATTCAAAATAAATTGGGTGACTTTTTTGTGTATTTTTTATGATAAAATATTTGTGATACAAACANCTTCCGTTATTATTTTTCTTTTCTTTAAATTTTCTTCTTCTCGCTGACTTACTAACAGACACTTGCAAGATCTGTTTCTATCTCACTTGTGTATTTTATATCGGAAAGTTCAGGAAACATTCAAAATAAATTGGGTGACTTTTGTGTATATTTTTTATGATAAAATATTTGTGATACAAACAGAAAGACCCATATATAACACAGCTATCTAAAAAAATTTTATTGTCAAATATTCAAGGCCACCCAAAATATGACCTGAGATTTGTTCCCAGCTAAAGCCTCTGTTTTAAAAAGAGTTGTCTTCTATGTGTAAAATAATTTTCTTAGAGCTTGGAACCTTCAGTCACCAAATTGCTGGCAGCAACAACGAAAAATTTGGCTCCAACAAATTGAAAAGCATTGGAGCCTAAGTATCTGGGTGTGATTCATTGTAGCTAATGACNATGGGTAGCAGGCAACCCCAGCTCCACATCTCTGCATTCCTTCCCTCCTCTGTGTTTGCTAGACACTCCAAGGCAAGTAATTAATCATCACTCAGTCTTTTCCTCATTTGTAAGCTAGGAAAAACAATAAATGCAGTCTTATGAGAATTTAATTAGATAGTTTATTGAAAATACATATGGAAGATTGATAATCATAAACTCAATAGCTTTTAATTTGTGTTTTCTTTTCTTTGGCTTCTTCCTCAACCTCTTATTTTCTTCTCAGTCTTTAAAATTCATTTTCCCTTGCTTATGGCTCCCCTCTGGTTCTCCTCCACTTCCCTCCACCTCTACATCATTCTCTCCCCCCAGGCTTCTTTCTTTCCTTAGGACTCTATCAGCCATTTGAAATTCACATACTGATAAGACCATTTTAGCATTGCTAAATTTGAATTTCTTGACAGCAAATATTGAGATCATCATTCTAATTTTGGAGTAGAAACTGGGAAGCTACACATGTAAAGTTAAACCCTAGAGCTACTGATAGAGCTCTTTGCATTCTAAGGGGAAGGGGGGACACAGCTATCTTCTGCAATATAAAGCAGTAAAGAAAAGGCTTCCCAATGTTGGCTGTACATCAAAATTGTTAGTGTTTGAAAAACCTTTGTCCAATACACACCAGAGTAAAATGAGTCTCTTGGTGAAAGGTCCAAGAAGAGGTAGATTTACCGGGAAAGTCAACATATAGCTATTACCATCATATAGCTATTGACCATATCACAAGATGGTCAATACTGAAATCAGAATGATTATTTCCTTTGCAGCCAAAGACGCAGAAGCTCTATACAGCCAGCAAAAACAAGATGGGGAGCTGACTATGGCTCAGATCATGAAATCCTTACTGCAAAATTCAGACTTGAAGGAAGTAAGGAAAATCACTAAACCATTCAAGGATGACCTAAATCAAATCCCTTATGATTATACAGTGGAAGTGACAAATAGATTCAAGGGATTAGATCTNTTTTTTTTTTACCAGCCTAATCATTTCTCTGCCCTTCACAGAAAAGAGGATAGTCTAAATCATTAATGATGGAAAAATATTTGCAGTTCACTCTTGCACATGAGAAATGAACTGGATTATATTAAAAGTTGTCTTCAAACATTCCATAAAAATTATAATCATATCAATTAAATGCTAGTGGCAAATATTTCAATTATCCTTAATGGAACAGAGCTTATAAATGAGCATATTGGGAGACTATAGGGACTTTATGTGTAGCCATTCTCTTCGAAAAGCAGCAATTATAGTTTTGTTCATGAAAATCAGTCCCTAAAATGCAAATGTGCAACAAGCTTGGAGTTTATTCTAATGTAACATTATCATAAGATATGATAATACCCTTACTAGTTCCTTCTGAAAAAGCTATAAACACAAAAATTTAAAGACATGTATTAGTATGGTCTCTCATTAAAATGTCATCTTTAAGTGGACTCAGAATTTCTTTTATAATTGTACTACTTCTCTTTGCTGCCTAATAGATATATGACATGATTACACCCCTACTGTCACATGCTGTTTGGGCAACAAAAAAGACCAAATATCCTCAAACTTCCATGCTGTCCACCCCCTATGCAAACTTCAGGTTATAATAGTTTTTTGTTTTTTTAATTCAATCATTGCTTTCAAATATGCACTAGCCATTTCCAGAAGACAGATGGGTTTATTCATTCTGGCTATAAAAGAGCATCCTTTCTCTTCCACATACTTCCTTAAATATATCAAGAGATTTAAATTTAGATATCTGAAGCTCCCACTTGATGACACGTTATTAAAACATCTGCCTTTCCAGAAGCCATTCTGTTCCCTGCCATTCCACATGTCCTTTTCTACTTCACCAGGCAAAATTGCCCAATCTAAATTTCAGCTCAAGTGTTTGATGGTTTTCACGCTGAGCTCAAACTGTTAATGCTTCCCTGAGAGAATAGAATTGAAACAGGATTTAATCTAAAATAACAAAATAGAATAAAGGGTTTACATATAAATAAGTAATGTCCTGTACATCCTTATGCAAGTTTTTCTTTTTTGGATTTTGCATGTAGGAGAGGGAAATGACAAAATGGCAAGGATTCAGAATCTGACCCCATGGCAGAGACCATTCTTAATAAATGAACACTGTGTTGTCTGCTAGCCAATTAATGAGGTCAATTTTAAAATTGTTTTTAAAATCTACTCTTAATATTAACTTTTAATTTCATGTGGTTATTTTCAACAGTGACATTTTCAAATATCATGTGAGATAACCATTATGAACACCTTGGAAAATGCTCATTGGAAAGGTAGATAATTCCCTCCTTGGTAGAAGCATCACAGAAGGCTTAGACTTAATACTGAGCGTTTCTTGCAGAACTTAATGCTTCAGTGGACTTCACATCACAAAGCAAATAACAAATTACTTGTATGCTTTGGAGCCGGATTCTAGAGCAAAACCCTGTAGTCTTTGCCAGAAGGAATTAAAAAACCTTTCTTTCAACAAAATGAATTTAGTACCAGAGCTGTCTGTCTGTCTACCCCTCCTGTCTTCCTTTCTCTTGTAAACATGGCCCTTTGTTTCACTCTCAGAAATGTCATCTCTCTCACTTATGAAACAGGAAGGCATTAAGGTGCTGTGTGGAAAAATGTAATAGGACTCATTTAACATTAAATCATGATTTATCCTCCTTTGTTGACACTTAGTAGATATTTTCTGACCTGTTTTCTGTATATACTATATGCATTTTTTCCCTTTTCTGAACAGACTTAAAATGGTACAAAACTTTGCCATTACAGGGGATAAGTTCAGTTCATTCAGCTCTAAACTGAGAATAATAAAACTTCTGTAACTCACCTCCCAGCACAGGTGTGAAGTTAAAGGGGAGAGAGAATATTTTGTAAGTCCTGTGTAAGATGTTAATCTCTGTACCATTGCACCCAGTTTTAACTATTATCTAGAAATCACAGTGACCAATAATATTTATTTACATTTCACCAACATCACTTTGTATGATTATTTTGTGATCATACAAATAAAATTAAGTTACAGCTAATTCCAGTATTCTTACAGGGCTAATTATTTATCCATGATTATCCTACACAGAAACCTAGATCAATTTTTAATAATTGAATTGCTAAGAAACCTAACACATTTATTTAAACTGTTTTTGTCGCCCTCTCTAGTATCCCTACAAAATAAAAACATATAGCATGTTTTGTTTATTCAGATTAGGACCTGGAAAAGCTGCTTGTGTAGCAAGTCACAAAAAGTGTGAGGTTGGGAGCACAAGGCTCATATATGTGTCTCTTTATCAATAATGGAAACAATGTGTGTTTAATAAACTCTATTTAAATTGGGGAAGATTAAAATCAACCATTAAATTGAGAGATAGAGTCATATTTTATGGATAGTTACTATCAATATTGAACATTAACCAAACATAAAATTCAGTATTAATTTAAGTATATAGGGACATTTTCATGCAGGCCATATCATTATAATATACATAAAGAGGACATTTTATTTGCGAATGAGTTGGTGATGTTATTCTAAAATAAATGTCCACTGTTAATGAGTTGGTTGTCTGACTTAGATGGCCCCTACTTTTGTTTCTTTCTGCCAGAATTAATAAGTTCCCAAAATTTGGGGTTTAAAAGTTAAATGAGAGGTTTGTGGAAATATTAATGACCAAGATTGATAAGTGTCAGCAACATTATGTCAAGGATAAAAGATAAGGGAAATAAGGATTCAAAACTGAGAAAAAATATTTAGTACTGGAGATTTTTATTTTTTTAAGCTATTTGTCATTAAACTAATGGAATAAAATCATCTCAACAATTCTCCATAAGAAATCAACATTAAATAGTTCAATGAAAGTATGGCTAATTCAGGATAAAGTTGAAGAATTTTGCTGTTAAGAGTTTTATGAGAGAAAAATAAAAATCAAGACTATTTTTACCTTTTTCTTCATTTAAAACATAAAGCTACATTTATGCTTTAAACTTAAATAAATTGTATTTATTTAACACATAAGCATTGCTTTATTTATGTTAAAATAATCAAGATGCCTTTTTAAATCATCTTTATTGCTTTAACATAAATATCAGAAGTAGCACAATCTACTTATAACACATTAACACAGTACAGAAATGTACCAAATAAAAAGTCAAACTTCGCACCACCAGCAGCTCCCCTCATCAGTTGATAACATCTGTGAACACTCAGTGCTCCTCCTTCAGGCTCTTTTTCCTAGAAATATATCACTTAATGTGATAGTCCATATAAATCTCTCTTTTTTTAAGGTTTCGTACTTTCCATTCATATGGACATCTACACTGGAGGGTATTTGAGTTGTTTATAATACCCTCCCCATCCCAGCTATGCTTGGATAAATATATTTTATTCATTGAGGGGAGGAATCGGTGTGAATATTTGCTGTCACCTGTTCTTATCTTCAACAAGCCCATGGAGTGTTTATTATTATCTCAGCTTTTACAGAGATGAGACTAACACACAGAGAGGTTAACTAACTTGAATAAAGTAACATAAGCAGAAAGCAGCAAATCCAGGCCATCTGGCTCTAGAATTTGCACTCATAGTGACTAATTTATTCCAGCAGCCTACACAGAACCCCAGCTGTACTCCCAACTCTCTGTGAGACATTGGGCACATTTCTCCTCTTTTAAACCTCAGTCTGTTCATGTAGGAAAAGAGATCATCATTTTATATGTCTAGTACAGTGGAAGCGCTCAATAAAGGTTAGCGATCATCATTCTTATAATGAATTTGATCTTTATGTTCATACCTTCTCCCCGAAATGTCTAAAATACAGATCTCTAAAAGTCATGCTGCCGGGTCACAGTGTTTCAGATTTGGTTCTTTATTAGGATGTTAGTTAGCAGTGAAAAGCTATCAGGCCTGCTCGGATAGAGTTGAATATCAAAGCAACTCAGAAGTATTGATTGATAATCAGTCCTCAGAAAGTCAAGTTGACTGCCTTCTCATTAGAGGGAAAACTTGTAATGGATTCCTTTCAAAAAGCAAGCAAGTTCCTCTTTTCTACATCTAGCCCGAAAATTGTTCTACGTGTGTTTCCTCCCTCCTGTCACTTAATTCGCCAGCATTAAGCACCGTTTGCTTTAACTTCCATCTCCTATATTTTGTCATTTATGCAAACTTGGTTTCCACTGTTGTTTCACTGTGGTCCAAGTGCTTATTTTGTTCATCTTCATTAAACTCATAAAAAAGTGAGTATGTATGGTTGCAGTTTCCAAATGCATAAGTATTGGCAATAGATTTGCTGGGAAGGAAGTGTGTTTGTTTCATATTGTGCATTCATAAGTGTGAGGCATTGGTCTGTTTTCTTTTCTTTTTTTTTTCACTGAAGATGAAGCATCAAATAGATACTTTGTTGATGACTGCAGAAAAAGTTTCTTTCACCTTCCCCAAAAAAGGCTCCCTTACAAACATGAAAGATAGTCTCTTTGCTTTTTTTTTTTTGTTACCTGAGCTTTTACCAAGCAGTTTCTGTAAGATCTGTTGGACGTTTTGTATCTCTGTATTTTAACCAACTTTTTATTTTATATGTCTGGAAAATTTACCATTCTTTAATTATATTCCCATCTATTGACTAAAATCTCAAAGAAGCAGACATAAATAAAATGGAAGAAAGGCCAAGGCCATTCAAAAGCAATGATTCTTCCTGGCATATGATGTTCAAATACCTAGAATATAAACAATCCACTTTTTGTACCAAAGAGACGGAGTAATTTGGATGCTAAAAATAATTGTCACTATTTTGGGTGTATAAAATTGCCCTTTTCAGGCACAGAAACATAAGAATTTTATAAAAATATGACTGTGAGTGACTAAGTCTGAATTTCTTCTTTGACATAGTATCAAGAGAATTTGGGGGCTTTTACTGGAAAGACTTAATATGAACCGTCAGGTTGAGTCTGGACAAATATTCCCTGCTAATTTCAGAGTGAATGGTCCAGAAACTGTATCTGTCTTACCAGTTAATATTGCTTCAGGAAAGGTATTTTTTTTTTAATTACTATTTTTACAGCTTGANGGCCTGGGGGAGGGAGAGCTGGCCACGTGCGCTACCCACTCTGTCCTGGGCTTGGCCCTCCCAGCAGCAGAGCAGCAGATGGGACTGTGGAGCACCTCATGAGGATATAGCCCTTCCACTGAGGAGCCTGGGGAGACAGCCCTCAGCCGAGCAGGAAGGGCCTGGGCTTCAGACTGGGCTTCCCTGTCTGTGCAGGGCACCCTCACACCCTCCTCTATAGCGACGCTGTCCAGCGGACCTTCCTGCAGGGTGGGGATGTTCTCTACCGTCCAGGATGGTAGCACAGCTGCAGGTGGCTGTTGAGCACTGGAATTATGGCTGTGCAACTTCGGAAATGGATTTTTCATTTTAATTAATTCAAGATTAAATAGCCACATGAGGCAGCTGTGTTGGATAGTACAGCTCTGAAGGTTCTGAGAAGATCCATTTGTCCAGTACGCACTCAGTCAGGGCTGGTCCCCTTCCCTGCTGCCCCGAGGGGCTCCTCACAGACCACCCCACCTGAATGGCCAAGGCAAGAGGACCAGAGAATCTGGGGTGGACTGGAAGGCTCCCTGCTTATCTCAGAGCTTTCTACAACAGAGAGGGAAATAATAACCATGGCAATGCTGATCACGTGGGGCAACTTCTCCTGTGCCTTATAATAATAACATTTGTTGGGTGCAAATCAAGCACCAGATACTGTGTCAATTGCTGGACATGTCATGCTGCTTAGCCCTTGGAGCTAAGCATTGCTCTTCCCAATTTGTAATTGAGGACACAGAGGCCCAGAGAGGTGAAGCGGCTTGCCCAAGGTCACACAGCTAGTGTGATCAGGATCTGCCCTTGGGTGTGTCTGTCTCCAGAGTCTGCATTCTTTTCACAATTCCATGTTTGTTTACCCTCCATTATTCTGCTGTGGCCAGCACTAGGCCAGGCATCTTTGGGGACAAGAAATTGTACGGGCAAGGTCCCTGCCCTCCAAGTCACCTTCACACATCTCTCCCTGTACAGAAACAGTACAGGGGGCCCAGTGCCCCATCAGCAGGAGTGTCTGAGCCCAGCCTTCACAGAGTGTGCCAGGTCCGTCCCTGTAGCCTGGCTTCCTGCCCTGGGACCACTCAGGCCTTATGGCTATACCCTAAACCTGGATGCTGAAGTTTGAATCTTAATCTCTTAAAATGATACCCAGCACCGGGCAGTTTTCTGGCTCAAAGTAAATAGCTGGACGGATGTTCTCTAATGTTCTCTCTCCAGTGAGCCAGGTGGGAGAATCACATCTCTCATTTTCCAGGGGAAACTGAGACCTGGAGAAGCCTCGAGGGTCACCCCTGTTTATACCCCTGCTCAAAGCAGAGCAGGGTGGCCTCCCGCTTTCCTGACGCCATCTCCAGGCTCTGTCTGACTCCCGCGGCTGCTTTTCTAGGACAACCCGGGAGCAGGTGGAAGGAAAACACTCAGCTTACATACTCAGAGGGGCAAGTCATCAATATAATAACATCCCAGAGTGGGGAGGAGGGCAGCCGGATGCTGAGAGCAAGGATGTCCGCTTCCGAGAGCCTCTGTTCTCAGTCCCACTGTGACTCAGGGTCCTGCGGGTCACTGGGACTGCCCCGCGTGCGCGTGCGTGTGACGCTTCACGCTGGCCAGCCGCCTCGGGGCTTGCCGCTGTGGCAGCGTGTGCCTGTGGGTGACCGCGACACACAGATTCTCCAGCTCCCTCTTGCCCTCCCCAGCCCTCCTCCTTGGGCTCCAGGAGACAGATGTCTCCCAGATGTTTCTCACTTCCTGCCTGGCTCCGTGCAGTGCCTGTGTGTTTATTTTGGACAGCCCACTAAATAATAACCATTTTAAGAAAAGCTTTTCATAACCCCATTCCCATGAGGAGTCAGAGTTCAGGAAATAATCCCAACTCTATTCACTATTGTCCCCAGGCTCTCTTCTTTTTGACCTCTACTCCCCACTCCACCGCCCCCCCTCCCCTCCGGGACCACTTTTGCAAAGATTTCTTTTTATTCTACATGACGTATCTCCTCTCTGTGGTGCTGGTTCTCTGGGAAGCTGGAGCTGGGTGAAGAGTGAGGGGAAGCTGGAGCAGAGAGGGAACCTGTTAGAACTCTGCTACTCAAAGTGTGGTAGCATCCCCTGGGAGCTTGTTAGAAAAGTTAAGTCTCAGCCCTACCCCAGATCTTCTGCATCAGAATCTACATTTCCACAAGGTCTCAGCTGATTCATGCCTACTTCAAGTTNCATTAATATTTTAATTGCAGTCATTATTTTTTCCTAACTTATTTTGAGAATTACAATAGAGTATTGCAAAAAGGACACTTTTAAACTGAATTTTAACCTGTCTGTAATCTGACAGGTCTATAATTCATTTCTCTTAGTACATATTTGTGTTCTTGAAGCTAGAAATAGCAATGCTTCTATCTAAAACTAAGAGATTAATGCCAAAGGAAAGAAGATTCCTGCTGGCACATTATTCATTACTTGTCTAATTTATATTAGATGTACTAAAGGTAGAGCGAAAGGAGACAAAAAAAAAAATAAAAACAGTATTTCTTTGATTTTCTATTTCATGTAAAAAACTTAAAGCATTATTCGCTGGCAAAAAATAATTTCTCAAGTGAAATCTTTAAGTATGTTAAAATATGTTTTCAAACAGTAAAGTTTTAAACATACCATGTAGGGAACATGAACTATGTACTTAATATATGAAACTGGAAAGGGATGCTAATGATACGGCTAATTCATTAATGCTACACGGCTGTGTAGTATCATAGTGGGTGAACAAAGCATTTCCGTTTTGATCAACAAGGAGTTAGTCTTAAAACACATGAGCTATAACTCTAAGTAATGTAAAATAAAACTAACTGATGCCTTAAATGATTGGAACACCTGTTTCAAATGAATTCATTAATACTGAAATTAAAAATGTTGGTTTCAAAGATATCTCATTTTAAACCCTTTAATTTTTATATAAAGTTATAAGTGAATAATATTATTATAAAATGTAAAACTCCTAACATAAATAGAGAAACTAGAACGACACTCAAAAATTTGCTGGTGGGGGGGNGCTGCACACCCCCACCCACCCACAAAGCGCCCCTCAGGGCCTCCTGGCCAGACCCTCACCCCGCCTGAGCCCCCAGTAGCTGGGAGGTCCATCAAAGGGGGCCCTTCCTCAGCTGCAGACAGAGAGCTCTATCCTCGTTCCCAGCCACGCAGCTGGAGTGAGACCCAAATGTTTTACTGGAGTGACGGGTGGGGCTGGATCCTGGCAGCAGGACCTCCGACCAGAGGAGTGAAGTGTGTCAGTGCCGGGCTCGTGGCCCTTGTCTCCTGATGAGTGACCACACCCCAGGGTCTGGTGCTGGCAACCCCCCCCACGGGATGCCTCACGGTCCCCCAGGCAGGGTGTGCTAGGGCCGCCCAGGCTGGCCGTACTCACCCCTGCCTTCCGCAAGGTGGCTGGACAGCCCCGTCTCTGCCAAGGGCCCCTCTCTATGGCAGTGGGAACATTCGTTTGTAGAAGCCGCTTCCAGAGGGTGAACATAATCCAGGGGATGGGAGGTACCCAGGCTTAAGGCCTGGATGTGTCAGGTTGAACCCCAAGCCCGAGGTTATGGACTTACCAGCCCTACAGCTCCCCGTGTCCTCCTCCGAAGGCTCTGGGCCTGCCTCCAGTCCCACTGTCCCTATCGCAACCCACAAGCTGAGACAGAGCGGGGCTCACTCCTGAAAGTCAAGAAGAGGGTCCCTGCCTCAGACATAGCCTCGTGAGAGCCCTGCATGGGCGCCGTGCCCCCCTGCTGCCACAGCGCCTCGTGGAACTCAAATCCGAGGTCCCGGCACCACCCCTGATCTGATAGGCCAGCATGTGGGTGGAAAGGAGGCGGGCAGGCCCACTCTGAGCTCTANCATCTCTGGGTTGGGAAGATCCCCTGGAGGAGGGCAAGGCAACTCACGCCAGTAGTCTTGCCTGGAGAATCCCATGGATAGGGGAGTCTGGCAGGCTACAATCCATGGGGTCGCAAAGAGTCGATAGGACTAAAGCAACTTAGCACGCTTGCCCTCAACAAATCTCTGGGCAAGTCCAGTTCGGTCCCACTCAATCAGCAGCTGGGGCACTCAGAACCCACCCTTTCTGCCGAAACCCTACCTCCCCACCCCCCAGGAGGCTGGAGGAGTCAGCAGTGTAGGGCAGTGAGGCCCTGAGGAGGCAGCCAGGGCGCTGGGACCAGCCCAGCCCTTCCCTGACGGTGACTGCCAGCAGATCCCCTAACGTCTGTGGAGGGGGTTCATGTGGGAACAGCTGATCCAGCCCTCCTGGGCCTTTAAGTTCGGCCACCGCTGCCCTCAGCTCCCCCCACGGGCTGGGCCAGCGACCCAGGGGTTCCAGCAGCCCGCTGACCTGGGTGAAGTCCCACAGCCGCTGCGCGGGCCGGGCCACATCCTCGCACTTCTTCAGGGCAGGCGTGCGGCCCCTGCCGTCATCCACCAGGCACTTGGAGTCAGGCAGGAAGGCGGTGGAGCCCAGGGGGCCCAGCTGCAGCAGGCCCTCGGCGCTGTACCGCACCAGCTGGGGAGAGGCCATGAGAGCAGGGTGCATGCACAAGGTGGCTCTGCGCAGGGCTGGGCCCCAGGCCCNCCTCATGGAGTGGGGGTCAGGATGGTCGAGGAGTCCTCGCTTGACGGAAGTGGAGTCCAGACAGGGAATGCCCTTGTGTGCACTCTGAGATCCTTCACTACAGAAGGTGGCCAAGTCACATGTCAGAGTAGGCACACAGTAAATATTTCTTCGTTGATAATCGGAAGATAAATGAGTAGGCGAGTGACAGGAGGGAGAGAGGGAGGAATGGATGGACGAATGGGTGGGAGGGAGCGGGGAGGCAAGAAGGAGGGAAGGGAAGAGAAAGCTGGCCATCCTAACCTTCTGCATTTGTCACAACCCTTTCACATCCGCCATCCTTTGGACCCCACACTTGCCCTCTGAGGGAGAACAAGCCACAGTATTTCTCCATAGACAGGATCAATAAGACTAAGACCCCGACCCAGGAAGGGGAAGCCAGCAGCCACCTGACCAGCAGCAACCTCCCGTGAAGACTTTCCTTGTGCTCCCCGCTGCAAGGCGGGCTTGGCACTGACTCGTCCACACTCCCTTGCCTGTTCCCTGTACGACCAGGGACCCAGCCTGCAGGCCACCCACAGCCCGTCTGTCTGGTCCTGTTCCTGCTGCTTGGAGTGCGCTGATACCAGCCTTTCCCCAGATGCCAGTGCAAACACAGTGAGAAAGTCCACGGCCCTGACTGTCCGCCTCAGGCAGGTCGGGGTCCAGCAGGGCTATCCAGGAAGCTCATCACTGAACATTTATTGTGCACCAGCTGTTTGGTGGTGGTTCCTTGAGACAGGAAGGACAGTAAAGGTCTGTCCTGCAGCAAAGGTGCATATGGTATCTGGGAACAGAGAGGTCACCCAGAGCTGTGCCCACAGCAGCTCGGGCTGTGGCGTCAAGGTCCCTGGCATGTAGGAAAAGCTTTGGGGGCAGATGCCATTGGAGCTGAGCCTGGGGAGGATCTGGAGAAGGTGCTGTCCCATCTGGCCAGCAGTTCCCCACCGCCCTGGCTGGGTATCGTGCTGCAGAAGAGAGAAGAGGTCAGTCAGCAGGCCTGTCTTGTTTCTGTCACATCCACTGAGGGCTCTGCTCTTGGATGCGCTCCCATACATTACAGATACTGTCAGCTGAGGACCTTGCCCTCTGTGAGCTTCCTATCCCTGACCTTTGCATGTCTAACATGATACTCACTCCCCAGCCCAGTAAGTGTTTCAGAGACCTAAGTCCAGGCCTCTCTCTGCATCCCTAGCTCCCCTGCCCTGGCAGTTGTGAGCAGTACCTATATTCGCCAAACTGGAACCCGTGCAAGCTTGGGAGTTTTGTGCCACTGGGGTCTATGAGAAGCCGGGCAGCAAGTTCCATAGGCGTTAGACAGAGGGCCTGAAGAAAGTCATGCTTCCTTTGGTTTGCCTTGGGGTCTGATGCCAGAGGAAGTAAGGCTCCCCTTCGTGATTTGGATACTAGCTTGTTTCTGGGAGACCTCTCTTGAGACCTTCAAGAATAGGCTAAGAGATGGGGAATATCACCCATGCCATTAGCTTGCTATGATCACCTTCCTCCTGCATGCCTTTGTCTTCCTCCTCTATGAGATGAGAGGTGGACTCAGTGGCTGGTAAACCTTTCTTCCAAGATTGGCTTGCTGCATGTGTGATGTCTCAGGGAAAAAGATCCGGCTTCACCCTGAGGACTTCTCTGTGGGCCCTGGGCCCCTGGACAAGCTCACAGCTCCTCGTAACAGAGACTTCGAGAAGCAGAAGACAGTTAGGTTTCCCCAACCACCGCCCTGGGCGGGCAGCCTTGCCTCTGTCCTCAGCAGTGCTTACCCAAGCAGGAATGCCCTGGAAGGCTACAGCCCAAGGGGAGGAAGAAACAAAGGGAGGCAGGCAATTCAGATAGAGCCCAGGGAGAGGAGTCCTGGAGCAGGAGGGGCCCTCCCCTCCCTGGGCTCCACCAGGAGCCAGCACATCCTCACCGCGTCCCAGAGAAATGAACCAGTGGGGAGGCCCACCTTCCCCTTATTCCCCTGAGTTGGCAGTTTTTCCTCTGGGTGTTAAACGCGGGCTCTTCCTCCCTTTTTCCTCCCATTCCTGACTGCCTGTTAAATATTTGGGCCTAAAGGGCTTCAATTATCCTTTAATTTACATTAGTAATTTATGTATTAGGCAGAATGGACACGCGGTTAGTCTAACAGCCCCCAATAGACCGGCTAGTATCTGCTGTACTCGCTGTTGTTAAGAATCTCATCATTTTCCTTTGCAGCCCAGGGTCTTTGTTTTAAAAGCGGCTCCTATACATGCACGTTTATACAGTCCTGTGCACGTGTTCACAGGTGCACACAGGAGGAGGCCTGAACTCACAGCCAGTATGAACGTACACCCTCTTGCATACACACTCACACTGAGGCAGAGGATACAGGTTTTATACACAGACACACAGACACACAAAGAAATAAAGCACAGAACCCAGTGCCCTGCCGTCTCCACTCCACCTGTACATTCTTCCTTTCTCCTCCAGGCAGTGATGTGCACATCGGCCTGGATACCCATCAGTTGAGTTGGCCAGGTGGTCCCAAACATAGCTCCTTCTGGCAAAGAGGCTGGGGGGTGGGCACGGTGCCCAGATGGCGTTCAGGTGGGCCACTCCATGTGCTGGTTTTCCTTCCCTCCCTGAGTGACCCCAGGGCAGGATGCACAGGTGAGGACACGATCGTGGCCATGTCCCCAGCCCGCTCACATGTCGTGGGCTGGCACGAGCTCCAGACCCCCCCGGGCATCGGAGGCACGCTGCCTACCTGGCCTTGGCAGCAGAGCCTTGCAGCCTGGGCACCGGCAGCCTCAGCTCTTGCCCTGACACAGCCAAGCTGCCAAGGGGCGTGCTTTCAGGATCGCCAGCTCCCGACTGCCCTCGAGGCCCGGCCTGGCTGCCCCAGTGCCAGCGTGCAAGGGCTGGGGGCTCCTCAGGGAGTGAGGACAGCAGTGACAGAGAGCAACGTCCCTTATGTGTGTGTGTGCGTGTGTGTGTGTGTGNTCTGAACCCTTTCTTGTGTACTTACATTAGATGCATCTCGATAAAGTTTATAGCACTGCTATTTACAACACCACAGTTAATGTTGTGTTACAGTTTTCATTACCAACCTCTATTTTCTGAGGTGCAGAGCCTTAACATAAAAATGTGTTCCAGGTTAGAGAGAAAAGCAGTGTAGTAGATTACAACCAGAAAATAAACCTAAAGACACTATCTATGCAATTTTCAAAGTATTAGAATGCCAAGATAGCTCACAATTACATTAGCACCTGCTATGAGTTAATGAATTCTTATAGATTAAAAATATAATCTTCTAATAGAAAATTAAATGCAATTTATCCAAAATATATACTCTAGAGACGCGTTTGTTTGTGAGTGAGAAATTGAAATGTGACTCATTATTGATGGGATTTCGCTAAATAAAATAATGAAGTGTCTGAGACTGTTGAAAATCATAATTATAAGTTGCCTTCAGTTCATGGATTATGCACTTACCATAAAACATTATTAGTAATATAAAAATGTGTAATGGTATGTCTTTCCCCAGGAAAATGGCTCTAATTGTAGATGTAAAAATTAGTGCAAAACATTTTCAATGAGAAGAGAGTAGAGGAGCTGTAATGGGATTCCAATTTATAATTTTGGTTGGCGAGGGTCATAGATCAGCAGTATGGGTTTTGTTTTGTTACTGTTTAGTTTCTAATTCTTAATACTGATACCAATACACCCACATCTGACAGTTACCTGAAACATAACATCTGGAGATATCTCACCTTCTAGCAATCTAGAGCTCAGCAGGTGAAAGGCCTAGGCAAGAAGATCAAATCTGGGAGCCCTCTTTCAACATCTGTCTACCCTACTTAGTTCTGGTCCCACTGAGTCCAGATCCTTCTAGGTCCCTGAAGGATGCTAGAAAAAGGGTAATATGGTGTCTGAGCTTTGATGAACACCTCTTGCTGGCAAGACCTGCCTCTGGAGAATAATAGGGACATGAAAAAATTCCCCACTCTGATAGTTTGGCTCCTGAAATTCTAAAGATAATGTTGACTCCTAAAAATCATGAAAAATTCTGGCTTCTGCCAAAGAGAATTAAACTGCATGCTGAAGCTGGTCTCCTTAAGATGATCATGGACCATCATTGCAGAGTGTTTGGAAGGGAGGCTTGGAACAGACCTGAACTTTGCAGTCAGGCATCTAGGGGGGGGTTTGGCTTCACCATTGAGCTTCTCTGTGGCTTTTCTAAAGCCTGTTTCTTCTAAATGGAAAGATGATATTTAACTTGCATGATGATTTGAGGGACTGAATCAAATTTTATACACACACCACATACTTAGTACTGTGTAGGCAGTCACGATGCTGGTTATCATTATGCTCACCACCTATACAATTGGCAAGTGTTGGACAATAAGTCTTTATGTTCCCATTGGGTTTTCTTCTAGTTTCTTCATCTCTGAACCCCCTGAATGCTCACTCTGTGGGATTTTCAAGATTACTAGGTGGCAAAATCAGGATAAGCCACTGGGTATATATCACCTCATTCTCTCTAAGAGTTTCATTTTCTCATTCAGCCAGTGGCCGTGTTTGAGCCAACAGATCTCAATGAATGGTAAATTTGTCATGAGGAACCATTTGCTGAATTTCCAAAGGCAAGGGTGCTTGCTTCATCAGTAACTGGGCAGAGTTTCCAGTGTAGGACCACACACAAGGTGAAGATCACCCAGCAGCATTGACTTCTTTCTGTAGCTGCTGTTGCCTAGATTGAGGTCTGCTAAGTCTTACAGTAATCTCCTCTAAAGGACACTGGGAGATGGAGTGGCACATGAACGGAGGGTACCCTCACAGCAAATTGGTGGAGTGCTAAGAAGCCCATTCATCATTTGCAGGCAACAGCCTTGAGACTCTGAAAAGGATCCATGTTCCTTCCCAAGGCAGTCAGTGGCTCAAAACCTTGTCTTCTGCTCCATGGACAATATTGGGTGTTAGGCCTCCACTCTCTCCTGAGAAGAATCACAACTGTCTACTTCATGTTTCTGCTCTTAAGCAAACATCTCCTTAGTAGTGGCTATTAGAAAGTTCCGGAAAAACCTACCAAAGCAACTTCAAAAATAGCCAGAGAACTCAGAATGGGCTTAAAAAGTACTGCCATATGTGTGGCTCTGTGTGTGTATATGGTGGACAGAGAGATGGATCGATTCAGATAAGGCTGAGATTAAATAGTTTAAATTATCATGAGATTTTTTGTTGTTGTTTTTGTATTTTACTTTCAGTAATTTATTTACAGTCATAATCCTAATTCAGGAATTTCAACATTTGATCTAGTCTCTCTTTATATCATCCAGGAGGCTCACTGTTTATTTTTTAAAGTTATATAAAATATTTGAAAACACATACAGAATTGTATAGCAGGCAAAACAATCTTATATATGTGTGTGTGCTTGGAGGTGTGCATATAATTAGAAATGCCAGATATAGGAAGCTATCATTTGTTAAGTTTCTCCAGATAACTATTTCTACCTTCTTTCAATCCTGATTTTAAACAAAATTCATCAAAAAGTTTAGTTTCAGCTCACCATAATACACATTTGTAATTATCATCCAATAGTAAAGTATCCATCGGGGTACTCTTCTGGGTTCAGTAATGCCATTTGTAGTATTTCAGAAACAATTGATCTGAGATGAGGTTCAATAAAATTCTTTGTCTTAATTTAGCTATTTGCACTGTAGTATGCCTGCTCCAAGTTAAGATTGTAATTTATTTTCAGATAACCTCTTTTCTGTCTGTACTTTGATGTGGGAATATTTTTAGTGTGTATCTGGGGGTGAGTCAGCTCAGCAGATGGTAGGTTGCCATCCACAGGTTGCCCTTTGCCTGTTTTGCAAGTTTGTGACAGCCTGCAGGGACATGCTGAGTCACCCGTCCAGTCAATAATGTGTCTGGGACAGCATTAATGCAGCAAACATCTTGATGAGTTCAAACTCATCCATTTGTCTCACTCCAATAAAATTGGTCAATACAGTAAGGCATGGCATTCCATTCAGAAAGAAGGTACTGTGTTAATTGCCCTCATCTGGCAAGAGGAAAGAATTAATTGTAGTCATTTTTACGGAGTTTTCCCATAGGACTACAGAAAATCTTCCTTTCTTTGTGCTGATACATAGAAGGAGTACAGAAAATCATTTTGGTAGAAACACCTTGCATATTGGTAAGCATTAGAATAACAATGGTGGCTATTGTTAACAACAGCAGTGATCACCTCTGTTATTATCATCAGCCATGTTATTTTTAAAAATAAGAATCTATCGTGTGGCGTATGCTGTGTAGAACTTTCACCCTTTGATGAGTCTCTAGAGTCTTGTGCTATGGAGCAAATAATTTTCCATCTGTCTTCAGATTTTTCAAGTATCATGCTCTCTGATGACTAGAAACTGTCAAGGCTTGCCTCTTCCCATCCTCCCCCACAATGTAATTTTACATTTTGCATATAAAACAAACCTGCCATGTAACACATTTTAAAATTAAAATTATTTGTTAATGTCTTGCAAATTAATTTTGATTCTCTCTGTAAGTTTCTTTAAAATGCCTTCCAAGATTTTATGGTTTGGGAATGCAATTTATGGTCTTTCTGACAGAAGTTGGATTTTTTAATTTTCTAATAAATCAGACACATATTTGTTCACTTCGTCAAGATGGAGTGGAATGGTACATGCCCGGATAAACAGGAAAGGGTACATTAAGATTCAAGCTTTCAGTTTTATTTTGTTATTGCTCTTAGGCTTTTCTTTTTTACAAAATTGAAATTAAATTTGAATTCGCTATTAAAAAAACAGAAAATTCATGTTCACATTATGAAGTATAATTATAAAATCATTGTAAAATAAATATATGTGGATTATTCCAAATAAAATAGGAATTTATTTTATCTTTTCTCTCATATACTTCTACATATTTTCTGTCTGCTTCACTTACCCCAATTCTCAGAAAAAAAAATAATAAAGTTGTAAAAACCCTAAGAACAGATGATGATAGATGGGTTATTTCTCACATTTCGGAACTGTATTATATAAATATACGTATATTTTAAGATTATGCCTTGATAAAGTAAGTAACAGGTAGAATTTCCCATTATGTGAGCGATGTATTTCAAGACTTCTTTAAAAAATAGATACAGAGATAGTACTGCCAATTAATCATTTTTGAAGGCTGTTGAATGGTACTAAGTAATGATTCTCTTAAAACTCATTGTTGGAAGTTCACACAGATGAGTGCCATTAAAATATATTATTTTAGGTATGACTTTGCTTTTAAGTCAGAAAAGTGGACATTAATTTGTAGTTTTCTACATTAGTAATTTATCTACTTATGTAAATCAATTCATTCAATATATTCTGACAGTTTGGTCTTAACGAAGAAAAAGTGAATACCACTTCCTTAACATATTGTATGAATTTTTAAAAATTGAAAATCATATGATAATGTTTCTTTCATCATTTCTCCTTATCTAGTGAATGTCATTTTGGAAGCAAAAGCATATTTGGCTGAATAAACCTAGGTAATAGTCTTACTCCTTTGTGATGCTAAAGTAGCTTCCTTGTAGTTTTATTATTTGTCACTTACTATTACACAAACTCAGCTGCATCTATAATGTTTGGACAGTCATTAATAATACCTTTTAAGTGCTTGTAGCCTGACAAACAGGTGTGTCTATGTGTAAGAAAATATGTCACAATTATTTTAAAAAAGATGTATTTAACTAGAGAATTCTTTAAAGGTGGTAAAATTAAGCTTGTACACAGTTCTGGGAAAAATATAAATACTGTTTCTACTTTTTTACAAAATACCATGTGTTTTAACAAATCCCAAAAGAACAGTTTGTAGAAATTCATTTCATCCCTTTTAAATAAAAGAGACACTCTAAGAATGAAATGAGATAATATGTGTAGATGTATTGACAGTATAAAAACAAACATAATATTGATTTGTTCATTCAGGTTTTTCCATAAGATGTTACCAAAAAGTTCATTCAGATTTTTCCATAAGATGTTACCAAAAAGCTTGAACAAACTTTTTGGTAGCCCAATAGATTGGTTGCCTTATTGATAAAGCTTTTATGAGTGTAANTATTGATTTGTTCATTCAGGTTTTTCCATAAGATGTTACCAAAAAGTTCATTCAGATTTTTCCATAAGATGTTACCAAAAAGCTTGAACAAACTTTTTGGTAGCCCAATAGATTGGTTGCCTTATTGATAAAGCTTTTATGAGTGTAAATAATAAATCTGGGCACTAGTGGGATCTAATTCTGGCAAGTTTGTCTGTCTTATATTAGCAAAGAAGTGTCTTTTATTAAAATATTAGTGAACAAATTCAGCTGTGATAAAAATCATGACTTCCATAGTAAGTACTTTCAATGACACAGTTGGCATAGAGTCTATCTCTGTACTATAGATTTTGTATTCTAGCTAAATTGTATTGTAAAACTCAGTGTGCAAACAAATTCTTGTGTGATCATGCTGCTGCTGCTGCTAAGTCACTTCAGTCATGTCTGACTCTGTGCAACCCCATAGACGGCAGCCCACNATAATATGTGTAGATGTATTGACAGTATAAAAACAAACATAATATTGATTTGTTCATTCAGGTTTTTCCATAAGATGTTACCAAAAAGTTCATTCAGATTTTTCCATAAGATGTTACCAAAAAGCTTGAACAAACTTTTTGGTAGCCCAATAGATTGGTTGCCTTATTGATAAAGCTTTTATGAGTGTAAATAATAAATCTGGGCACTAGTGGGATCTAATTCTGGCAAGTTTGTCTGTCTTATGTTAGCAAAGAAGTGTCTTTTATTAAAATATTAGTGAACAAATTCAGCTGTGATAAAAATCATGACTTCCATAGTAAGTACTTTCAATGACACAGTTGGCATAGAGTCTATCTCTGTACTATAGATTTTGTATTCTAGCTAAATTGTATTGTAAAACTCAGTGTGCAAACAAATTCTTGTGTGATCATGCTGCTGCTGCTGCTAAGTCACTTCAGTCATGTCTGACTCTGTGCAACCCCATAGACGGCAGCCCACCACGCTCCCCCATCCCTGGGATACTCTAGACAAGAACACTGGAGTGGGTTGCCATTTTCTTCTCCAATGCATGAAAGGGAAAAGAGAAGGGGAAGTTGCTCAGTCGTGTCCGACTCTTCGCGACCCCATGGACTGCAGCCTACCAGGCTCCTCCAGCCATGGGATTTCCCAGGCAAGAGTACTGGAGTCCAGTGCCATTGCCTTCTCCGTTGTGTAAACATAGGCACATCAAATAATCTTTCTGGGTCCCACTGTTTGCATCTGTAATGTGAGAGGGCTAGATTAGACAATATTTTGTTCTCTTTAAACTATACATTTTCATGAAACTATGCATTTCACATACCTATTTAATGCTACTTTATCTAGTCAGCTATGGAGATAATGCCTTTACTTCTTTTAACTGCATGTGTGTGTGTGTGTAAGAGAGAGAGACTAGGAAGGAGAGAGATTAAATATATTGGCTATAATAACCAAAAAGAAATGGTTTGTATACATCTATTTGATGACTTCTAAATCCCTTTCCAAAAAATTCAAATGTAAACAAAGGTAAGAATGTGTTTAGTGCATTGTCCAGAAAATGTTGAATGTTTGAACTCTGAATAGTGAGGATAATGCTTAATGAAAAACAGATACCAGGGAGGTTTTGGTGTAAATGTGTAAAAAGTCTTTCCAAATCAGAACTCATACATCGTAGATGAGATCTGCAATTGTAAGCATCCAGAAGGGGAAGGTAACCAAGAAAAGATGATGTTACTGGTTACTTGACACACGGAGCTTTGCTATCCTGGGAGAGAAGGGCTGGGTTAGAGTGAAAGAGATAGACTGTTTTTTGCATGTTTTGATCTATTTCGCCTCTAAACATTGACATTTACGTATTTGTCAATACTACAAAATTTACATATCCACCCCAGATTTTTCTCCAGAGCTCAGTATCGCTATAGAACACCAATAGTAATAACAACATCAGATATTTGTATAGAGCTTACTCTGTGCCAGGCAGTATTCAAGATGCTTTACCTACACAAGTGAAGTATTTAATCCTCACAGAAGCCCTGTGAAGTAGATACTGTTATTTTTTGCATTTTGTGAATGAGATGGCTGAGACACAAAACAGTTAAGTAACTGGCTCAAGCTTACACACATCGTAAGCAGTGGAATCAATGTATGAACCCAACAGTCTGGTGTGCTACTTATGACTGTGTTATATTCCTTCTCAGCTGTCCATAAACTATCTCCACTTAAATGCCATGAATACCACCCAGAAGGTCAACAATTGAAAATCCAAACCTGCCAAAGTCTGCTTCCAATTTTTTCATTGTTCTTACAGTCGTGTTCTATTTGTGGTCTTGTACATAAAGGTATTTTCATCTGTTTTCTTTATCCTCAGTATTTAATGAGGCACTGAGGATTTTCCCTCGGCCAAAATTTCATCTGTCTTGTCTTCTTTTTGTCTTGCCTTTTCATTAAAAGTTTCATAATTTTTCACCGAAACTGGTAAAATAGACTTTGATTTGTCCTCAGACTGCTACTCACTGCATTCCAATCTATCTTCCAAGCCAGTGCTTACAGGTATCTTTGTAAAATACACATGTACTCGTGTCATCTCTCTATTAAAGTGCTCTAATAGTGCTTCTTAATCTTCAAGATTCTGAAACTTCCTGCGTCTTTACTGAATTAATTGATAAGCTCTAGTATTTTTATGGTAGCATCTTTAGGATTTTCTATATATAGTATCATGTCATCTGCAAATACTGACAATTTTTTCTTTTCTTTTCCAATTTGGATTCCTTTCATTTCTTTTTCTTCTCTGATTTTTCTTCTCTTCTCTTCCAAATCTATGTTGAACAAAAGTGGCAAGAGTGAATAAAAATGGTGACTGTGGACATCCTTGTCCCTGATCTTAGAGAAAATTATGAGAAACTCTCACTTGTCACATCAGTGCCATCTTTCCAGATTATCCCCAAATCTCATCCCATTCCTCAAAGTCAACTTCACATACCTTCTTGTTCTAAACAATTTTTTTCTGTTCCCCCCCCACCTTGGATGTTCAACTCAAATGCCATCTCTATTTTATTCATCCATTGAAAATGACTTGTTGAAAATGTATTAAGTGTTCAGGCACTGAGAAACCTATGTTATAAACCCAAGTATCATCAACATGGATATAGTTTGTTTCTTCCCTGAGTTTATGGTTTAGTTAGCTAACAAGACAGACAAGTCTTCAGATAATAAGAACTACAAGACAGAGAAACTATGTTCTTTAAACATGGACTCGGGAGAAGAAATTGAAGACTTTCAGGAATAAGTTATGTCTAGTTTGCAAACTCAAGGAGTAATAGCAATTCATCACAGAGTCATAAATATGGTTGCTCTGGTACCAGTAACAGTGCCTATAATATCCTGGAGGTCTTTGGTATCTCAGAGGAGAAACAATGTGTTAAAAAGTGAAATTTCTCTAGAATTCCCTTGCACTCCACTTTTCCCTGCTTCAATGAGGTCTCAAAGCATCCGTCCCTGTTTCACTCCATCATGATACAGGATCGCCAGATANCCTGGAGGTCTTTGGTATCTCAGAGGAGAAACAATGTGTTAAAAAGTGAAATTTCTCTAGAATTCCCTTGCACTCCACTTTTCCCTGCTTCAATGAGGTCTCAAAGCATCCGTCCCTGTTTCACTCCATCATGATACAGGATCGCCAGATACAGGCATTGTTTATTTGCACAGTAGATCCCAAGTCCCTTCATGGCAGGTCCCTTGCAAACATTTAGCATATACTTCAGAGATATATGGATTGATTTTAAAAGATGCTGAGATCTCAGCACCATTGTATGATAATGAGGCTTTGTGCATAAAGTTGATGTAGAACAAAAAAAAAAAACAGACTATAGATTTAAGGAGATTGAAGAGATATAAGAGATTTTGTGTTTTACTTATGTGCATGTAAAATGAGAAAGGGGAAAGATCTGTGAAAAGGAGCAAGATCATCAGCAAAGAGAATTCTCATAAAAAGCAAGTGTAGTTGAGAGATTTTTAAAAATGAAATCCACGTAGCTGTTACACAAGCCATGTGGAACTAGTATAAAGCTAGGAAATGTCCAGCAATGCACCAAGAACTGTTGAAGGGTGCTGCTGTGTGTAGTCACTCAGTCATGTCTGACTCTTTGCAACCCCATGGACTTCAGCCCATCAGTCTCCTCTGTCCATGGGATTCTCCAGGAAAGAATATTGGAGTGGGTTGCCATGCCCTCCTCCAGGGGATCTTCCCAACCCAGGGATGGAACCCAGGTCTCCTGCATTGCATGCAGATTATTTACCATCTAAGCCGCCAGGGAAGCATGGAAGGGTAGGACAAGACAAATAAATAAATAAATATATGAAACATTGCTCACCTAGTTTATTTGAGGCACTTGCTATTTACTTTTGAAGATATTATATCCCCCCCAATAAATGTAGTGACTAAAAATAAAATGTCAGCAAGCTGCCAGGCAAATAACCAGAAAATGACCAAACCCGGATACTAAGTCCTGGC
Source organism: Neotragus pygmaeus (assembly GCA_006410875.1). Taxonomy (NCBI): domain Eukaryota; kingdom Metazoa; phylum Chordata; class Mammalia; order Artiodactyla; family Bovidae; genus Neotragus; species Neotragus pygmaeus. The sequence goes on along the minus strand of SJYV01025015.1, from coordinate 196,961 downwards.
CATTAGCAAGCAGGAATTGGATTTATTTTTATCACTTAGAGCGATCACAAAAATGAACACCGAACTTCAAAGAAATCTGAACAAGCCCAAGGGAAAAACAGGGTAGAAGACTGTACACTTGGGAAAAGAAAAAGAGACCGGTGTTGGCAGATGTGGTATCTGGGTTCTGGAGCCAACATTCAGTCTGTGAATATGTAGTATTTGAAAACTAGTCAATACTCATACATCTCCTGTCAGTGTTGGCCATGCTTATGTCTTTATGATTAAAATTCCTCACTATTCATCCATGTATTCATGTTATTTTTCCCCTGAATGTTCTGGTGTACACGTATCTACTTAAGTGTTCTTCAGAGACCACGTGCCATTAAAGATTTAGTAAAATATATCTTTAAGATGAGACAAAGTTATTTCATTGCTCTCCATGTACACTAATTCTTGCCATAAAAATACAATATCAATCTGTAGCTTTTCATTGTATGATTCTAAAGGCTCCTGGGTTTTTTTTTTAATATTAAAAAGTCACAGTTTTTCTGTTTTCAACACATTCGTTAGTACTGATTTACAATGGATCAAATTAGAAAGTACGGATAATATGCACATGCCAAATGAATTCATTAAGACCAGTGTGATCGCAGTGAATGTCAAATGAATTAATAATAATGGGACCTCTATGTGTTACCATTATTTTCACAGTGTGTTACTGTTTTTGTACATATGAGTCCTGAGGATAAATGACATATACATATTACCCTTGTATGTTAATTGTTTCTTGATAATCGGAGGTTGCTCTAATAATCTCATGGGCAGTAAAAGTTTCTACCCCCTATATGTGGAGAAATTACTATTATTTATATGTTTCATTGAAGAGTAATTCAATATTTTAGATTCCAATTAGAAATGGCATTTATATTAGACCTCCCACACATCCACTGAAATGTTACAGACTTTTAGACATATGTTTTCTGTGAGTAATATTTTAAAAGAATTTAAATTGCTCTAAACTTTTTCTAGGAGTTCGTGTTTTATTTACTTGACAATTGACAGCTCATTATACATATACATAAGCACATATATTCATGTTGATTCTCCATCCTGATAAACATATACAGAGGAACACAGAGTCATTTTGTCACATACTTGATCTTGGAATAATTTTATCTGGAACAGTGGCTCCCTTGTCAGCAAAATTATAATGAAAGTACCTATCATAAGATGTTTTAGTGAATTTTGAAACGTATGGCTTTCAGGATGTAGTGCCACTGAGCTTGGTGACTCAGCAGTAAGGGATCCTGCCGGCAGTGCAGGAGATGCGGGTTTGATCCCTGGGTCAGGAAAATCCCCTGGAGAAGGAAATGGCAACCCACTCCAGTATTCTTGCCTGGGAAATCCCATGGACAGAGGAGCTTGGTGGGCTATACAGTCCACGGGGTCTCAAAAGAGTCAGACATGACTTTGCAACTAAATAACAACATATATAGTGCATAATACTTCTCTTTCCTCCCATTCCTAACCCAGCTTTTTATTTTTCATTCTAGTGATGACTGGTTGGATTTGCAGATGATAGGATTGATGAAGAGGAAAGGGTTGATATTTAAGGTTGTTGCAGCTGCAGCAAGAAGTAATGGATAAATCTTACTTTAATTCCTAAGGAAATCATGAGGTTCAGACCTTCATATACAAAGGAAGAAAAAAATGAAGGCAAGGTCTTCAAAATGTATAAGATAGAAATCAGGAAACTGTAGTACTCTCACGTTCTTTTGCCCTGAAGCATCGATATCTCGTTTCTTCTGTGCTTCAATAAATAGCAGACTTGCTTGCAAATTTTAATGATCAATCTTAGTAAATCTGCAAGTTCCCTCCACACTTCTTCCTCTCTACTCATTACTCTTTCATACTTCTTGTTTCTGACCAAAAAGAAGTCCAGTAAGTGTCGTTTCTGTCTCAATGGTAGGTACTCCTCTAAAGAGAACTAAATGTTTTGGAAATCTATCCCCATTTGGAATAGATTTCCTAATAGAAAATATTATGAATTTCAAATAGTCAACTCACAAGCATTCTTTAGCAATACAGCATTTCAAAAATGGATACTCTCCTTTCTGGTCAAGATTTCAGTTACTTCCTTCAACATCATGAATGATATGCATCTCAGGTTTTTAGATAATAGGGAACTGTGACAAGCAGTTTAAAAGAAGGCAGCATGTAGATTCAGAAAGATTTGCACAATCTTGAACAATAGGTATACACTTTAACAAGTGTACACACTTTAACAATAATCCTAAACCTACATGCCTTCTCTCCACCAAAAATATTTAAACACGTATCAGTGAAGCTTGGCAGAAAGAGCCATGGAAATTACATTTTAGTTGACTACAGATTTGATAATAGTCAACTGTATGTTAATATTATTTGGGGCCAGATTAATAGAAGTATAATATCAAAATCAAGGAGTTGATAACTCCTAAATACCCTGGTTTGGCAGGTCAAACATGAAGAACTGTACTCAACTCTAAATATCCTGGCTCAGGAAGACACTGGCATACTTGCTGCTTCCAGACAAGGCGTATGATATACTTAAGAGGCTTTTATAAGATGCCATAAGAGAAACTACTGAAGAAAATAGAACTAACAAAACTCAGTGGGAAAATTATAGCATCATCAAATATGGAAAGGACAGACATGTGGAAGAGGTAAAGAATTAGTCTGTGGTACTCCAAAGATTAGAATCTCACCTAATCAGATACAGATTTTTGACTCACTGTAAGAAAGAAATGTTACAATTAGAGCTGAACATAGGATCACCTATTACATGAGTAGATAAATTCGTCATTGCTGGTGGGATTCAAGTGGATATTTTAAAATCATTCTATCAGCAGGAGGGAGGGCATCACCCAGAGGGATGAACTTGATCATGACTTTCAGTTTTGGGTTTTTTTTTTTTTTTTAAGCTGTAACTCACAGTAAGACATTTTACATTATGAGTATTCACATACATCAGTATGTATAACTTAAAGAATATATTCGCAAAGTAATACTTACTCTTATTATACATAATTCACTCATACATTCTTTCTAGTCTGGCTGGACTACTTTCTTTTTTTTTTTTCCCACTGTCCTCTTTTTTTTTTTTTTTTAATTTCACTTTACAATACTCCATTGGCTTTGCCATACATCGACATGAATCTACCACAGGCATACACAAGCTCCCAATCCTGAATCCCCCTCCCACCTCCCACCCCACAACGTTAATACAGTTGCATCTTGCTAGATTGACCTCATATCTCAATAATGGAATGTGGTCCAAAATTTGAAAAACGCTGAACTAAATGACTGCTTTCAACTCCAAGAGTCTCTCATTCAGGTAGATGTGATGGAGAAGACTGACCATCCCAATGGTCAGAAATAGATGCTCCCTCTGACAGTCAAAAGGAAATGGACAACATGATAATGAATTTCTTGGGATTTTCTCACAATTTTGACTTCATTTACATTTAGACATGTAGTAATAAAATAATACTTTTGAGCACTTTATTAGGTACACATACAGAACCTATTTTGATTTCATGATAATGTTCAGCATCAGAGCCTTACATCTAAAGAGAGGGGAGCAACTGAGGTTCTTGCCTGCTTCTTGACAAATCCATGTCACTCTTCTTACCACTGATGAGGAAAATGTGCCATAGTGAGAGAATTGTGGCTAGAGACATGAAGGGGCAGAGCTGGAAGAGGATTAGTGCCTATGAACACCATATTACCAGAATGAGAGAGGAAGTGGAGAGAGAGAACTGGAAAGCAAGTCTTGAAAATCTACCTCTGACTGCTACTAGCTACCAACAGGATTCTGTGATTATATTTTATTCAATTATAACAGTCTTCCAAGGAATATCTTATATAAGTGGCTTAGTGAAGTAGAGGGACCTGCCCAGAACTTGGTATAATTTTTGTACCATTAAGAACATTATTTTTAAAAAAAGAAAAAAAAAAGTAGTGGCTTGGTTGGATTCTTTAAGTGCCTCATTTTTTTTCCTTGGGATATAGAATAAGTCTTTTTTCAGATGGGAGGTTTTTTTCAGGAGAGAGATGAAAAAAAGAATTGCCAGAAGTGATGTGGTATAAAAAAAAAAAAAATTAGACCCATCTTATTACTTAAACACATCTTTCCAAATGCGTTCTGTATTGGGGATTAGTGATTTTGACTTATGTTTCTTTTAAGAGATCATTTTTCACTGAAACTTCTGAAGAAACAAAATCCACTCCTTACAGGAAAAAATTATGCAGATTCTCTGAGGCAGATAGCTCTTAAAAAACAAACACACTCCCCAGTCACACTCCCAAACTCCCAGGTGGTTCGTGGCCATGGTTGAAAAGACTGCAAATCCGGACAGGTTGGTCTCTCTGTATCATCAATCAGATGTTCATACACTTGAGGTGTTTGTACCCCGTAAATTTCAGTTGCTTCTCTTTTGTACATCAAATGTTTATTGTATATTACCGAGATGTCTATGTAGACAGGAAACATAAATAGTCTTCCTTGCCAGTTTACTTTGTATCATCAAATTTGAATGCACAGAGATCTTATTTGTGGTATGTACCCTCTGTTTGCCCTCACATGCATTTACCTTTATGTAGAATAGTCAAAGCTACTCTACTCCGAAGTGCAATATTTTTTATTCTCTCAGAGAAGGTTAGAACTCACTTGCTCTGGGAATCTTCCAGAGACTGCTGGTTTGTTCTGTTAAGCTCATACAGCCCTGGTGGGACCTGAGCCTTCTTCAGTCATTGCAAGATTTATTTTCAGAGACAGACCCAAACATGCAGGGCTGGCAGGACAGTCCGGACGCGAGGAATCTCTACCCCACCTCTCGGTGACCCCTCATTTATTGGCATTTGTTACTGGGGGCACTTCCCAGCCCGTGACTGACTGTCTACCTGCCCCTGCCTGGCTCCTGGCCCACCTCACAGAGTCACCAGCTGCCCTCTCTGGGCCAATCAAAGGAAGGAAATGAGAACAGTGGAGAATGACTTAGGGACTTGGCTGCAAGTGGGGACTTAAAGATTTGGCACCGTGTCTGGGCCTTGCTGGTGGTAGCGGGTGGTAAGAGAAGGCAGCTGTGTCAGACCTCCCTCAGTGATGGCTTTGGGACACAGAGGCAGCCAAGATCTGGGAGAAGTCCCAGTCCTTTGAAGTCAATGTTCTTGCTGCAGCTCCAAGCCCTACAACATTCTCTCGGTGATGGTACAGGTATTAATTACCCTGTCTATGCATGAGACCGCTCATGACCATGAGCACCTCAAACTATTTCCCTGAAAACTGTGAATTCCAAGGGGAAAACAGCAGTTTAATGAATTGATCAGACAGTCCATTCAACTCAACATTAAAATAAACTGAGCCTGTGATGCTGAGCTCCGCCACTGCAGGTCCGTGCTAGGGGATATGAAGACACAAATGCCATACTCAGTTGTTTTAGGACCCCATGGACTGTAACCTGCCAGGCTCCTCTGTCCTTGGGATTCTCCAGGCAAAAATACTGGAGTAGGTTGCCGTGCCCTCCTCCAGGGGATCTTCCTGACCCAGGGATTGAACCCACCTCTCTTTCCATCTCCTGTATTGGCAGGTGGATTCTTTACCACTAGTGCCACCTGGGAATCCCAAATAAGTCAGAAGAGAAATAAACCAAGATGAGCTGTAGGTTCAGCTGCAGGACTAGTCCTGAATAATTGTAGGCATCCAGAGTAATAGACCTGTATATGTTTCAAGCTGAGAACATTAAGTGGAATTCAAGATAGTGGGGCGTAGCAGGCAGGGTCTCAGGGCCAGCTGAGTCTCAGAGTAGGGGGCAACAGTATTGATATTCTGGGGGACTCAGCTTCTTCTTCTTTTTTTTTTTTTCTGTTTTAGAAAGTTATCCTTTTATTTATTTTATTTATTTATTTAATTTTTTTTTACTTTACAATACTCTATTGGCTTTGCCATACATCGACATGAATCCACCACAGGTGTACACGAGCTCCCAATCCTGAATCCCCCTCCCATCTCCCACCTCCCTCCCCACAACGTCTCTCTGGATCATCCCCATGCACCAGCCCCAAGCATCCTGCATCCTGCATTGAACATAGACCGGTGCCTCGTTTCTTACATGATAGTATGCATGCTTCAATGCCATTCTCCCATCAGCAGATGAATGGATAAGAAAGCTGTGGTACATATACACAATGGAGTATTACTCAGCCATTAAAAAGAATAAATTTGAATCAGTTCTAATGAGATGGATGAAACTGGAGCCTATTATACAGAGTGAAGTAAGCCAGAAAGAAAAACACCAACTCAGCTTCTTCTTTAAATTATTTTTATTGGAGTATACTTACTTTACAATAGTTTTTTTGTTGTTGTTCAGTTGCTCAGTCGTATCCTACTCTTCATGACCCCATGGACTGCAGCATGCCAGGCTTCCCTATCCTTCATCATCTCCAGGAGCTTGCTGAAACTCATGTTCATTGAGTAGGTGATGCCATCCAACAATCTCGTCCTCTGACATCCCCTTCTTCTCCTGCCTTCAATCTTTCCCAGCATCAGGGTCCTTTCTAACAAGATGGCCAAAGTATTGGAACTTCAGCTTCAGTCCTTCCAATGAATATTCAGGATTGATTTCCCTTAGGACTGACTGGTTTGATCTCCTTGCTGTCGAAGGGCATCTCAAGAGCCTTCTCGAAACCATAGTTCAAAACCATCAATTCTTCGATGCTCAGCCTCTTTATAGTCCAACTCTCACATCCATACATGACTACTGGAAAAACCATAGCTTTGACTAGACACTTTGTTGGCAATGTAATGTCTCTGTTTTTTAATGTGCTGACTAGGTTGGCCATAGCTTTTCTTCCAAGGATAAGCATCTTTTAATTTCATGGCTGCAGTTACCATATGCAGTGATTTTGGAGCCCCCCAAAATAAAGTCTGACACTGTTTCCATTGTTTTCTCATCCATTTTTCATGAAGTGATGGTACTGGATGCCAAGATCTTTGTTTTTTGAATGTTGAGTTTTAAGCCAGTGTTTTTGACTCTCCTCTTTCACTTTCATCAAGAGACTCTTTAATTCCTCTTTGCTTTCTGCCGTAAGGGTGGTGTCATCTGCATATCTGAGGTTATTGATGTTTCTCCCAGCAATCTTGATTCCAGCTTGTATTTCATCCAGCCTAGCATTTTATATGATATACTCTGCATATAAGTTAAATATGCAGGGTGACGATATACCACCTTGAAGTACTCTTTTCCCAATTTGGAACTAGTCTGTTGTTCAATGTCCAGTTCTAACTGTTGCTTCTGGACCTGCATACAGCTTTCTCAGGAGGCAGGTAAGGTGGACTATTATTCCCTTCTCTTTAAGAATTTTCCACACTTTGTTGTGATCCACACAGTGAAAGGCTTTAGTGTAGTTAATGAAACAGAAATAGATGTTTCTCTAGATTTCTGTTGCTTTTTCTATGGTTTCTCTAGATTTCTGTTGCTTTTTCTATGGTCCAATAGATGTTGATATTTTGATCTCTGGTTCCTCTGCCTTTTCTAAATCCAGTTTAAACATTTGGAAGTTGTTGATTCACGTACTATTGAAGGCTTGCTTGGAGAATTTTGAGCATTACTTCGTTAGTTTCTACTGGACAGCAAAATGAATCAGCCATAACATATGCATATCTATCTCCCTTGGATTTCCTTCCCATTTAGGTCACCACAGAGCCCTGAGTAGAGTTCCCTGTGCTGTGCAGCAGGCTCTCCTTAGTGATCGGTTTCATACATAGTATCAATAGTATATATATACACACACACTCACTCACAGTAAACATTTAGAGTGCATGAGTTTTTTTTTTGAATTACAGTTTTCTCTGGATATATGCCCAGGAGTGGGATTTCTGGGTCATATGATAGTTCTGTTTTTAGTTTCTTAGAGGATCTCCATACTTTTCTCCATAGTGACTATATCAATTTACTTTTCCACCAACAGTATAAGAAAGGTTCCTTTTCTGCACTCCCTCTCCAGCATCTACTGTTTGTAGATTTTTTGATGATGTCCATTCTGACTGGTGTGAAGTAATGCCTCACTGTAGTTTCTATTTGCATTTCTCTCATACTTAATGATGCTGAGCATTTTTCATACGTTTTTGATCATCTGTATTGGATAAGTGTCAATTTAGGTCTTCTGCCCATTATTATTATTATTTTTGGATTGGGTTGCTTGGTTTTTTCTTTCTTTCTTTTCTTCTTCTTCTTCTCCTTTTTTTTTTTTGAGCTTCATGCACTGTCTCAGGGACTCAGTTTGAAGCAAAACCTCATTTAGTAGGTGGAACACAGGGGATTTTTAGGGAGTGAAACTATTCTGTTTGATACTAGAATGGTTGATACATGTCAGGGTACATTTGTCAAAATGCATTGAGTATATAAGAGGAAGTAAACCCTATGGACTCCAGTTGATGACAATGTGTCAATGTTGGCTCATCCATTGTAATAGACTGCAGTGGTGCAGGATGTGGATGGGGGAGAGGCTATATGTGTGGGAAATGGTATAGGAGAGCCTTCTATACTTTGTGCTTAGTTTAGTGACAGTCCTGAAACTGCTCTAAGCGATAAAGTATAATAATAAGTTAAAAAGCTAAATTTCATCATCTAGGTCCAGGGACCAGATAGAAAGCTGTATGGGTCACAGTCAAGCTGGGCCCCTTTCCTAGTATAGGAGATTCTGGAGTAAAAGAAAAAAAGTCAAGAAAGTTAGATAACTAAAGGGAATAGATGTTTAGGTCCCCAAGGACTCTGGGAACACTGGAGCAGAGGTTGTGGGGATTCCCCACAACTGTGCCCTTTCACTTTTCACCTTCATGCGTTGGAGAAGGAAATGGCAACCTATTCCAGTGTTCTTGCCTGGAGAATCCTAGTGTTCTTGTGTGGAGAATCCCAGCCTGGTGGGCTGCCGTCTATGGGGTTGCACAGAGTCAGACACGACTGAAGCGACTTAGCAGCAGCAGCAGCAGTGTCCTAGTTTGTGGGCCAACGGCCAGGATGAGCCCAGCTTGGTTTGGTGGCGGAGACTGGGTTTCATTGATTGCTGTAAGCCTGACTCTAAGTTAAGAATGGGTTGGGATTCAGGTTCAAGAAAGCTCAGTTCTTTCAGAAACTCCTCCAGGGTAGAGTCAGGGGGTAACATCTCAGGCATGCTGCCCTGATGGAGGGGGCATCATTAGGGAACAGAGCCCCAGCACCGCTGATTTTCACAAAGCAGCATGGGGAGCGTCTTCTTGGCGTCTGCTGTAATCAGTAGTGAACTGTCTACTACATTTGTGGAATGAGGTCTGAGGCCACCTCTGGGTCTGGACCACTTGTGGGCTGTGACAACTTACAGCTTCCTTTCTCTGACCTCCAGTGACTTCTTTAAAATGCGAGGGCACTTTGGGGACTCTAACAACAAGATGAAACATGATCATTTATATAATAAAATATATTTTACAGGTATACATTTTCTTTCTGCTTCTCTCAATTTTTATCTGCAGACAGCAAAAGGGAAGGACTCAAATTACCCTCAGAAAGAATTATCCGCCGAGATGAGAGGGATCAGGTACTGTCTTTAAAGCCGATTTAGTGGGAGGCAGATAATCAACCTGTTTCTTCCCTTTTTATTTTTTCAACAAATTCTTCTGGACCAAAGGCAAAGTGGGCTTCCCTCCAGCTGAAGACAGAGGGCATCTGACATTGCGTCTCCCTGTTATCTTGTTTCATCCCGAACTTTGTCCACTCAGAATCCATGACCCCAGAATGATCTGTTTATCCCAGTGGGGACAGAATGTCCTCCCTACCAGTTCACAGCTGCTATTTTAGCATCTGAATCTTTCCACCCCTTCCATTCTGAGGGTAGTATTTGCCTAACAGCCCCTGCCTGAAAAATAGCTGTCAGGCTCCTTAGAAACCAACCCTTCCTTGGCTGAAAATGTTCTCAAACGGAGCAGTACACTATGTATTTCCTCTTCTTCCTGAAGTGCCAGCAGCTTTCCCACTCATCCTGCTGTTTAATCCGCAGCTTTAGTGACAAGGCAGGCTCCACTCCAGCACTGTGCCTTCAGCACGCTTTAGCTTACTTACCTGGTTCACTCTTGAGCTGCACTCGAGCGCGGATGGAACTTGTTAACCAGCCGTTTTCACTGTGTGAACTTGTGGCCTCCAATGTCAAGTCCAGTGAAACCCAGGCAGCCATTCTGAGTGAAAGCAAGCCCTGGACTTGGAGGCATCCAAGTTTCAGATGAGCCTCCACTGGCCGCCATCGGCTCCCAGATGTAGATGGTAGGAAGTCCCATCATGTTCGTGTTCAGGCTTGATTCCCCTTCTTCCTTCTTCTGCATATTCTCCCACCCACTTCTGCTTTCTCCACTCCTTCACTTCTTCCTTATCTTCATCCTGTTCTTCCACTCCTACTATATAACCATGTGACCACCCCCCCCCCCACCATTCTCAAGACCCAGAATTCAGGATAATTCTAGTAGTTGTAGAGTTAAGCCAATGGAATAAGTCAGCTTCTAGGGGAGAGACTAGGAATAAAGCCACCTTTTCTACACTTAAAATTCTAAACAACCCACTGAACACGTTAGGACCTCGACCCAGCCTTAAATAGGGGATAGTCTGTGTATATTTGGGACCTCTGTCTCTTGGAGTTAAGAAATCAAGATTATGCCCAAGTATGAAAGTCACAAATAGTTGTCTATTTTGCTAAATCCTATTAATCCCTAATAACATCATAAATTTGTTTATTTAGCCCTGCCAGCCCAAGCGATGACATGCAATTGATCTTTGTCTGACAGAGCCTGAAACGCTGGCTCAAGACAGCACACTGATGCGACTCCGGAGAAAGCATTTGGGGTTAACTGCGCCAGGTGTGGGCCGGGCAGATGGCATAGCAGCGGTGCCTTGTGTTGTCATGCACGTAATCTGATTTTCTGAAATGACCTCGAGACACCAATTTGCTCTGCTCACTATCAGGTGTGCGGTGAGAAGCCCAGCCTCTGGGGACCGCCAGCACCACTTCTGAGCCCTTCTCATCTGTGCGCTAATGGACAGCACTCTCATTGGAAATGGCGCTGCTTGCTCTTCGAACAGGAAGAAATTGTTAAAATGCTGGTAGCATTAGCAGGCAGCAGGTGTGGCAGTACATCCTGAATAGATAATTGAAGAGGTTTTGTTTTTTTTTTTGGTAGTTGCAACTTTGGCACCCAACAGCAAATAAATAGTGCCATTTGGAGTGCCAACAGTGTGCAGGGATTGAGCTTAATATTTACTCAAACTGTTGATACCCATCTTTCCTCCCTTCCTTTCATCCTCCCTCTTTTTTCTCTGTTTTCTTTCTTTTCTTTCAAAGAAAAAAAAAAACTGCTTATTTCTCACTGTTAAACCTTGAAAAAACTTAAGTACATTTTGTAGAGATATGCCACACCATTATTATCTGATCAATGAATAATGATAATGATTACCTTTGCATTTATTTTCAGTGAATCTTTGGTGACTTCTAGTAGGATGAGTTATATGGGAAAGGTGTATGCTTTTCTTTTAGTCAGAAAATTGGGAGAACCAGAGGTTTGAGCTTTCTATGTTTAATGACCCAATGACCATGTGTTTTGCAAAGTACCAGGCATTTACTTAGGAAACTCTAAGTTTCTCAAGTTGATTTTAGTACATTTCTATATTTTGCTGAAAAAAAAATCAGATATTATCAGCCAAAATTACACTCTCATATACTAAACCTAACAAGTAGAGAACCTCATTTCTCTGCTTGTAGGAACAAGATATTAAAATCACATTTTCTATTGGCTGTTAAGTACTTCTTTAATAAGTCAACCAATTATTTCCAATCTTGAGAACTGAATTGTTGATGGATTGGTAAAGATTTTTTTTTCCTTTTTAATGACTTGGGTTGATAATATGAAGACAAGATTTTATCATCAGCAGAAAATTTACAGTCTTAAAGACAAATATATTATGTACTGAATAGGATAAAAAATTTGATCAGCTTTTTCCATAAGATGTTATGGAAAATCTGACCCAACATTTTGGCCAACCCAATAAGTAATGACCTAACAACAATAGTTTTAAATTAATGGTAGGATCCATGGAGGGTCATATTTCTCCGGCTAACTTTGAGTTCTGAGTATGCCATAAATGGTTAGGAACTTCTGTGTATAAAACACTGTTTTGATTTCTCACAAAATTATTCTTATTTCCTATAACAGTCCATTTTCAATCTTAGACATTTTGTTTTTCCTTGATAACATGCACAGGGAAGCCTTGCTCTGCCCACGTGTGAACTATGTGAATTACAGTTCATTTCTGTCTCTTAATTTCCGTATCTTAGTTGGGAAATTGACACGCTGGGATGTATCGATGAAAAAGACTGGGGTCTTGAAAAAGCTGGGAAAAATATTATTATCTGAAGACTGCCTGCAGAAAGTAGGTGTTCAGCATGGAGAATTCAAGGTGGGCAGCATAGACTTGCTTTCAGGACTGAAAGACCAGACAGGAAGGTTCTTATCTCAGACTGGGACTCTGCACTTCACACTTCTCACCACAGATTAGAATGAAGAGAAAGGTAGTCTTTAATCTACTAAAGGAATGAAGTTTCTAATTCTTAGAACAATTGTAAGTGGATGTGTGCACCAGCATTCCATAGTTATGGTCACAGTTATAGGAATTTCTAAAGTAGCAACGGGAACCGTTTGATGGTGTAGAAGCAGGTGAGAATTTGGACCCGCTCACCTTGAAGTTCCCTTCCAAAAGGCTGAGTTCTGCTTTTCTAGGTGTTCTATGCACATTCTTTCTCTCTGTGAACAAACACACTTTGGTCCGCACTTCTGATTGAGTGGCTTCTGGTCCAGCCTTACCTTCTTCCAAGATAGACTCGCTCTTGAATCCTCTGCCTCCAACCTTGGTTCCACATGCCGGCTTATCTACGTCCCACAGAAGTATTTTCTATCACATCTCTAAAGTTTGGGGAGAGACCAAGCTAAAGTCAAGAAGTGGCCCAGGTGAGCATTTTCCTTTTGCAAAACTGAGACAGCTATCAAGAGTAGAGAAACTTACGTGTGTCGTCTACAGTTACATCACAGCAGCCAAAGGCACACTATTAAACGCATCTAAATTCCCTGCCTTCCTTTTCAGAATCTGTTTACAGAATTAGTCCTAAACACAGATGGAGTCTTTTCTGCCTGCACATATTAATTTGTGTTTTTATTTATGCACTTCTGATCTTTGTGATGTTTGGTCCTGTCACGAGTCATTTTTTATACATGTCCTGTGGAAAGGTGGGGCTTGCCCTGCAGTCAGCCTCACAAATCCCTGACACACACACACACACACACACACACACACACACATGCATTTTTTCATTGTTCTCACATGTTGCTTTACAGCCTGCGTGATTACTGCTTACAGCACAGCAGATGGGGTTCTTGCATAGCGGTGAAACAGATGAGATGCTCAAATCGATTGTTTTATCAACAATCAGTTGCAGATAAAAATCATTTTAATGAGAGAAATTAATGGTGTTTGCAAACATGATGTTAATTAAAGAACATTGCTTACGCGTTTTTTTTCCCTCCTCTCCTTTTTTTTCCTCTGCACACAATTTTTTGTTACCCCTGACATCTTTCATTATTGACTCATGCCCCAAAGAAAAGGCGATTAAAATCTGCTTTTGTTTGATGTAGCTTTTATTGAAGAAAGAAATAGATCTTTCTGAAGCTTCCTGGTGAGATGAAAGTCTAATTATCTCCACAAATGAAAGGAAAAGCTTTAATTAGGCCTGTGCTGAATCCGCGCGCTGCGAATTTGTGCATTGTGATGGATGGAGCCGGCATCTCCTCCGTGACTGCCTCTGAAATAATGAAGGAACAGCGCAGTAGCCTGCTCCCAGGATTCAGCTGGCAGAGTGGAGTCGGGGCACACCTGGGTTGCGAGCCGGCGCCCGGAGCAGCTGCCACGGGCCGTGTTTCAGTCCTGGGCGTTCGGCTGTTTTACAGCCTCCCTCTGAGCTTTGATCTCCTTTCAGACAGCAGGGGTCCTAACAAATCAAGCTTTTCATGTTTCACTCACTTTCCCCCTCTTTCGCTTCCCCATTCACACTCGAACTCCAAGGAGGATGGGTAAAATATTGTCTTTTTCTGAAGCAATTAATGATCAGCAGCTGACATGATTGAAGTGGGTGTTATGCCTTACAAGCAGTATTTTAAGGCTGGCTGGCGGGAGGATGCTGGGGCAAGGGAGGAATTCTCGAGCTTTTTCATTGTTTGCTGTGATGTTCAGGATGTGGCCAGTTTTGCTAACTGTGCAGAAGGCTTCATCTGTGCGTCCACTTCTGAAAAAAAAAAATGCTGATACATCCATCCGAGGATGAAGGGTGACATCGCGAATTATTTTAAACCACTAATTGTCCCACGAGAGAAAGCTGAAAACACCAAGGATGGCCCGATCCCTTATCTTGCCCGACTTTCCCCATGGTGGATGCGGGTTGGTCTATTTCCGTGTCATCTGTCCCATTGATGCCGGGAAGGTCAAATTTGTCTGTCACTGTCATTACTGCTGCTAATCAACTCTTTTCAGTGACTCCAAAAGCACTTCGGACATCAGAGTGATGGTTGGGATTATTTCACTTCTTTTGACCAGGCTTACAACAGAAGTCAGGAAGGGAGAAATGATAACAAAAATTGAACAGCATCTATAGGGATTCTAACCTCCCCCTGCCACTTGCCCTTCTTTGAGTAGCAATTTCCTGCCATGGAAGAATGTTACATTTGTTTCAAAGGTAATAAAAGCAATAATGATAATAGTTAATTAAACTGTACACCCAAAAACAAGGGAGAGAAGAAATTTTACATGGAACACAGAACTCTCACATACTCTTGAGTGAGGGGGTAAACTGAAAGGTGATTTTTGTGATCTAAAGAAATCCTAGCTCTTGACAACCTTCTGTTTTATAGAGGTCAAGATCAGGCAATAAAGTCGTGCAGTGAGTGGAATACACTCGAATTAACTGAGACAGTTACTGAGGAGGGGTCTGACTTGTTCTGTGGGATGGAAAATTTGAAATGAGTGCTTTCTTGAATGAAGTTTGAAGTTTAAGAAATTTAGCCTTTAGAGCTAAAGCATCATTCATTTTAATAAATAGAAAACATGTTTGGTAATTCTTAGATCTCTCGACAATGCTTTGGACCTCCCTCCCACTCTGTTCCCTTCTTGTCTCTAAATGTTTCCCTCATTTAGAGAAAGCTTGCTTTACAGCCTGTGCGTTTCATTTTAGGGCAGTATCACTGCCATTTACAGATTTCACCCACAGGACTGACCTTCTTGCAGGTGGTTGTCACCCAGCAGGAGAGTCTTACGAAGGTCACAATACAAAATCAGAAGGTCTGAAATGGAACTTGACAGCGGCCCTGGTCTCGGTCCGTATGGAAATGATGTCAGTTTTGGTCAAAACAGTGCAGAGCAGGGGAAGGAATTTACCGAGGTGCTAAGGGTGAGCGATCTCTAGACAAAGTAGACACAAATTAGGAAAGAGTGGGTGCAACCAAGTAGTTCATTCAGCAGCACATGTGACTTCTCAGGCCCAGTCCTTCTCCTGAAATCATGAGTATTGGGAAGGTGTGGGGACTTTGGTAAGTCTATAATTTATTTTGTTGGAGTAGATCATCAGAGTGAGGTGGGAAAATAAAACCAAATGCCAGAGAACAGATGCCAGCATACCCCCCAATTAAGTGCTCACTTTCCTCCTTTCAAGCTTTATCTACGTCAGCAGACAAGTTCACTCTTTGGAACTCAGCACCCTCTCCTCCATACGCAAGTCCCGTGTTGCTCTAAGTGTCTTATGTGGGAGTGTATACAGTGCTTATTACAAGAAGTGGAAATAGTGACACGGAGGCATCACTGTTTATTGGTAGTTAACTTTCACAGCTAAAAATATCTTAAATTTCATTTTCTCTCCTTTTAAACATTGGTATGATATTTAAGGCCACTTTATGCCAAAGTCAAGGCTTAAAACCCTTTATACATGTAGGAAAAATAATCTGAGGTACAAACAGGAGGGGAAAAAGCCTTTGAGAGAGTCCCATCCTGCCCCCAGAGCTTTGTACAACTTTCTGCTTCATCCACTCACCAATTCTCCAGAGAAATGAAAGTATTCTGTGATGGCAACTTCAAAATATATAAACTTTTACTAAACAAGTAAAGTCTATTAAAGATAGATAAATTACACTTACCTGAAAAATGTTATTTTTAAAATACTCATTGAGTATTCAAATGACTAATCAATAAACTAACATTTAAAGAAACAAGTACATAAATAAGTCAATGTATGTATAAATAGCTTCAGAATGCAAAAAAAAAAAAAAAAAATCTGAGTGAATAACCCAGAGTAAGATACATATAGTAGTCCGGAAGTGAGGGGAGAGAATTTCTGTTTTTAAAGAGCTCCTTAACCCCTTAAAAAGTATCTCAGATGAGAGGGTTAAGAGCAGATGTGAGGGAATGCATTCACGGTAGCTCCCAGTCTGTACAGCGACCACAGCCCTTCCGGGGCCAGGGAGGGTGTTAAGACCTCAGAGACCAGCGTGCCTGACCCTCATATGGGCCACTTCTTTGTATCTTTATCGTCTGGGATGTGGGGATTCCAAAACACCTCCCATCATGGCTATTATTGTGATGCTTTAAAACCGTTAACCCCTTGTAATGGTTAAGCGTAAGTTTCTTGATTACACTGACGGGAAGGTGTTGCTGTTATAACTGAAGTTGAGTTGGTGCCATAGGATCACCCCATCCCAGGAGCTCATCTCCTCAACAAAGGCGTTATTTCCGCTTTCATTCTGGGGTGAGGGGTAATGAGTGAGTACAAGCCATTTTCAGGGAGTCAAATGCTGTGGGCAAGGAGGAATCAGGGGTTCAGAAGTGGACGACTTTGGGCAACCTATTGGTCAGAACATGAGGGGGTGGCGTCCAGCCATGGAGAGGAGCACCAAGCAAGGCTAGGATGCTGCAGAGACAAACGGCGTAAAGTTCGTTATTGCCCAGACCTGGCTGAGCAGTGCCCCACTGCCTCTGGGGGTCTGCTCTGGGTACCAAGGGACCTGCCTGGGTTCACGGCTGTTAAGTGGGCTCTCCATTGGCTTCAGGACAGAGCACTCACCGTGCAGCCCAGCCCTACAAAGTCTTGATGATGTATGGCTCAGAGTCATCCTCTGAAGCCAATGTCCCAGCCACGACAACTCCTTTTGGTACATGGTGGCTCCTGCTGGGTTCTGTTGTGGAGGAAGACATTTTCATCCTTCCTTCTTGGTGCTCCTGTCCAGGCAAAGAATTAAACTGACAGGAGACAGATTAACAGAAGAAAAAGCAAAAGGAAGTTTATGTGTGTGTGTAGGTGAGACCTAGGAAAACTGAGTAAGTCATCAAAATGGCATAAACTCTCACCTTAAAAACCACCCTCAGCTAAAGACAAAGGACTTTGAGGGTAGAGGTTTGGGACTTTGAAGGCGAGGAAGACAGTGGACACAGAAAAGGAAAAGCAAATGTTTGGTAAACATGTGTTTGCTGGGCCGGGCAGAAACAGTGAGACCCAGAGAAAAATTTTAACAGGCTCTGAGGGGTTCCTACATGTTCACACACCCTGTTCCTACAGGTATTGAGGGATCCATAGTAATGACTTCCTTTCTGAACAGGTCCCCTGTCTGCATTCTTTAGGCAGTCAGCGTGTGTGTGTGCACGCTAAGTCACCTCAGTTGTGACCAGCTCTCTGCAACCCCAAGGACTGCAGCCCGCCAGGCTCCTCTGTCTGTGGGATATCACAGGCAAGAATACTGGAGTGGGTTGCCTCACCCGTCTTCATAGGCAGCTGGGGGAAAATCGAAGATTCTTCCAAGTCTTTGGGGCCTTGACTGTTTTCAGTTGGAAATAACCCACATGGCAGAGAGCTTTGGGGGTGGCAGCTTCACTCCCCTATCTACACTTGGCTCCTCTAGGTGGTCAGCCCGAGCTTTTCTCTCCCCACCTTTTCGACTGTAGCTGCTATTCTGTATTGTTGTCCTCTGTTTGCCTAATGTTTCTCTTGGAGAAGAATCTCCCACATTCCCCTAAGGCTAAGGACTGTATTATTACCTCTGTGCCCCCTAGAGGAAGTATGTGCAGTAGTTGAGAAGAGCCAGTAGCGGAAACCGATGCCTTTCGGTTTTCTTAAGAAGCAAATGGCATGCAAGAGTGAAGGAAGGCGTGGAATTGATGCATCTTTGTAACATAAAGTGTGCACTTATGAATTTATTATGACTCAGACCTTTGTACTGTCTGGTGGTTCAGCCATAGTTTCCTCCCTTACATTTCAATACAAAAGTTTATTTTTTTATAGGAAAAGTTCAATGCTTATCAACATCTAAACTTGACTTTTTGGCTAAACCCTTTATCACACAGGCTCCTAGACTTCCACCTACATTTGAAACCAGGACGTATTTCTGCTGCAGAGTCTGTGAGCCTGCTTATCTATTGCACTTAAAAGTGTTTTCATAGGAAACAACCAAACATAAATAATAAATAGTGAAGTACATTTTATTCCTCCATCACGGTGTTAATTTGTTCTCTGGTTCCTATATAATGTATCAGGTGCCTGAGTCCAGACTCATTTAGATTAGAAATAGCCCAAAATGTGGGTGATACACATATTTATCATGTTGATTTATTAAGGCGCAGCTGTAGAATGATGCTAATTAAGTGACTATGCTTTCTTTTTGAGACTATAATTGTTTTTGGAACAGGAAGAAATGGAAGGAAACAAGCAGCAGGGGTGTTTGATTACATTACTCTATTGTAAAGGTAAAAAATTTTTGACCTATATTTTTTCCTGCAACTTATATATTTCAGGAGTACATTAGCATGGTTTACAAAAA
Source organism: Neotragus pygmaeus (assembly GCA_006410875.1). NCBI lineage: Eukaryota > Metazoa > Chordata > Mammalia > Artiodactyla > Bovidae > Neotragus > Neotragus pygmaeus. The sequence goes on along the minus strand of SJYV01025015.1, from coordinate 178,024 downwards.
GTTGCATAGCGCCAAGTTTCCTCTAAAACATCTCTGCAGCATTTTTACCCCCAGTTGGAATCACTTAGTCAGTTGTTGCTGGGTGTCTTCAGCTTGCTGAGCTGAGCTTGGTTTACAGGGTTCCTATGGCCAAATTCTCAATCATACATCATTTTTTAAAATTGAGTGGGATAAAATTACATGCAAGGCAAATGTAAGCATATAGTATTGGCTTTAAAAATATTATTATTCTTCAGAATTTCTGTAGAAACTATATATTCTACCTTAACTGTTGAGAAGCAGAGTAACTATAAGTAAATTTTAGACAAAACAAACAAAAATGAGCCAGAGGCCTCAGAGTTTAAAGTCAATTTCTTTACTAACACAACCTAGAAAATTCAAATAAAAGCAAATGTTATTCCTTTGGGTTGGTCATGATAAAAAATATATCAGTGAAATAGAAGAAATAGTTTCAAGAAGTTTTCAGTGGGTAAATCTCATAAACCTAATAAGAATAGGAGAGCTTTTCATGGGAAACTTCTGGCCTAATAAAAGAAAAATACAATCAATAACCCGAAATCTCAGTTTCCACACTACCTACAAAATGAAATACTGAAAAAAAAAAAAATAGCTTACATACAAAGTAAAACTTCATATAAGTACAGACTAGACAAGCTTTAATAGAATGTTCTCCCTGCATATTATTCATATCATCACATTGCATACTTTCTTGTTCCTGTAATTGTTCCCACTTGAATTTCATCTTCTTTAAATATAAGTCCAACAACCTTCAAACTGGCCATATGAGTGGGTATTTCAGAGCGTAACATTAAACAAGTTTTCTTCCCCCTTTATTTTTAGAAAATTCTGCAAAAAAAAAAAAAGACTTTTTAGTTTACTAGAAAATTATTTTCAGAATCAGCTAGGAGATTTATAGAAACATTTAAAAACAAGTGTAATCAAGAAAAACCACCAGTACACCAGCGGTAATCCTGTCAACTCTTAGTAAGTAAAACACCCTTCAGCTGCAACATGAAACAAGAAATCAGATTTTGGAAAACGGTAAACACTCTTACTACTTTAAAAACTTGACCCAGATAAGGTTCTTGAAAATGAAGGTTTGACTCTCATTTTCAACTCAGACCATTTCTGGAGCAGTGGTGTATGTTCCTAGGAGGATATAGGAATCATAATTCCATTTTTGAAATTGTAGCAGCAGAGTTTTTTTTTTAGAGCTCTGGTTCACCGACTTACTCTGTGCCTACCTTATTATCATCATATTAAAAGTTCCAGATTTGGAGGAAAGGTCGTATATTCAAAGCTTTCACTTCTTTCTTCAGCTTAGTTGAATCTGTACTTTTGCTATGAATTCTCTTACAGGAAATAAAAGAAACACATTTAGTTGCAAACAGTTATAGTGTTCTCCTGAATTTAAAAAAAAAGAAGAAAAGAAAAAGAAAAATTTTCTATCTATGGAATAGGTTTGCATTAGATTACTTACTTTGCAGAAATTTGTGATTAGCAATGGCTTTGAAGTTGCACAAAGTGTAATATGTTAGACGGCAGTGAGTCATCTTGGATGGCATGTGTACTTGTGTTGGAGGCAAGGTGGGGCTTCCAGCCAAATCTGTCTTCTCTGGATTGCCAGGCATGACTGCCATTCATGGCTCAGTCCTGTCACTGTAACGAAATCTAAGAAAGCAATAAGATAGTCTATTTAGAAAGGCTAAAACACACTTCAGAGTATGAATTAAAGGGACCTAATTTACTCTCACATTTACTAATGCAAAGCCCATTGCCTGGTAGACACTATGGAGATAAGGATTTGATATTGAATAAAAGTTCCAGGCAACCTAATTTCCTACATATTATGACACTACTTGGAACAGACTTGGGAGACAGATCTCGGTTATTCCCATTTCATAGATCAGGTAAAGTTGCACTAGTGGAAAAGAACCCTCCTACCAATGCAGAAGACATAAGAGAGGAAGTTCGATCCTGGGGTTGGGAAGATCCCATGGAGGGGGAAATGGCAACCCACTCCACTATTCTTGCCTGGAGAATCCCATGAACAGAGGAGTCTGGCAGGCTATGGTCCATATGGTCACAAAGAGTGCACAAGACTTAGCACACATGCACAACTGAAGCCAAGAGGTAAAGGGAACTCCCCAAGGACACAGACCATTAATAGGTGGTGGAGCCGAGGCTGAAATCCAACTCAGCTCTGCATTAAAACCAGCACTTGTTTAATGGTCTGACCCTTTCATAAGCATGGCTGTATACAAGCAACTACATATAATATGTCGGGGGGCTGAGACATAAAGTCCCAGTGCATGAGAATTCTTAATTTTCATTTAATATTACAGTTGATTTACAATGTTTTTTTTTTAGTTTCAAGTGTACAGCAAAGTGATTCAGTTATACATACACACATATCCATTCTTTTTCAGACTCTTTTCCCTTATAGGTTATTACAGAATACTGAGCAGAGTTCCCTATGCCTATACAGCAGGTTCTTGCTGATTATTTTATTTACAGAAATGTGCATATGTTAGTCCGAAACTTCTGATTTATACCCCCCCAACCTTTCCTTTTTGGCAACCATAAGTTTTTTTGAAGTCTGTGAGCCAGTTTCCCTTTTATAAATAAGTTCATTTCTATCAATTTTGTTTTTAGATTCCATAAATAACTGATATCACAGAGTATTTGTCTTTATTACTTATGATAATGTCTAGGTCCATCCATGTTGCTGCAGATGACATTATTTCATTCTTCCTTTTTGGCTGAGTAATATTGTATTCTATATACGTACCACATCTTCTTTATCCATTCCTCTCTTGATGGACATTTAGGTTACTTCTATGTCTTAGATATTTATGTAGTGGTGCAGTAAACACCGGGGTGGATGTATCTTTTCTAATTATGGTTTTCTCTGAATGTATGTTCAGGAGTGGGATTGCTGGATCCTATGGTTATCTGAGAGTCAAGAGGGAATTGCTTCTCTTCTCTCTGGCTGGTATTTTTATACTTGCCTGGCCAACATTCCATTGTGGTTTTGTCTTTGTCCTTGCCATGGCAACTGGTTTGGGCTGGAATTGTCCCTTCTTGCATTACAGTTTATATCGATAACTGCACATCACTGTCTTTCTTATTTGGTCAATGCCCCCCCACTGATGGCTCAGAGGGTAAAGCATCTGCCTGTGATGCAGGAGACCCAGGTTCAATCCCTGGGTTGGGAAGATCCCCTGGAGCAGGAAATGGCAACCCATTTCCAGCATTCTTGCCTGGAGAATCCCATGGACGAAGGAGCCTGGTGGGATACAGGCCACAGGGTTGCAAAGAGTCAGACATGACTCAGCGACTACACTTTCTTTCACTTTCTTTTCTTTCCACACTTAAAGCAGGAAGCTCCTAGCAGGTGTACTTCTAGGGGTCTTCTCCAATAAGCTTTGGAAATATTTGCCACTAAGAAGCTAGGAATGACCCATCTGCTCTCTGTTTCTTTTTCCTTATTTTCTGTTTTCTGCCTTTCATGTTCTGTCCCTACAGAAATGGTAAACAGGGACTATTTTCCTTAGATTTATTGAGACATGTAATTAATATATACAATGTATTAGTTTCAGGTGTACATCATGATTTGATATGTTTATATTGAAAAATGATGACCACATAAGGTTAGTTAACACCCAACATCTGATGGCAAAATTTATTTTCTTATGATGAGAACTTTTAAGATCTTCTTACTCCTTGGAAGAAAAGTTATGACCAACCTAGATAGCATATTCAAAAGCAGAGACATTACTTTGCTGACTAAAGTCCATCTAGTCAAGGCTATGGTTTTTCCAGTGGTCATGTATGGATGTGAGAGTTGGACTGTGAAGAAGGCTGAGTGCCAAAGAATTGATGA
>SJYV01025015.1:113036-173988 GCA_006410875.1 Neotragus pygmaeus | reverse complement strand
ACGTGAGTCTGAGTGAGCTCTGGGAGTTAGTGATGGACAAGGAGGCCCGGCATGCTGCAATTCATAGGGTCACAAAGAGTCGGACATGACTGAGTGACTGAACTGAACTGATACAGTATTAAGAACTTTAGTCAGCCAGCTGTACATCACAGTCCCTTAACCTTTGTTTTCTACCTGGAAGTTTGTACCTTTTAACTGCCTTCATCCATTTTGTCCACTTTCTTCTCTCCTAACTCTGGCAACCAGTGATCTGTATTCATGAGCTCGGTTTTTTAGATTCCACTTGTAAGTCAGAATATAATGAATTTGGTATTTGTCTTTTTCCATCTGGTTTGTATTATTTAGAATAATGCACCCACATTTCATCAATGTCTTTGCAAATGGCTGAATAATATTCCAGTATGGAGACATTTATATAATATTTTCTTTAATCCACTGAAGGACACTTATTTCCATGTTTTGGCTGTCATAAACAATGCTCGAACAAGCAAGGGGATGCAGATCTTACTTTGAGATGATGATTTCATTTCTTTCAGATAAATACCCAGAAATAGAAATGCTGGCTCATACAATAGTTATATTTTTAATATTTTGAGAAACCTCCATTTTGTTTTCTGTAGTGGTTGCACCAGTTTACATGTCCACTAATAATGCATGAGGATTCTGTTTGCTCCACACCCTCACCAGCACATGTTCTCTCTTGTCTTTTTGGTGATAGCCATTTTGACAGGAGTGAGATGATATCTCCTGGTGGTTTTTGATTTGCATTTCCCTAATGATGAGTGATATGGAGCATCTCTTCACACGTTTATTGACAATCTCTTTCTTTTCTGGAAAAAAAATGTCTGTTCAGTTTCTCTGCCCCAAAAGGGGACTTTAAAATGTACTCACAGATTGTGGTTGAGGTTGAAAATAGCTGTCTCCGATTACCATTTAAATACACATGGCATGGTACTCCTTCTGTAGCACCATTCAGTACCCCTTTCTCTGCAGTGAATCAGTGGATTTAGAGATCTCCACGTCCTTGTCATGGTCTGTTAGCATAAATTGTAATGAGAAATTATTCCGAATCTTGTAAAGAAAGAGTTAAGTTTAAGGTAATCGTTACACAGTTACAGAGAGCCTTTCCAGCTCTTTCTCTACACTGTTGAAGGCTCCATCTGTCCTCGGTCAATGCTCACAGACCTTAAGGAGATCTGAAACTCTGAAAGTAGATCAATTCTACACTATTCTGAGGACAATTTATCACGTCCTAGGGCAAACAAGGCAGGCTGGGCACCAGGAAACAGGAGCCTCAGGGTCTCTGCTTATAGCTTAGAGAAATCTTGCTTGCTCCTTGGTGCCAAGTATAACCAACCATCCTTAAACTGCATATCCCATACCCTCTGCTGTCTCTGAGTGTGTGTGCAGCCTCTCCAGGCTTCTTCGGGGCTTCTCAGATTGCACTAGTGGTAAAGAATTCACCTGTAATGCAGGAGATGCAGGTTGGATCCCTGGGTGAGGAATATCCCCTGGAGAAGGAAATGACAACCCACTCCAGTATTCTTGCTTGGGAAGTCCCACGGACAGAGGAAGACTGACGGGCTGCAGTCCATGGGGTCTCAAAAGAGTCAGACATGACTAAGCACGCATGCACACATACACACACACACACACACACACACACACACACACACACACACACAGGTTTCTTCAAGCTCATAAAACTCTCTTAAAAGCATATGCTTGGGGCCTCCACATGTGCTTTGAAGGACTAGGGTAAAGCAAGTAAGTGTTCATTTCAGGCACAAAATTTAAGAGGCACCACACCAAGTCATCAAATTATATATTAAAACAGTGTTTTTTTTTTTTTTAATTCAAAATTAATGCCCCCAATGCCTAGTAAATAGAACTCAAAGATTTTAAGCACAAAATCAGTATTACCAATTTTTTCCTAAGGAGGACTTTAGCACAGCGCTGCTCCAGATCAACGCAGGCCTGTAATCCAATCTTACCTGGGAACAAGGACATTGGCTGGACAGGTAGTTGATCAGTCCCATAAAAATTAATATGATTTATGAGGCTCTAACTATGGTCCACTTTATGTGGATTATTTAAAGTAGATCATTTCCTTATCTTCTAAACAGAGATAACATAAGACCCAGAGATAAATAAGACAGAGACCCACTTAATAAGTGACAGAGTAGGGATTCCAATCCCGCAGCTGAGGTCCTGCACTCAACCACCTGTTTTGTACTGAGTCCCCAGTCATTTTAAGCATCCTTAAAATCCGGGGCATATCCTCTGCTTTGTATGCTCCAATGTATTCAGCAGCTACAGAACTATAATTATATTCTTAACAAGTGTAACTGGATGGAAACTAGGAAATTGGAGAGAACTAGAAAATAAAATTGTCATAGGGTCAGTACAAGATAGAGGGGAAGATTGTTCTCAAACCAGATGATGAGGCATTTCAACTCGTGACCCACTTTCGAGATGAGGAATTTGTATTCTCTTACTTAGTTTTCAGCACCTGGAATTGTAGATACACTATCTATGTATTTCTGAGTCATTAATCTTTTCTAACGTCAAAGAAAACTCCTGTCATGGAAGGAGATGCCCCCAGAGTATGGAGAATAGGTACCCATCTATGCACATCTATGGTAGGCACACAGAGATTGTGTCAGGCGTGAAAGGAGAGCATAAATGTTAGCATCGGCCCCGCAGAGCAAGGCTGCCTCTCTGCAAAATGCTTTTGTTACCTATTATCACAGAAATGCTACTGGACCCAGGATATTAACCAAAAAGGCTTTCTTTGCACACATATATCTCTGATAGGGTTTCACCCCCTAGTATCTTCCCATTGTCTTACAATCAGCTTGTTCATTTGTTTTCTGGTAACCAGAATGCTTTTTTCCACTTCACAACTATTTCATAATAACGCTGATGTTTGAACCATAGGGAGAACGCTGAATGGTTTACGTACACTATCCCGGGTACATTTTCTACCTCATGAGCTTTGTAAGTGCTATAGAATAATTCCCTGTTTTTATAAAACACGCCCTTTCGTTTGGATATTTTTTGGTTCAGTTTGAGTATTATTTTGGTGTAGATTTCATACGTTACCTAAGGAATAGGCATTGACGATTTTGCTGGTTTTAATTAAGCCCTTTTCAGCACGCTCAGGTGCTCTCATTCAAAGCTATCCATCACATCCAAGTGAATCAGGAGGCGAGCTTAACATGTGTTGAGTAGTGATCTTGTATTTGTGTTCATCTGCTCATCAAGGAGAAAAAAAAAGTCAATTTAAAGCAACAAGGGAGTGGTGATCTTTGTCTTTAAGGCAACAGTTGTATAATTGACCTCTTTTAGCATTTAATTTCTCAAGCCTCTAGGAAGCTTAATTTTGAACATCAAAGAGGTACCTGTGGAAAAAAATACTGTTCCAGGCTACTGAGTAAACAAATTACAGTTAATAGGGTCGTTAGCTTTCATGGTAAAAATTTAGACTGGGTATTCCTTACTAACAGATATGGAAACTGTAGGATGTAGGGTTTTTTGAAGCCTCTAAAAAATAAAGTTAGACTTGAGAATTTGACAAAACCTTCTATATTCTTTGCTGATGGCATTTCCTAGGTTTAGACAGGGCTCGGGTTTTATAATGCTGATGTGTTTATGAAAATCCCTTCCTAGCCAAAGATAATCCATGCTGATAAATGTATTCCTGTACATCCATGAATTATAGTGCTCTGTGGTTCTTGCCACACAGTAGCATCTCTCTCTCCCATCCAGGGTGCCAGCTGTGTAACAAAGTGCCGGGCTTCTAATTGCCCACAGCACAGTGTCCACAGCAATCTGCTTAAACACATGGAGTAATTCATGAAGATACAATGTGGGGGGTGGCAGGAAGAATTAATAAAAGAGTTTGGTTTTGCATTAAACCTCAAGACGGGGTGAGCAAAAATGATGTTTAACATGGAGGAAAAGCAAATATTTGCTAGCATTGACAAAAGAGATTTGCAGCAGCGATTTAGACTTGAAATCTGCAGCTGGTCAAGCACATCAGTGGTAAACCACCTTCTGACTGTGAGAGCTTATTGTACCAGCAGGATGCAGGAAGAGAGCACAACAATGAAAGCAAAAGCTCAAAGTCAAAACTGAGTGAGAACTGACTGTTCAGGTTTTTAAAATGTGTGCTTGCTTGCAGGGGTTGGGGTAGGGGGGAGCGCTGCACCTTGTAACTTAATTATGAATGCATTTTTAAATACATACTTAGTCTTTCTTCTCCGAAAATGAAGCATATTAAGGTGCCATTGTAGCTTTGCTTATAATTGGTACCCATCAGTTTTACACTAGCGTTAGTCTCCTTCAATCCCTTTGTTCATCTTGTTGCCTCTAGTAGAAGCAAAATGTCTTATTTCCATCTTATTGCTTGCTCCAAAACAAAGGACACAAATATACGTAAAAATAAAACTTCAGTAATTACTATTTAAACTTTTTACAGAGACCTAATTATCGCACTAGGTTAGATCAGCAGTTCTCTTTCATGACTTTATGCCTACAGGTGATTGTGTCACATCATTTTTCTTCAGTGCTTGACTGTTTTTGTACTCATGGAAATTAAGATCATCAAGTAATATTAACATATATTAATATATTAATAGCTTTCCTGAATAATTTGAATAGTTTTGTTTTGTTTCTGAAAAGAGGAGGAAATATTAGCCATTGAACTCCCTGGATCCATACCTCTTTGTCATCACGGTATAAAAACTAGAAATATCACAAGGATCAGAGGCTGCTGGGGCACAAACCTTGGTGAGAGGAGTTTAGCAAAACTTCCAGGATTCAAACCCAGACAGAACCCACCTGACTCATTTGGCACATGGAGGCATCAGAATTGCTCAGGTCAGAATTTATGTTTTAGTTCCTAATACACATGGTAATAAATACTCACCTGGAACTCGGGCCCATGAGGCTGCCTGATTTCTGAAGTTCTTTGTAAGTCTGGGTCAGCAAATGAAGCTTTAAGCTCTTCTACAATATGCTGGCAAAACCCTCAACCTCCATTCTCTTCAAGCTCTGCCATCCTTAGGGAGATAAACTCTGGGGAACCATAAGTGCTTTAAATTTGCCACTTGTAAACAGCCTTATCATTGACTGGTACTGACACACCACTTCTGCACAATACAGCAAGGACCGTTGTCTGAAGATGCTGTGCTGTGTTGGCAAAAGGGAGAAACTGCTGATGTGCCTCCTGCTGCTGGATTTATGGCCTGGATTTTGGAATATTTCTGCCCACCCAATCCTGCTGTCACTTTTTTCACTGTGCCACTGTCAAAGGGTACTTGCTTATGTGATATCTCAAGAGTTGTGAGAAAGATTATTTTGTAGCAGCAGCAAATAAGTACATGTAAACACAGAAAAGCTATACTTCTCTAAGAAAACCAAAAGCGATAGTTGCTTAAGTAGCTTTGTCCAAGAAAGCAGCAAAGACTTTCAGCGAAGAGTGGCAGAGATTTAAAAATAAAGAAAGAAAGACGGAGAAGTATATTTCTAAAAGAGCTTTCTCTTTCAATATTCACCCAATTAAACTTACTTTATGGATAATATCACCCCTACCCCCGCCCACGCAGGTGGAGACTTCCGTCGGTCCACGTTGAACGCTAAACAATTTCACGACCCCAGAAGTTTCAAGCATCTGTGTGCTTTACCTGAATTAATGGTGGGGCTTAAATTAAAAGTAAATCATCAATCATCATTAATTATCCCTTCCACTGATGACTGCCCTTTCTTACACTTTAATCTTCATTAATGTAGAGGAAACGGAAAAATCCCAGAGGGCGTGTCCCATGTGTTTCTGCGCTGCGAGTCTGTCTCTCCAGCACACTCAGCTGCTTCGGAAAAAGAGCGCTGCGAAATGGGAAGCCGATACCACCAGAGGTTTTTCTCTGAATGCTTCAGATGAAATCAAAGGGCTTCACCCGTGCAGCGTGGGGCCCAAAGCAACATTCAGCGCTTTATGTCTGAGACCCTGGTGCTCTGTCACTGGACCATCTCGGGCTGCACTTGAACTTGTCCTGTAAGACGCATGCCTCCTGGACGGAGCTGCGCGAAAGCGTCTCCATGCCAGACGTGTCTCTCTCACGCTTTGTTATGAGCAAAAATAACTCTTAAGAATGCCATGAGCTTCTTGCCGGTCTCGTTAAATATATAAGCTATGTAAGTGCTGTCTGGTGTATAAAATTTGCTTGCAGTTAGGTTACCTGAAATAGTTTTCCTCGCACAGGGAAAGGGAAAATGTGAAGCTCTCTTGATGAGCCCTGCAATGAACAGTGGATTTGGTGCGGAAGCTTCCCGCATTGCTTTGTGTGCTATTCCCTCTACTGCAGGATGCAGGTGTTTGGCATGTGTGATCCTAACTCAATAGCAAATGATTTTACTGTATACAGAAACATCCTTAAACATTGGAGACACTTGGACTCAGCCTGTCCCGGTGGCGAAACAAATCTCCAGCTAAATGGGAAGCGGCGCTGTCCGTTTCTAATTTGACGGCTTCACTTGCTGTTTTCCTCTGCTTATTCCCCCACCAGCTATTATCAAGCAAGTATGAAAGGGTCCATCCGACCCATGTGTGCTGAAAGTAACGTTAAGTAACGAATGTGAGGAGAGTATAGCGCTTGGCTTGGTGTTATTTCCAAGGGGAAAGAAAATACATCATTATACTTAACATAGCAGTGTGCCACGGTGGACATGCTCTTACCTCACTGAGAGAGTCTTGCAAAAATCTAATAGAATTCCTTAAAGCCTGAAGACCTTCTTTGCTTTTGCACATAGCCCAAGAAGGAGATTACTTTTATTATCCATTCTTGAGCTTTTTAAATGTTCTGATGTGATTAGAGTAATCTGAGGAAAATTATTCTGTTGCACCCTGATTAGTAGACCTAATCTTCCAGAAAGAGCCTCCAACCTTTTCGCTCAACATCTTTCTTTTAAAAAATGGTAATTATTAGGAGAACAGTTTCAGTTTACCTTTCATTAGTAACAGAAAGGAGGAGAACCAATCTCCTCGGAACACTGAGCTTATGTATAAAAAACCCCGTACCTTTGAAGACATGGATAAACAAGTTCGGTGTCTGTTCCTCTGTCCAGTCTGTGGTCATCTCAGACTACAGTGGAGGGGGTGGTTTTCAGCACTGTTTTCCAGAAGCAAGAGGGAGAGAGAGGGAATGGACCAGAAATCAGAAGTGTCTCTGATGCAGTTATCAGTGCTCTCCTAGCAATAAATAATCCGGCATCCCTGGGAGATGGGATTGTACGTTATCTGCATATTCTTCTTCGGTTAATTCTGGAACTTGATTCACCTGCTCCCAAACGTCCTGGCCCTGCCATGTCTATGATAAATGGCTAAATTGGCATCCAGCGTGTGTCTGTAAAGCAAGCTCTAACTGAGAGGAGAGTATGGTGCTCTTCTCCCAAGGATCGGGTGTCTTCACAGACATCCCTTGAGCGCCACAAAGTGGTTTCAACCTTCAAAAGTATCAGATGCTTTGGTATACTTAGAGCAAAGCCACACGGAGTCACATCCTACAGGATTCAAACGGTGACAGACAAGAGCCCAGTCATCTCTGAAGAGCTTTCATTTGACAAAAGGGGAAAGGAAACAGGTCTTTGTTGGTGTCCCTCTTTTTTTCTTTAAGAAACAAAAGAAGGTTCGATTTTTCTTTCTTTTTTCCTCTCCATTCGACACTCCCAGAATTCCACGTGGTTTGACCACCACAGAAGACAAAGACTGCTCGGTCCCTTGTCGTTCACAACATAGGCCTTCTTAACACCATGCACACTTTTCTTTGTAAAGATTCACCTGGGACAGTGTGAGGGGACAGTATGGGAAGGCATTTCCACAGTGTTATTGGTTTTAAGAGCATGGAATTTTTCATTCCTAACTTTACAAATAGGGATCTCAATGGGTCAGTGAGTCACCATTTTATCACAGGACAAGTAGAAAATATGTCAAATCGGTGACTCATTTCCTATTGTGTTTACTAGGAAACACTTCCATACCAAGCACACCTATTTAATCTTTATTGGAAAGATTTAAAAGGAGCAAAAATAAATTCACAATTCCTTTCCTCTTCTTTGGGACGAAACCACAGGTTTGGAGGCAGCTGTAGTCTATGCCTTGCTTTAACTAGGAGTGCAAAGAGGCTATTTGATTAATCAGTTCCTAGCAGGTTTTATGCATTAAATTTACTTTTACAAATCCAAAAGTTATTCTTATCCATATCTCTCAGTTTGACTGATTAATTATCTATGGTTCCCCAGCACATACCATGATCACAGTAATGTTCTTTGGAGATATAATCATCAAAGAGCATCCTTTGGTTGGTGTGGTACATGAGAAGGGCATAAATAATGAAACAGAACAGGGGCCATTAATTCGTTCTGTTTTGTTTTCAGTGCTTGGAGGTTGGTTTACCAGGTAGGGGGTATGGAGCAGTTGGGGAGCGGATGGGAGGAGGTGGGCAATGGAACTGTGTATCAGGATTTTGCACTGTTCCCTTCAGCCAGCCCTGCTCTTTGGACCAGGAGCCCTGAAGCTCTAGCAAGCCTGGAGGGCTTAGAAGTTCTCATTTTGACTTGCCAAGCTTTGGGTATTCCCGAAGCATAGAACTCTCATTTGGAACTGACTATGTGTTTCTCCAACATCAGATAACTGGAAGAAACTGCTTGCCTGTGACTTAGATGGTTTACGTTTTAACCTACTGTTTAAGGCTGATCTTTAGGCAGTTTTCCTTTTAGTTGAAAAGTTTGACAGGTTGGATTGCTAATCAAGAATGCAGAAAAGCAGGCAAGAGAGCAAAGCTTGCAAAACCTCTGCGCATGCCCCTGACTTTTGTCAAGGGTGGAGAGTTACTAGCTGAGTTTACAGGGCCTACTTTTATTGTGTCTCATTCTTGGGAAGCTCTCACTCACATTCTGTCGCATTTCTGTCAAGAAATTGACAGGTTGAGTCTTTGTAATATCCCTCTGCCTGTTTACTTGTGTTTCCATTTTTCCAAGACTTGAGAATTTCCATTGTAGAGACATTTTAGAACCAAATTACTGTTGACCAGCTTGTTGAATAGGGGTCTCCTTGTCTCTGAAGGCTGGGGCCTGGCAGGTCATTTCTGCCACGTACTCACAGGAGCAGCTGGGTTAGGCCCTCAGGCAGAGCTGAACTGTGCACAGGCCCTCTTCTCACATCTCCCAGTGGGTAATTAAGTGCTACACTGCTCCAGCCTGCTAAGGAAATGTCAGCCCTACTCCTGGGTAGATTTTTTTTTTTTTTTTTCTCTAGTGGAAGAGAGAATAGCACAATAGGTTTTAACCAAACAATGTTAAGTCCAGGGCACTTAAGAGCAAGGCTGTTTTCCAGGATCTTTGAATTTAGCCTTCCCAAACAGTCCTAAACCAAACTCCTCAAAGGGAGCATCACTATAACAAGCTCAAGGAAACCCAGGTCAGAGAGTGGAGTGACTGTCATTTACCTTTGGCATAGTCTTGAATTTACAGGATTGGTTCCTTTCCCTGGTTGCAGGAAATCACTCTTTTTAACCTTTGGAGAAAATGATTTCTGTGGAATCTAATCCACTTGGCTTGATAATTTTAAAGCCACCTAAAAGCAAGGAGGAGAAGAAAGAAATCACTTTAACAAGAAACTGAATAGAAAACTGGTGAATCCGTCTTAAAGCCCCAGAGGGCTCCCCATATGAGATCTGCCAGTCCTGCATTTTTTTGACTTTATTCGACAGGTAAAGCAACATGCCTTTTTTTCCCTTCAGGTGTAAATTCCACTTCACTGGATGTGCCCAACCTGTAGCCTGAAGAGGTTAGGAAGTTTTACGGTGTGATTCAGAAGTAAAGCTCAGCCCAGGTTTTGTCTGATCACCGTGTATTTAAAGGGCTTTTCTTACCCATCCATTGCATGCGATCCTAGTGGCCGCACAGCAGCTGCTTTCTCTGTGCAAGGACTTCTAACCTACAGCATTTTGAGACTCTCTGTGTTGTTAAGGTGGTGGTGTGGAGTTGTTCTTTGTATTGTTACAGTAGGGGTGGTGTGGAGTTGTAAAGTCCCAGTGACAAAGGATTTGTTGCAAGGGACTGAACGAGTATAGTGGAGAAGGTTCTTCGAGTGTAAGTCATTTTCCATCTGTTTCCTTTGGCTGTTCTTTCTCACCTTCCCTCCCATGTGTTTCTCTCTCTCAGGTTCAGGGTCAGTTTGTTCATCTCTGTCTTTCCCATAGTAGTAAAAGCATACCACTCTGATGACAGCCTGGTTCTGAAAGAAGCACCAAAATTAAGTCCTTGGCCAACTGCTGCTTCCATCGTGGTCCCGGGACCCCACCCCTTGGCCGTCCTGGCTCGGGGACAGAGCCCCAGGAATCCCTTTCTGAGAATACCTCTGCCAAAACATATCCACTTGACCCTTTTCTACCACCAGCACTCTTGTGTTTGCAGAGAAAGCTTTTGTGTTTGGGAAGTGTTAAATGTGATTTTCCAAGTGAAAATTTTAGAAGTATCTGACCAACTGCTGATGGCTTACTGCGAATGGATTCCCAAGTAAACACTTTATCTGTCTCAACATATAATGGGCTAAAACGTTGAGATACAGTTTTAAAATTCAGAAAAAAAAAAAACTGCTTTAAAATAACAAATGAAAAAGTTGGAAAACATATATGTTTGTTTATATATATTCAGAACAAAATAAAAACATTCAGGATTCTACCATCAGGGATATTACATTTTATATGGTATGTGACATGTGAAGTCACTCTGTTGTGTCCAACTCTTTGTGACCCCATAGACTGTAGCCCACCAGGCTCCTCAGTCCATGGGATTCTCCAGGCAAGAACTGGAGTGGGTTGGTATATCTGCTTGCAATATTTTTAATGCAATATATGTACATACACTTGACACTTTCAACTATAAAATAATTTGTAGATTACTTTTTATTTAGCCTTATATTAAGCCTTATATTTCTGAGTTATGTTCTTAAAAAATATGATTCTAAAAGCTGAATAATATTTTATTGTGTAACTGTACTATAATGTATTGAAAAAATTATTTTTGTATAGAGAGGTAGGTTTAAAATGAAGAACCTAATACTTAATCTTTATAGATATCTTTTTTAGGAAAAATTAGTTCTAGGAATAAGATAAATATTAGGAATAATTATTAGGGAAAAATTAAAATAGAATTCTGTCAGATGAAAACAACCTGTGATTTCAAATATAGTTTCAGAGTATAGATATGTAACATATGCTCTGTTATGTCAAACTTTCCTTTTTCAATATATATCTTGCCTAATACAGTAATTTTTAAAAAGTCACTTAATTTCTACAAAGTACAGCATTTTTTAACAATAGGATCTCATTTATATTTATTGAATTTAGAAGAAAATATGGGAGACTATAAACCAAACTGCTAATAATTATTAGGTAATGAGGTAACTATGAACTTTCATTTCCTATTTTATGCAGTCTATAGTATTTGAGTTTTATTGGGATAAGCTTTACCAATTAAAAAAGATATTTTTACTTTGAACAATAAAATTTGTAAGCCTACTTCCTTTTGAAATATTTACTTTTTTTAATTTTGGAAGTTATATATAAATACATACTTTGTGCTAAAATTTCAAAAAATATGGACAAAGTTTTTCTTCTTAACCAACCCAAGATAACCAGCTGATAAGTTTACCTCCAGGCTTATTTCCATGCATTTATCCTCATTTACAAAGGATTTATTATAATAAACAACTTTCAGTTAAGTATTGTTTTAAAATCATTCTTCTTAATCCTGAAGAAATAACAGTCTTGTCTTTATTAAAAATAAGTGCTACTTTGATAACTAGAAAAGGTAACCTACGACACCCCACTCCAGTACTCTTGCCTGGGGAAGCCCATGGATGGAGGAACCTGGTGGACTGCAGTCCACTGGGTCGCTGAGAGTCGGACACGACTGAGCGACTTCACTTTCACTTTTCACTGTCGTGCATTGGGGAAGGAAATGGCAAGCCACTCCAGTGTTCTTGCCTGGAGAGTCCCAGGGACAGAGGAGCCTGCTGGGCTTCTGTCTATGGGGTCGCACAGAGTCAGATACGACTGACGTGACTTAGCAGCAGCAGCAGCAGCATAGTGCTAGACTTTTGACAAACAAAATTTAAAATATTTACAGGAGGGAGTCATGACTTTTTTGTATAAATGTGGTTCACAAAGCACAGGAAAGCCTAAACACCTGGATTTTTCACTGTGTAACAACACTAATAACAGCTAATATTTATTGAATTCTTATGAGCATCAGGCACTGTTGGAAGTGTTGTGAATGTATTAAGCCATCAGATCCTCATAATCCAATGAGGAAAATTAAATTACTGAGCCCATTTTGCAAATAAGGAAGGTGGGGCTCAGGGCGGTTAAGTAACTTTCACAAGGACACCCAACAATGTTTGAAGGAGTGGTTTTCAACCCCGGAAAGTCTAGGTTCACAGCCTGTTCTTTTAACAATACACAGTGTTGCACCCCAGTGTAAGAGAGTGTGTGTGTGTGTGTGTGTGTGTGTGTGTGTGTGACGAATGTTCATAGGATCAGAGGCTGCTCCTTCTGAAAGATGTGAAAGGGTCTTATATTTCATAATATATGTAGCCAAACACACATGCACACACATGTATATAGGTATATGTGTATATAATGTACATATTATTATGTATATGTAATATAGGTATACATTTAATTGCGCATAAGTAGGAGAAAGCGATGGCACCCCACTCCAGTACTCTTGCCTGGAAAATCCCATGGGCAGAGGAGCCTGGTGGGCTGCAGTCCATGGGGTCACTAAGAGTCTGACACGACTGAGCGACTTCACTTTCACTTTTCACTTTCATGCATTGGAGAAGGAAATGGCAACTCACTCCAGTGTTCTTGCCTGGAGAATCCCAGGGACGGGGGAGCCTGGTGGGCTGCCGTCTATGGGGTCGCACAGAGTCAGACATGACTGAAGCAACTTAGCAGCAGCAGCAGTATAAACATATAAGAACTATTTTATACCTATAATCATTCCATTTGATATATTTAAGGAGTTTTACTTACATTACCCCATCTATGGGGAAGGCACAGTAGAGAGTATTGAACCCATTTTACAGGTGAGAAAAACAAGCCCATGGAGAGTAAACTACTTTACCCAGCACCTGAGAGCTGGGAGGCAGGGTGGGGATTCGAGCCCATATCTTCTGACTTGAAATCCACAGCTCCTTCTACCCATGTCTTCTAAAGTATCCAAAGACATGAACAGAAACTAATGAGCAGCAGTAAGGGGAAAGCATCTGCCTCTGTTTAGATCTAGACATTTTTAGAAAAGCGGAGGGAATGGCAGAACTGCTTTTCTGAAGATGAACAGAAAACACAGGAGAAAGAACTCACTTCAAGTTTTGCTTGATTCTCTCCCCTAAGAAGGCTTAACTTCACACACACAAAACTGAGAGGAAATTGAAGTGGGAAGGTAAATACCGAAGGCTGAAGTCCTTTTGAGAAACAAGAGAACTTACAACTGACAGCCTAAGATAAATATAGTCACATTTGGTGGTGATGGGGTAATTGTGATTAATTACAGTATAATATAAATTATTTCTAATGACACTAGATAAACAGATGCTCTGATAATACCTCACCTGGAAATGAAGATACAGCTTACTAATCAGATAACATAAGGCCACAGGCACTACATTTACACTGAGTGGTTCCTTGGTGCATTTACCCACCCCTGTGGCCAGAGGCAAACATTGATAAGCCCAATACTTGGGACCACAGCTCAGCTGTCACAGTGCTATGGATATAGCAGGAAAAATGTTTGCTGAATTAAGTTCAATTAGACTGAAACTTTCATGAGGTTGTCCATGCACAGAAGTTCTCTTCCTCCAAAATGCAACCTTTCTACACAGCCTTTAGACCAAAGTTAACACAAATTTTTCTTGAAACAAAAACCAAATAATAATTAGAAATAGGACACACAAAAAAACCCATATTTATACCATAAATGCTGTTATCTTCATAAACTAGAAGAACAACTGTGTACAATTACATTTTAATTTATGCTGCAAATGAAAAAGTACTTTTTTAAAAGTAGCATTTTAAGTGTCAGAGGAAAGGCATATTAAACTATTATTTCTTTCTCAATGATCATAAAAACATGCATTCTGAAATCAGGACAGCTAGATGCTTAAAAGTCCTACATATAGGGTAATAAATAAGATAAATGAATAATTGAAATTTTGCATTATGCAGAACCAATAGATTAATTTTTGCAAGGGAACTTATTTCCAGTAATGATCTTAGGAAGTGATCCCTCATTAGTAGCTGTCAGTAAAGAAAGGTGGCCAGCCTTTACCACGTACATAAAGTGGCAAAGCTGAATTCTCACTAATTTCTCCTAAGACTATTTTACAGATAATTCATCCACTTTAACAAACCAAGCTGATCCTAAGGTTGATCTTGCTGACAGAACATAAAAAACCCTTTTTTTTTCCCCCTCATTGCTATTAAGCATAGAAGTTATTAATTCAAACAACTGATAATGAGTTTTAAGGAGACACTGAATGTGTAACATGGAAAATAATGCATTATTTTTGTCAAATTCTGTGAAAAATTTAATCTACGAAACAGACATAACCGTTAAAGCAAAACTGATCATTAATGGATGCTGATTTAACAGCAAAGTTATTGCCTATTCACATGTTATATCCTTTGGAGGGGTGACTGTGTGTGTATCCCCATATACGTGTGTTACACATTTATAAAAATTCAACTAGTCTCAAAAGTTACTTCTCCTAAGGCCTATAGTCACCATGCCAGTTCTGTGTTTCACAAATTAGTAGTTTTCAGAAGTAGCTTTTGCTACCTTTTTTTTTTTTTTTCTAATGGTACGTCTATTGTTCAGGTCTTATGCAGATACCATCCTGATGACTTTTAGAGTGTTATCATGTCTTTTTATCCATAATGAATGACTATTAGCATCAATTTTTATTACATTCAAAATAACCATCAATTTCTCCTTCAATTACATGTTTAAATGTCATGTGGTTATGTACTGCCTCATGAATTAGATAGCAATCAGAACCAAAGTGACTTTAAATTGAACTGACCCATACAAGATAAGTGGTCTGAATTACAGAGAAAAGAAAGGAGGGGGACAGATTTAAGGGATCATCTGAGAAGAGAAAGAAAGGGTGGGTACAGGAGGAACTTCCAAAGACAAGTGCCAGGGGAAATTTCTGCCTTCCTCAATTTTGGACTTAGCCTTGGTGCTAATATATGTCAAGAGATGCACGCATACACATCCCCGAGTCCATCTCTGCCGACGTGGTTGGCTCTCTGCTCTTTCTGTTGCACACACAATGTCTCCTAGAGGGAGCACATGAAAGGCCCTGTGACATTACATTTTAAACTGCAAGTTTACACGTAGAGTGTGAACTTTAGCCAGTTATTTACTGAGCACCCACCAGTTCCAGATATTGTCATCAGCTCTGGGAATCCAGCAAACAAGACATCTGGGATTCTGACTTTATGGGGCTTTCAGTATAATGGGGAAGAAAGGCATTAAACAAATAATTGTGGATGTTAAGTGCTATAGAGGAGAAGCCAGGCTGCTGTGGAAAAGTGAAACAGACAGGTGAGCGTGAAAGGGACTGGGGAGAAAGCTTCTCCAGGCACTGCCGCTGAGACAGAAACCTGAGGGATGAAGCATAGTTCTGGGTAATGGCTCCACCGCTATTTAGCTCTCAACTCCAAAAGGTGCCATTAACTTAAACCATGATACAAATACATGGATCCCCACCTGCAATTGCACCCTGACTGCCCACTATTGCCTCTGAGGATGAGTAGGAGTTAGTTAACTGATTAGCAGAAGAGATGGGGAGAAAATTGTTACATAAAGAAGAGCATTACATCCCTGGGGTAAGAAGCAGAATGGCTGCAAAAGAAAGTAGGAAACCCAAAGGCTGAGTTTTGCATACAATGTTATAGATGCATCTTTTTCTTCTAAAATAAATGAAAGTCTATTTGCATGAAGTACATTAAAAATATTACTTAGAATTAAGATCTAATTTCAGGAGGACAAAATGGGATGTGTAGGCTAAGGTTTAGACTTTTCTAGCAGTAATGCTGAGAACTGGTTGTTGGCCAGGATTATTACCATAACAAAATTCTAGGCAAAACTAGAATGTACACTACTTGGGTATGGGAAGTAATAAATAGCAATGAATCAAGAATGACGCTGAACACCTATGGTCAATTAATCTTTGACAAGAGAGGCCAGAATATATAAAACGAGGGAAACACAGTACCTTCGGCAAGTTATGTTAGGAAAGCTGGATAACCAAATGTACATCAAAAGAGTTAGAACACACCCTCACACCCTACACAAAAATAAATTTGAAATGGCATAAAAGTTTAAATATAAGACATAAAACTCCTAGAAGAGAACATAGGCAAAATATTCTCTGGCATAAACAGTACCAATGTTTTCTAAGGTCAGTCTACCAGGCAATAAAAATAAAAGCAAAAATAAACCAATGAGACTTAATCAAACTAATAAGCTTTTGCACAACAAAGGAAACCATACACACAACAAAAAGACAGTCTGCAGAACAAGAGGAGATATTTGTGAATGATGTGACCCACAAAGGTTTAACACCCAAAATATACAAATGGGGGCTTTCCTGGTGCTCTAGCAGTTAAAACTTGGCCTTTCAACTCAGGGAGTGTGTCTGACCCCTGGTTGGGGAGCTAAGATCCTATGTACCTTGTAACCCAAAACCCAAAACCCCAAACAGAAACTATACTGTAACAAATACAATAAAGAATTTAAAGAAAATGGTAAACATAAAATCTCTTAAATATATATGTATTTATTAACAGTTCATAAATGCTAATGAAAAAAAAAAACAGGTAGAATACCTAAATAGATATTTCTCAAGAGACAACATACAGATGACCAATAGACAAATGAAAAGATGTATTTCTGTAATAATTAACTAATTAATGACGTTGGACAAGTCAAAGCTATAGTGAGGTACCACTTCACACTAGTCAGAATGGCCATCAAGTAAAAGTCTACAAATAAATAGCAAATACTGGAGAGCGTGTAGAGAAAAGGAAACCTTTCTATACTGTTGGTGGGAATATAAATTGATGCAGTCACTATGAAAAATGGTATGGAGGTTTCTTCAGAAAATTAAAAATAGTGTTGCCATATGATACAGCAATCCCACTTCTGGGAGTATACTTGGAGAAAATTCTGATTTGAAAAGATGCATGCATCCCTACGTTCAAACCACACTATTTACAATAGCCAAAACATGGTAGCAGTCTAAGCGTCCTTCAATAGATGAAAAGATAAAGAAGGTGTATGTATCATATACATATTCTATGGTGTATCTCATATATACATATGTACTGGGGTTGCACAGAGTCAGATACGACTGAAGCGATTTAGCAGCAGCAGCAGCAGAAGCAGAATATTAGCCATAAAAAGAATGTAATGAAGTCATTTGCAAAAACATGGATAGACCTAGAGATTATCATACTAAGGGATGTGAGTCAGGAATACAAAGAGCAATGTCATGATATCATTTATATGTGGAATCTACAATATAAACTTATCTACATAATAGAAATAAACTCATGCATAGAGACAGATTTGTAGTTGTCAAGGAAGAGGGAGGTAAAGGGAAGGATGAAATGGGGATTTGGGACTAGCAGATGTGAACTATTATATATAGAATGGATAAACATCAAGGTTTTATTTTCTAGCACAGGAAACTATGCTCCATATCCTGTAAAAATCATACTAGGATAAATACATAAATAAATGTGGCGATTCCTGTCTTGAAAGCGAATGATTGTACTGTATCTGAAATAAAGCATAATGGTGGTCAGTTTTTAATATATACAGTTATAGTTGTGGGTGGAATGTACAAATTGAAATATTAAATAGGAAGTGGGCCCTCCCACTCGGCTCAGACCGAGCCGCCGCGGCCGCCGCCAGCTTGGTCCCCCGCTGCCTCGCGTCCTGGACCCCGCGGCCTTCCCAGTCCCTTGCTCTGCCCTCCGGTGGCCCCGGCGGCCCGGCCCCCGTCCCTCGCGGGCCTCGACAATTCTACCTGCCGTCCCCGGAGCCCGGTGCCCGGCTCGAACTGCACACGGGAGCGCGGACGAGCTGTCTCCAACTGGACATCCAGGGCGCCTCTCCTGTTCTTTCTGACTCTTGAACTGGAAGCTAACAAGACTCTACAGCCTGGAAAAGAAGTAAAAGCTATTTTGTGCAGTGGAGAGTACTTGAAAGGAGCAAGGATTCCCTGCGATTCCTGCCTGCAACTGGTCAAACACTTACTCCCCTCTCAGTGAACCTCTATGGGTGACCCTCAATGTGGAGAAACCTTTCATCTTTAACCTAGATGTTTTATCATCAGTACGGTATAGATGGAAAAGTCCTGAGGCTACTGTAAAAATAAAACTGAAAAACAGAAACAGGAGCCTTCAGCCCAAATCCTGAGAACAGCAGAGAAATCCAGAATCCAGAGAACATTATTCTATAGGAACTCATCAATCACCTCCTACTTTGAAACCAAGCACCACCCAAGGGCCAACAAGTTCCAGAGCAAGACATACCACACAAATTCTCCAGCAACACAGGAACACAACCCTGAGCTTCAATATTCAGGCAGCTCAAACTACTCCAAAACCACGGACGACACATAACCCATTCCTGGTCACTCCACAGCACTCCAGAGAGAAGAATTCCAGCTCCACCTGCCAGAACTTCAACACAAGCCTTCCTAACCAAAAAACCTTGACAAGCCACTGATACAACCCCACAAACAGTAAAGAGACTCCATAATAAAGAGAACTCCACAAATCCATAGACTATAGAAAGCCTACCCCAAACGCAGCATTATAACCAAGATGAAGAGACAGAGGAATATCCAGCAAGTAAAGGAACAGGAGAAATGCTCACTAAACCAAACAAAAGAGGAAGAGATAGGGAATCTACCTGAGAAAGATTTCCGAATATTGATAGTGAAAATGATCCAAAATCTTGAAACCAAAATGGAAGCACAGACAAATAGCCTGGGGACAAGGATTGAGAAGATGCAAGAAAGGTTTAACAAAGACCTAGAAGAAATAAAAAAGAGTCAATATACAATGAATAATGCAATAAANCTTCCTAACCAAAAAACCTTGACAAGCCACTGATACAACCCCACAAACAGTAAAGAGACTCCATAATAAAGAGAACTCCACAAATCCATAGACTATAGAAAGCCTACCCCAAACGCAGCAATATAACCAAGATGAAGAGACAGAGGAATACCCAGCAGGTAAAGGAACAGGAGAAATGCCCACCAAACCAAACAAAAGAGGAAGAGATAGGGAATCTACCTGAGAAAGAATTCCAAATAATGATAGTTAAAATGATCCAAAATCTTTAAATAAACATGGAATCACAGATAAATAGCCTGGAGACAAGGATTGAGAAGATGCAAGAAGATTTAACAAGGACCTAGAAGAAATAAAAAAGAGTCACTATATAATGAATAATGCAAAAAATGAGATCAGAAACACTCTGGAGGCAACAAATAATAGACTGCTGGAAGANGACAGCCACATGGAAATCAATGAAGTTAGATTGATTTCCAGCACATGATACACAAAAATAAACTCAAAATGGCATAAAGAAATGACACAATGAAATTCCAAGAAGTGAATGTAGGCAAAAATACTTTGACATAAGTCGTACCAATGTTTTCTAAGGTCAGTTGATCAAAGCAATAGAAATGAAAGTAAAAATAAACAAATATGACATTTGATGAAAATAGTAAGCCCCTGTACAGCAAAGGAGAGAGATAAGCAAAATGAAAAGACAATCTTCAGAATGAAAGCAAATATTTGCAAACTATGTGACCAACAAGGACTTAATATCCAAAATATACAACCAGCTTATACAGATCAATCACAGACACACTATCAAAAAGAGATAGAATACCTAGGTAGACTTTTCTTCAAAGAAGACTTACAGGTAACTGTTAGACACATGAGAAGTTGCTCAACGTCACTAATTGTTAGGGCCATGCAAGTAAAAAGAACAGTGAAGTACCACCTCACACTAGTCAGAATGGCTATCATTTAAAACTACAAATAGCAAATGCTGGAGAGGGTTTGGAGTAAAGAAAACTCTCTTACACTGTTGATGGGAATATAAACTGGTGTAGCCACTATAAAAATAGTATGGAAGTTCTTCCAAAAACTAAAAATAGACTTGCCATATGAGCCATTAATCCCACTCCTAGGCAAATATCTGGGGAAATTCTACATCAAAAAAGATCTATGAGGACATCTGATCCTTAGTTTGAGAACTTGTCCTAGGTATCTCTTTATCTGGTTGTTGATTTATATTCTTTGATAGTCTTTTATATATAATAAATTGGTAAGCTAACAGAGAAAAACAATACAAACCCCCAAAGATACACATACACCTATGTTCAAGGAGCACTATTTACAATAGCCAAGACATCAGTTCAGTTCCATTCAGTCGCTCAGTCATATCTGACTCTTTGTGACCCCATGAATTGCATCACACCAGGTCCCCCTGTTCATCACCAACACCCGGAGCTCACTCAGACTCACGTCCCTCGAATCAGTGATGCCATCCAGCCATCTCATCCTCTGTCATCCCCTTCTCCTCCTGCCCCCAACCCCTCCCAGCATCAGTCTTTTCCAATGAGTCAACTCTTCGCATGAGGTGGTCAAAGTACTGGAGTTTCAGCCTCAGCATCATTCCTCCCAAAGAAATCCCAGGGCTGATCTCCTTCACAGTGAACTGGTTGGATCTCCTTGCAGTCCAAGGGACTCTCAAGAGTCTTCTCCAACACCATAGTTCAAAAGCATCAATTCTTCGGTGCTCAGCCTTCTTCACAGTCCAACTCTCACATCCATACGTGACCACAGGAAAAACCATAGCCTTGACTAGACAGACCTTAGTCAACAAAGTAATGTCTCTGCTTTTGAATATGCTATCTAGGTTGCTCATAACTTTTCTTCCAAGGAGTAAGCGTCTTTTAATTTCATGGCTGCACAACCTAAGTGTCAATAGCAGATGAATGCAAGAAGATGTGTACACATACACACAACAGACTATTACTTAACAATTAAATAAATAATGAAATAATACCATTAGCAGAATATGGATCAACCTAGAGATGCATCATACTAAGCAAAGTAATTCAGAAATTGAAAGACAAATATCATATATCACTTATAGGTGGTATCTAAAACATGACACAAATGAACTTATCTATGAAACAGAAACAAATTCACATGCATAGAGTTCAGACTTGTGGTGGTGAAGGAAGAAGGAGTGTATGGAGGATGGATTGGGAATTTAGGACTAGAGATGTGAACTATTACAGAATGGATAAACAACAACATCATATTGTGTAGCACAGGTAACTATATTCAATACCCTGTGATAAGTCATAGTGAATGCAAGTCACTCAGTCATATCTGACTCTGCAACTCCATGGATTATAGCCCACCAGGCTTCTCTGTCCATAGAATTCTCCAGGCAATACTGGAGTGGGTAGCCATTCCCTTTTCCAGGGGATCTTCCCAGCCCAGGGATCGAACTTAGGTCTCCCACATTGCAAGCAGATTCTTTACCATCTGAACCAGCAGGAGAGTGGAATGGGTAACTTATCTCTTCTTCAGGGAATCCTCCTGATCCAGGATTCAAACCAGGGTCTCCTGCATTGCAGGCAGATTCTTTACCAGCCTGAGCTACTAGGGAAGCCCTACTAAGGAAGAAATAAAATATAAAGATGTTGAGATTCTGTCTGGAAAAATCAATGATTGTATCTTGAAATAAATCATAATGCTGGTTAATTTTTAACAACTGAGTTTTTAGGTATAGGTGGAAAATACAAATTGAACTATTAAATAGGAAGTGATATACGGTTTTGGAGGGTAGAATCAGCATCATGGTTGGAGATATAAATTTTGGAATAATAAAAAAACCTTTTTGAGTGTATATAAATCTACATATTAGGAATGTAAAGGAATTAGACATAAATACTATTAGAATACTTAGTTTTCCTATGCAGCTACCTAAGTGAAGTGAAACTTCCTTTTTATACTCCGGTAGCTTTTTTTTCCCCCACAAGAGTGACTGTGAATAGTGTATAGTTCTCTCGCTGCTATAACTTTTAAATCTAATATGCTATCACTTAATTTATAGTGTATAAACTGTTCTCATTTTGAAAACAAAGTATATAAACCTCTACATCTTTGATCATTTCCATTACATTTTTCTTAGGTGTTAATTTGTTAAGACTTGGGTATATTTCCGAAGTTCCCTTGGTAAGTCCTTTACTAACTGAAAATATCAATGGCATTTCAAAAACACACGAAGTAAAGATTTATCATCCTTGGATTTTAGAGGAGACAACAGTGACCACTATCTTTCAACTAGAGGGCACCTCTGTAATGTTCCTTTGTTCTTGGAGAGTTCACAATGATCAGAGTAGGACCCCTGGGAGAAGAAGCGAGGATGTAACCTCAAAACCTGTTCTGGGTTCTAAAGGGATGGAATAAATATGTCCCCTGAGGTTTACTCCAGAACAATGGGTAAGAGAAAGAGTATTGGGCTGGTCAAAAACTTTGTTTGG
The DNA here is from genome assembly GCA_006410875.1 of Neotragus pygmaeus. Classification (NCBI taxonomy): domain Eukaryota; kingdom Metazoa; phylum Chordata; class Mammalia; order Artiodactyla; family Bovidae; genus Neotragus; species Neotragus pygmaeus. Next base: position 151,259 of record SJYV01025015.1, on the reverse strand, counting down.
GGTTTTCTGTAAGATGCTATAAAAAAACTAGAAACAACTTTTTAGCCCACCCATATCCTAGTATTTAAAGTCCAGGAAACCTACTCACACTTGAAGAATATTCATGCGATTGGCTGATTTTGTAGCAGTACTCTTTACCCCTAAATCTCCCAACTATTGTATGGACCCAAGACTTGAATTTTGGGGGGGAAATACCTATAACAAACAGTAATACATAAAGGCCACTTACTTCTTCACAGATGCTGTCTCAGGGGCATAATGTGTGATCAGTCTCCTCATGGGAAAGACAGGTGGAAACAGGTTCACATTCTCCCTCAGTTCTCAGCACCAACACTTATTACCACCTTTTCTTGGTCCCTTAGAGACTGTCTGGTTTTCTCGTTACTAGGAGCCCAGAAGAGACAGAACTACTCATTGTCTGCATAAAATTCCTTTGGGGTCTCACTCCCTTCTCATATCCTTTCTCTCTTCTCCAAGTAGCCCCTCAACAGTATGCACCAGGCAGACGTAAACCAGGGCTGGTTCCACAGTGTCCTCTCTGAAATCTTGTCCAGACCTTTAATGTTAATCCTTCAACATTTATCCTTCCTAAATCCTTCCCTTAATTTTCCTGGGATAGGCAGACCTATCTTCAGACCCATTCATCTTCATTTTTCACCTACACACTCTTTATTGTCAGAGGCACTGGTATAAACTTCCATCTTAAGTTCACTATCATCACTGACAACTTTAACTACCATTATCAAGATTTCCAGGAAAAACATCAATAACCTCAGATATGCAGATGACATCACCCTTATGGCAGAAAGTGAAGAGGAACTAAAGAGCCTCTCAATGAAGGCTAAAGAGGCGAGTGAAAAAGCTGGCTTAAAACTCAGCATTCAAAAAACTAAAATCATGGCATCTGGTCCCATCATTTCATGGCAAATTGATGTGTAACTATGGAAACAGTGACAGACTTCATTCCCTTGGCCTCCAAAATCACTGAAGATGGTGACTGCAGCCATGACATTAAAAGACACTTGCCCCTTGGAAGAAAAGCTATGACCAACCTAGACAGCATATTAAAAAGCAGAGACATTACTTTACTGACAAAGATCCATCTAGTCAAAGCTATGGTTTTTCCAGTAGTCATGAATGGATGTAAGAATTGGACTGTAAAGAAAGCTGAGTGCCAAAGAACTGATGCTTTTGAACTATGGTATTGGTGAAGGCTCTTGAGAGTCCCTTAAACTGCAAGAAAATCCAAACAGTACATCCTAAAGGAAATCAGTCCTGAATAGTCATTGAAAGGACTGATGCTGAAGCTCTAATACTTTGGCCACCTGATGTGAAGAGCTGACTCATTTGAAGAAACCTTGATGCTGAGAAAGATTGAGGGTGGGAGAAGGGGACACCAGAGGATGAGATGGTTGGATACATCACCAACTCAATGGACATGAGTTTGAGTAATCTCCAGGAGTTGTTGATGGACAGAGAGGCCTGGCGTGCTGCAGTCCATGGGGTTGCAAAGAGTCAGACACAACAGAGCGACTAAACTGAACCGATGTATGGATGTGAGAGCTGGACCATAAAGCAAGCTGAGTGTTGAAGAATTGATGCTTTTGAGCTGTGGTATTGGACTGATGCTGAATCTGAAGCTCTAATACTTTAGCCACCTGATGGCGAGAGCTGGCTCACTGATGCTGGGAAAGATTGAAGGCAGGAGGAGAAGAGAATGACAGAAGATGCGATGGCTGGATGGCATCACTGACTTGATGGACATGAGTTTGAGTAAGCTCTGGGAGATGTGGAGGACAGGGCAGCCTGGTGTGTGGCAGTCCATGGGTCACAAAGAATGGGACACGACTGAGTGAGTGAACGACAACTATTGACAAAGATAAAATCTATCTTAACCTATACAAAATCCAGTTGGATCAAAGTGGATTTAGTGAGTATCAAAAATCATTCTGAGATTCATGCAAATGCAGAGAACTAAGAGATTAACTTAGAAACAACATTATATTTATGCCACAGATTTTTTAAAAGGGTTGTGTTCAGAGTGTTTGGAGTCATAAGGAAGATGCTGTGAATTGGTTCATATCTTAAACAAAGAAACTTGCATTTTGGGTCTAAAGAGATCAATATATTTGCCAAGTAGTTAAGCCCTATGATAAAGATGCCTTAAAAAATTTTTTTTTGTCAAAACCGTCTTAATCTTTTCATTTAAATTTCCAAACATCACCGTGGCTAAGCATTTATTTGAACAATAAACATATTTAAAGAGTGAACTGATACCAAGTCAGGTTACACTAGGTTAGAGGGTGAAAAGCACAATTTAGTTCTTGTAACACAGGCTCCAACTAAGTTCAATCATGTAATGGGATCCAAATATCTAAGTATATCCTGGCTCCCGCTACAAAACTGCTTGGGGATCAGGGGAAAGGCTTTTTTAAAATATAAAGAAAAATTCAACTATTTTTTCATAAGATATATATATGTAACCTTTCTAATGTTCAAAGGCTAGAAATTTACAGTCAAGATGTTGTTATGATCATCATCTCTTTGAAGGCTCTTACCTTGTGCAACTTCTGCTGGTTGTCTGACAATCCTCAGCTTTCCTTGGCTTGTAGCATCGTCACTCCTGTCTCTGCCTTTGTCATCACATGACCTCCTTCATTCTGGTGTGTCTGTGTCTCCAAATTTCTCTCTCCTTATAAGGACAGAAGTCATTGGGGTTATGCCTGCCAAATCCAGTAAGACCTCATCTAAATTAGGTTACATCTGCAAAGAAGACATTTCCAAATAAGGTCACATTCCTAGGTATTGGGAGATTAGGACTTAAGTACATCTTTTAGAGGGAAACAGTTCAAGTCACAACATTGGAAAACTATAGAAGCCAGGAACTCAGATCTCTATGAAGAAAGGAAGAGATTAGAGAAGGAATAAATGAATACAGCCAGGAGTCACACTCACATAGAATATGCAAGAGACCACAAGCCTAGTCACCTGTCAATCAGCTCCAGGAACACAGGACACACTCTGCCACAGCAGTCAGAAGCTCCATCAGAAGCTCCTTCAGAAGAGGAAAAAAAAATCTGCTTAACTTTACTCAATTTCCTACCAGGTTTTCCTATAAATAACCAAAATAATCTCCCCCTTTGGCCAATTCATAGCATTCTCAGCATCATTAAACGTCCATATAACAAAAATACCAACAACATCATGCAATCATCTCTAGCATGAAACTATTGCAGTTATCAGGAAGATATCCTCACCTTCATCCCCAGAAAAGAAAGTGCAGAACCCTATTCATCCCCACATCCATATCTGAGAGATATTGACTCTGCTTCTAGTTCAGCCACAATCCCATCTGGCTATTTTGTAATCTAAAGATTAAATTGTAAAGTTAACAGTTGCCAACAAAACGGACAGGCATGTAGCTATACTAACCAATAAAGGCGGTGGTGGGAGGGTGGGGAGGGGCAACTCAGCCACCCACCCACATCCCTTATAGAAAATAGAAGGAGAAAGCAGGAAGATGACTTTTGAAAGATTATTGAAAATGTTTCTTAGAATTAAGATCTAATTTCAAACAGGCAATATTGAATGTTGGGAGCAGGATTTAAACTTTTCTAACCATAATGCCAAGAACTGGTTGTTGGCCAGGATTAGCTAAAATTAGAATGAACATTACTTGGGTGTGGGAAGTAAGAAATCAAGAACAACACTGAACACCTGTGGAGGGAGGCCAGCCTATGAAATGAGAAAATCACAGTCTCTTCAGCAAGTGCAGTTGGGAAAGCTGAATGCTGCTGCTGCTGCTAAGTCGCTTCAGTCATGTCCGACTCTGTGTNTCTAACCATAATGCCAAGAACTGGTTGTTGGCCAGGATTAGCTAAAATTAGAATGAACATTACTTGGGTGTAGGAAGTAAGAAATCAAGAACAACACTGAACACCTGTGGAGGGAGGCTAGCCTATGAAATGAGAAAATCACAGTCTCTTCAGCAAGTGCAATTGGGAAAGCTGAATGCTGCTGCTGCTGCTAAGTCGCTTCAGTCATGTCCGACTCTGTGCGACCCCAAAGATGGCAGCCCATTGGGCTCCGTCATCCCTGGGATTCTCCAGGCAAGAACACTGGAGTGGGTTGCCATTTCCTTCTCCAATGCATGAAAGTGAAAAGTGAAAGTGAAGTCGCTCAGTCGTGTCTGACTCAGCGACCCCATGGACTGCAGCCTACCAGGCTCCTACATCCATGGGAGTTTCCAGGCAAGAGTACTGGAGTGGGATGCCATTGCCTTCTCCGGGAAAGCTGAATAGTCACATGCAAATCAGTACATTCGACCACACCCTCACACCACACACAAAAATCAACTCATGAAGGCTTAAAGATGGCAATATAAGACATCATACCACCAAAACTCCTAGAAGAGAACACAGGCAAAACATTCTCTGACATAAATCACGCCAGTGTTTTCTGCGATCACTCTTCCAAGACAATAGAAATAAAAGCAATAATAATGAAAGACATACAATTAAATTAATGAGTTTGCACAAGAAAGGAAATCATAAATAAAGCAAAAAGCCAGTATACAGAATGAGACAATATTTGCAAACCATGCAACCAACTAAGGTTTAATATGCACAGTATACAAACAGGGACTTCTCTGTTGATCCAGTGGTCAAGACTTCACCTTCCAACACAGAGGGTGTATATTTGATTCCTGGTTGGGAGCTAAGATTCCACATGCCTTGCAGCCAAAAATATAAAACAGAAACAATATTGTAGCAAATTCAATAAAGAATTTAAGGGAAATAGCACACATACCAAATCTTATATATGGCTCATACAACTCTATAATTAAAATCAAAAAATAGGCAGAATACCAAAACAGACATTTCTCCAAAAATGACATGAATATAGCCAATAGGCACATGAAAAATGCAGTTCTCTAATAATTAGCTAATTAGTGATGTTGAGCAAGTCAAAACTACAGTGAGGTGCCACTTCATACTGTCAGAATGTTCTTAGTTGATCATTCACGTCCGTCTCTTTGTGACCCTTTGGACTGTAACTTGCCAGTCTTCTCTGTCTATGAGATTTTCCAAGCAAAATTACTGGAGTAGGTTGCCATTCCCTTCTCCAGGGGATCTTCCCAACCCAGGTCTACACAATGCGGGCCGTGTTTACCATCTGAGCCACCAGACTGGTCAGAATAGCCATCATTGAAAAGTCTACATGTAACAAATACTGGATAAGTTATAAAGGGAAGGAAACCTTCCTATACTGTTGGTGGGAATATAAATTGGTGCAGTCACTAATATGAACACTTATTGTCAATTAATCTTTGACAAGTGAGGCCAGAATATATAAAATGAGGAAAACACAGTCTCTTTAGAAATATAGTATGGAGATTCCTTAAATAACTAAAACTAGAGTTGCCATATGATACAGCAACCCCACTTCTGGGTGTATATCTGGAGAAAACTCGAATTCAAAAAGATACATGCATTCCTATGTTCAAAGCACCCCATTTACAATAGCCCAGGCATAGAAGCAACCTAAGTGTCCATCAACAAATGAAAAGATAAAGGTGTTTGTATATATATTATGTTGTGTATTTATTAATAAATACACACATAATAAACTATTACTCTGCCATAAACCAGAGAAAGTGATGGCACTCCACTCCAGTACTCTTGCCTGGAAAATCCCATAGACGGAGGAGCCTGGTGGGCTGCAGTCCATGGGGTCGCGAAGAGAGTTGGACACAACTGAGCGACTCCACTTTCACTTTTCACTTTCATGCATTGGAGAAGGGAATGGCAACCCACTCCAGTGTTCTTGCCTGGAGAATCCCAGGAACGGGGGAGCCTGGTGGGCTGCCGTCTATAGGGTCACACAGAGTCAGACACGACTGAAGTGACTTAGCAGCTGCCATAAACAGAGTGAAATAGTGTCACTTGCAACAACATAGATAGACATAGAGATTATCATACTAAGGTAAGTAAGTCAGAAATAGACAAATATATCACTTATATGTGGAATGTAAAATATGTCACAAATGAACTTATCAACAAAACAGAAATAAACTTATAAGCATAGAGAACAGGCTTGTAGTTGACAAGGGAGAGGGGGAGAAGGCAAGGGATGAAATGGGAATTTGGGATTAGAAGATGTGAACTATTACATGTTGAATGGACAAACTTCAAAGTCCAATTCTATAGCACAGGAAACTATATTCCATATCCTGCAATAAATCATACTAAGACAAATAAATAAATATTGAGTTTCTGGTCTTAAAAGTGAATGATTGTACTATACCTTGAAATAAAGCTTAAATGTTGGTCTGTTTTTAACACATAAAGTTTCAGGTGTCGATGAAACATACAAATTGAAATATTAAATTGGGTGGATATGCAGTTTTGAAGGAAAGAAATAGAATTATGGTTGGAGATATAAATTTTGGACTAAAATTCACTGAGTATATTTCAATCAACATATTTATAAAAGTAAAGGTATTATAAATCAATACTATTAAAATACTGTCACTAAAGTGAAAAAGAAACATTTATTTTATATTCTAGTAGCTTTTTTTCCCCCAACACAGATCACTGTGAATAGCTATGTAATTTTCTAAGTGCTATAATTTCCAAATCTAACATACTATTATTTAATTCCTATTATATACTTTGTTTTCATTTTGAAAATGCAGTATGTTAATTCCTGCATCTTTGATTTTTTACATCAATTTTTAAGTGTTATAAGCATTTTGTTGGAGGTTGAAACTCCAATACTTTGGCCACCTGATAAGAACTGACTTTTGAAAAGACTGTGATTCTGGGAAAGATTGAAGGTGTGAGGAGAAGGGGACAACAGAGGATAAGATGGTTGGATTGCACTACCGACTCAATGGACATGAGTTTGAGTAAACTCTGGCAGTTAGTGATGGACAGGGATGCCTGGCGTGCTGCAGTCCATGGAGTTGCAAAAAGTCAGGCACGACTGAGCAACTGAACTGAACTGAAGCATTTGTTAAAGACTTATAGTTACAAAGTTCTCTCAATAACTTTTACTAACTAAAACTACCATTGGCATTTACAGATGAAGGATAGATTTCCAACCGAGAATTTTAGAGAAGAGGTCTTACAACCACTGTCTTTATACTAGAGATTGCATCTGCTTCTAAAGTTCCTTTGTTATTGCAGAACTCACAGTGATCAGAGTAGGACCTCAGGGAGAAGAAGCAAGGATGTCCACTCAAAACCTGCTTTGGGTTCTAAAGGGACAGAATGAAGGGCCCTTGAGGTTTAGTCCAGAACACTAGGTCGGAAAGAGTACTGGGCTGGCCAAAATATTTATTCAGTGTTTTCCATAAGATGCTATAGAAAAACAAGAGCAAACTTTTTGGCCAACCCATACATCAGTATTTCAAGGCCAGTAAACCTGCTTAGGATTAAAGAATATTCATGCCATTGCCTTACTCTGTAACAGTCCTCCACGTCCCAGCTAATACTATGGACACAAGACTCTGATTTTGAAAAAATGCATATCGAAAATAATACACAAAATTCACTCACTCATGCACAGATACTTTCTCATGGACCAAATGGGAGATAAGTCACCTCTGGGGAAAGACAGGTGGACAGAAGTTTCACTTTCTCCCCCATGTTCTCAATAACCCCATTTCTTTCCAACCTTCTCTTGATCCCTTTAAGACTATCTGGGTTTCTAGTTTACAGATGCCCACAAATAGAGGGAACTGTCTCAATACTCTTTCTTGGGCATAAAAATTCCTCTGGGGTCCCCTCCCTCTTCATATCTTTTCTCTATCCTTCAAGTAGCCCCTCAACAGCAAGCATAAGACAGCCTGAAACCACTGTCAAATCTACAGTATTATCTCTGAAATATTGTCATAACATATTAATGTTAATTCTTCTGCAATTAACCTTTTTATAATTTTCCCTTAATTTTCTAGGGAGAGACAGTTCTTTCTTCAGAACCATTCTTACTCATTTTTCACCTACACACTCTTTCTTATTAGATGCACTGGTATATCCTTCCATCTAAACTTCACTATTACCATGGCCAACTACAACACCATTACCATCAATAGAGGTAAAACTTGTGTTAAGTCTAAAACATAACCCAGATCACTGGAACACAATCCAATTGGATCAAAGTGGACTTAGTGAATATTCCAGGTAATTCTGATTCATGCAAATATAGAGAACTAAATGGTTAACTTGAAACCAACATAATACACATGAAACAGATTTGTTTTCAAAGGGCTGTGTTCAGAGTGTTTGGAGTCATAAGGAAGATGCTCTCTGAATTGTTATAAAATTTTATACAGTGAGACTTGAACTTCTTGTCTAAAGAGGTGAAACATATTCACCAGTCTCTCCTTAAGCCCCATGAAGAAGATGACTTTTTAAACTCTTAACCCTCTTCATCTTTTCATTTAAATTTCTAAACACCACAGTGGTTGAGCATTTACTTTAAATTAAACTTGCCTTTGGAGAGTGAACTGATACCAAGTCAGGCTACAGCTCATTAGAAGGTGAAGAAAACAATTCAGTTCTTGTAAAACATGCTCCAGCTTAAGCTAAACCAGATAGGGGGTCCAATTTGTCCAAAATCCTGGCTTCTACTTCAGGACCACTTGGTGATCAGGTGGGAGAGTTTTTTAAAAATATATACTAAATTCAATTTTTTACTTCTGAGAAAAAAAATATTTTCATGGTTTTCAAAGCCTAGAAATCTGAAATCAAAGTGTTGGTAGGGCCATGTCTCTTTGAAGACTTCTCTTGTTCAGCTTTTGCTGGTTATCGACGATTGTCAGCGTTCCTTGGCTCATAGATGCATCATTCCTCTCTGCTCTTGTTGGCACATGGGCCTCTCACTCTAGAATTGTCCATATGTTTCAAATCCCTCTCTACTTAGACAACAGTCCTTGGAGTTAGTGCCCACCTAATCCAGTATGATCATCTATTTTGGTTACATGTGCAAAGACCATATTTCCAAATATGGCTCCATTCAAAGATATTCTGAGATTAGGACTGAATACATCTTTTGCAGGGACACAGTTCAACTCACAACATTTGAAATTTACATGGATCAGACACTCAGGTCTATATAAAAAAGGAAGAGATCTGAGAAGGAATAAATGAAGCCACGAGCCACACTCACACAGAAGATGCAGGAGACAATGAGACCAAAGTTACCTGCCATGCAGAGCTCTGTGAGTGCAGGACACACTCTGCCACAGCATTTCCTGGACCTGCTCAGCCTCAAAATCTCCATCAGAAGTAGAAAAAATAGGAAATTAAGGAAAGAGGAAAAGGCTTTCAGTTACCCATAATTAACTAAATTAGTCTACCCCTCTGGTTACTTAGCACAATTCTCTATTCCATATAATAGGAATAGTAGCAACGTCATGCATCTGCTTCCATTGTGAAATTATTCCAATCAAAATGAAGATATCCTAACCCTCTTTCCAAAAGCGAAGGTGTACAATCCTATCAACTACTACATCCATACCTTGGTGATACTAATTCCTCTTCTAGTTTGGCCACAATCCCACTGGGATATTTTGTAATCTACAGATTTCAGATTAAATTCTAACTCTAGCAATTATAACACTAACAAAACTGACTATAACACCAACAACACTAACATGTATCTAGGCTGACCAATAAAGAGAGATAAAGGAGGCAGGGAGCAAGAGAAATGACTCTAACAACCACCAATATCCCTTATATAAAATAGGAGACTAAGAAAGGAAGAAAATGACTTTTTAAAGTAAGATTATTGAAAGTTTTACTTAGAATTAAGGTGTAATTTCAGGAGGATAAAATTGGATGTGGAGACTAGGTTTATACTTTTCTAGCAATAATGCTGAGAACTAGTTGTTGGCCAAGATTACGACCATAGCAAAATTCTAGCCAAATTAAAGTGTACACTACTTGGGTGAAAGGAGGAAAAAATAGCAGTGAATCAAAAAAGACCCTGAATACCTATGGTTAACTGATTTTTTACAATTGAGACCATCATATATAAAATGAGCTATACACTATTCCTTCAGCAAGTGGTTCAGAAAGCTGGACATCCATATGTATATCAATAAAGTTAGAACACAACCTCGTACCACAGACAAAAATAAACTCATGACGGCTTAAGACTTCAATGTAGCACGTGATACCATGAAACTCCTAGCAGGGTACATAGGCAAAACATTCTCTGATATGTAACCTACCAATGTTTTCTAAGGTCAGTGTACCAAGTCAATACATATAAAGGCAAAATATGCAATGAGACCTAATCAAACTAATAAGTTTTTGCACAACAAGGAAACCGTAAGTAAAACAAACAAACAATCTACCAAATAGAAAAAATATTTGCAAGCCATGGAAACAACAAGAGCTTAATATCCAAAATATGCGACCAGTTTATACAAATCAATAGCAGCAGCAACAACAAACCCCTAAAAAGCCTATCAAAAATAGGTAGACTACCTAAGTAGACTTTTGTCCAAAGAGGGCATACAGATGGCAAAATGGCTCATGAAAAGATCACTAATTATTAAAGAAATGTAAGTCAAAAGTAGTGAGGTATCACCTCACACTGGGCAGAATCCATCATTAAAAACTCTACACATAAATGCTGGAGAGTCTGAGAAAAGAATGTTAATTGGTATAACCACTATAAAAATTAATATGGAGGTTCTTCAAAAAAAAAAAAAACTAACAAAAAGACTTGCTATATGATCCAGCAATCCCACTCCTGATCATATCTAGAGGAAACACTAACTCAAAAAGATTCATAAGGGCATCAAACTCCTTGTTTGGAATTCATCCTACACATCTCCTCATCTGGTTGATGATTTGTATCCTTTCATAACATTTCATATATAATAAATAGGTATGCTAGCATGAAAAAAGCCAAAAAACTCAAAAAGGTTCATGCACCCCTATGTTCATAGCAGCATTATTTCAATAGCCAAGACATGGAAACAAAGTGCCCATTGACAGATGAATGCATATATATAAATATATATATATATATATATACATACACACACACAAACAATATTACTCAGCATAAAAAGAATGCAGTACCGCCAATTGCAGCGCTATGGATTGAGCTAGAGGTTATCATAGTAAGCAAAGTATAGCAGTAGACAAATATGATATCATTTACATGTGGAATCTAAAATATGACACAGATGAATTTAGCTACAAACAGAAAAAAACTCACATACATAGAGAACAAATATGTGGTTGTCAAGGGGAAGGGATGGTAGAGGAGATATTGATTGGGAATTTGAGACTAGCAGGTATGAACTATTATGCTATTATGTGTAGAATGGGTAAACAATGAGGTCCCATTGTATAGCACAGGAAACTGTATTAAATATTCTGCAATAAATCATTCTAGGAAAAATAAATAAAAGACACTAAGATTCTTGTCTTGAAAGAGAATGATTTTACTGTTGTCTTAAAGCATAACGGAGGTCAGTTTTTAAATATTGAGTCTTAGGAGTAGATATAACATACCAATTGAATTATTAAATAGGAAGCGATACGTGGTGTTGAAGGGATGAAGAAGGACCATGATTGGAAATATAAATGTCAGAATAAAATACCTTATTGGAGTATGTTTGAGTCTATATATTAGCAAAAGTAAAGAGATTCAAAATCAATACTATTAAAATACTTCAATGCTTTATGAAGCCACCTAAGTGGAGAGGAAACATTTGTTTTATATTCTAGTTGTTTTTTATTCCCACAACAAAGACTACGTATAGCTATAAAGAGTTGTGAGTCCCGCAATTTTGACATCTAATATGATATCATTTAATATACAGCATATAATTTGCATTTTGAAAATGCAGTATGTATTTTAATATTTCCATAGTGATTTTAAGTGTTATATGCATTTGTTAAAGACTTGGATATATTTCCAAAATTCTCTCCATAACTAATTCACTGGCTGAAAGTACCAATGACATTTCACAATCACATGAAGCAAAGACTTTTCAGCCCAAAATTTCAGAAGAGAGGACCTGTCACCAATGTCTTTCGTCTAGAGATCACCTCTCTTGTAAAGATCCTTTGTTCCTGGAGAACTCACAGTGATCAGAGTAGGACCTCAGGGAGAAGAAATGAGCATGTGGCTACTCAAAACCTGTTCTGACTTTGAAGGGGTGGAATGAATGGGGCACTTGATGTTTAGTCCAGAACACTAGGGGAGACAGAAGTGGCCAAAAACTTCCTGTGAGGTTTTCCATAAGATGCTGCAGCAAACCCAAATGAACTCTTTGGCCAATCCATGTCTCAGTATTTCAAGGTCAGAAATCTTATTCAGGATTAAATAATTTCTGTGCCTCTGGCTTATTTTATAACAGTATCCCTCCTTCCTCCACTTCTCAGCCGTATTGTGGACACAGGACTCTGATTTTACAAAAATGCACATCACAAACTGTAATACACAGAGTTCACTCACTCGTGCATAGATGCTTTCTCATGGGCACGATGGGACATCAGTCACCTCTGGGGAAAGAGAAGTGGACAGAAGGTTCACATTCTCCCTCATGTTCTCAATACCAACACTTGTTTCCAACCTTGTCTTGTTCCCTGAAGACTATCTGGTTTTCTAGGTAATAGGGCCCCAGAAGAGAGACAGCTGCTCCACATTCATTCTCTGGCAGAAAAGTTTCTTTGGAATCCACTCCATCATCATATTTCTTCTGTCTTCTCCAAGTAGCCCCGCAATAGTAGGCACAAGACAGCCTTAAACCACTAGGAGTTCCAACAGTGTTATCTCTGAAATATTGTCCAAGCATACTAATGTTAATCCTTCTGCATTTAATCCTTTCTGAAATCTTTCCTGAATTTTCCTGGAACAGGCAGTCCTTTTTAGACCCATTCTTTCTCATTTTCCATGCACATACTCTTTCTTGTTGGATGCACCTTTCTTAAGGTCACCATTACCACTGATAACTTAAATCACTTTTACCATTGACAGGGGCTTCCCTGGTGGCTCATTGCTAAAGAATACACCTGCAATATAGGAACTGCAGGAGACGCGGGTTTGATCCCTAGGTCGCTAAGATCCCTTGGAGATGGGTAAGGCAACCCTTTCAAATATTCCTGCCTGGAGAATCCCATGGACAGCGGAGCCTGGTGGGCTACAGTTCATAGGGTCACAAAGAGTTGGACATGACCGAACTGACTTAATAAGCACACACGCACCATTGACAGACGTAAAATCTGTGTTAAATTGAAAACTTAACCCAGTCTTCTGGAACACAGTCCAACTGGATCAAAGTAGATTTAGCGAAATAATTCTGAGATTCATGCAAATATAGAGAACTAGATGGTTAATTTTAACTTAGAAACAACATTATATACATGCAATATATTTGTTAAGGGATATCTTCAAAGTTTATAAGGAAGATGCTCTCTGAATTGGTGCAAATCTTAAGGAAACGTGAACTTCTTGTCTGAAGTGTCAAATACATGTATTAGCCAATTGTTGAGTCCTATAATGAAGATCCCTTTTAAAAAATTTTTGACCACCTTAATCTTTTTTTTTTTTTTAACTTTCTAAACATCACAGTGGCTTGGAAACTTAGCACATATTTGAAGAATAAACTTCAAGTCAGATTATAGCACATTTGAGGATAAAAAGGACAATTCAGTTCTTGATAAGACAGGCTCCAACTTTAGCTGAACCAGGTAATGGGATCCAGATGACCAAGTACATCCTGGCTTCTACTGCAAAATCATCTGGGGATTTGGTGGTGGGGGGGGGGCTCTTTTTGCATTATAAACAAAATCAACTTTTTACTTCTTAGAAATTTAATCTTTTCATAGTGTTTTAAGGCTAGAAATGTGATATCAAAGTGTTGACAGGGCCGAGTTTTCATTGAAGGCAATTGTCTTGTCCAGTTGCTTCTGGTTACCTGCAGTCCTCAGCTTTCCTTGGCTTGTAGGTGCATCACTCTTGTCTCTTCCTTTGTTATCACATGGCCTCCTTCAATCTGGTGTGTCCAAATCTCTGTCCTTATAAGGACACCAGACATTGGAGTTAGTGCCTGCCTAATTCAGTTTGACCTCATCTAAATTTAGTTACATCTGCATAGACCATATTTCCAAATATGGTCACATTCACTGGTAATGGGATTTTATGCTTTACATACATCTTTGTGGGGAAACAATTCAACTCACAACACTTGGAAAATTATATAGGTCAGAACTCAGGTGTATCTAAAGAAAGGGAGAGCATCAGAGAAGGAATAAATGAAGTAAGCCAGGAACCACACTCACCCAGAAAATGCAGCCCAAAGTCACCTGCCTATCTGAGTTCCATGAATGCAGGACACACTCTGCCATAGCACTTGTTGGGCCTGCCCTGCCTCAGAAGCTCTATCAGAAGCAGGAAAAAAAAGAGAAGCTTTTCATCTCTTAGTCAATTTTCTATCTGTTCCCCATAAACAATCAAAACAGTATACTGTTTGACTGCTTAGCACTATTCTCACATTTAATCATATGGTTAAATTTCCATATAATAACAGTAGCAGCATCATGCATCTGCCTCAAGTGTGCAACTACTGCAGTTAACATGAAGACACTCTCACCTTCTTCCCCAAAAGAGAAGGTGTAAAATTCTCTCCGTTGCTACTTCCATATCTGGGAGGTATTCATTTCCCTTGCAGTTCAGCCACAAACTGACTTCAATATTTTGGATTCTAAAGATTAAATTGCAAATTTAACAACTGCCCAGAAAACTGACAGACATAACTAGATTGATCAATAAAAGGAGTATCAGAAAAAGAGGTTATTGAAAATGTTACATAGAATTCAGATCTCATTTCACAAGGACAAAATTGGGTATGGGGACTATGGTTTAGACTTTTCTAGCAGTAATGTTGAGAAATAGTTATTGACCAAGATTATGACTGTAGGAAAATTCTAACCAGAAATGGAATGTATACTATTTGGATGTGTTAAGTAAGAAACAGCAAGGAGTCGAGATTGATAGTGAACACCTACGGATAATGAATCATTGAGGTAAAAATATATAAAACAAGGAAAACATATTGTCTTGAGCAAGTGGTATTGGGAAAGCTGGACAGCCACATATAAATCAATAAAGTTGGAATGTACCTTCACACAATATACAAAAAATAAACTCAAAATGTCCTTAAGACTTAAATACCAGATAGCATAAATCTCCTAGGAAAGAACATAGGCAAAGCGGTCTTTGACATATAACATACCAAAGACTTAAATACCAGATAGCATAAATCTCCTAGGAAAGAACATAGGCAAAATGGTCTTTGACATGTAACATACCAACATTTTCTAAGGTCAGTCCACCAAGGCAATAGAAATAAAAGCAAAAATATACAAATGAGACCTAATCAAACTAATTCGCTTTTGCAAAACAAAACATAAGTAAAAGAGAAAATCTACAGAATGAGAGAAAATATTTGCAAATGATATGACCAACAAAGACTTACTATCTAAAATATATAAGCAGCTCAATAACAAAAACAAATAAACAAACAACCCAATTTAAAAAATAGGTAGAACAGCGAAATAGACATTCCTCCAAAGATACATACAGATGGACATTAGGTACATAAAAAGATGTTCAACATCACAAATTATTACAGAAATGCAAGTCAAAACTATGATGAGGTAACACTTAACATTGGTCAGAATGGCCACCATTAAAGTCTGCAAATGAATGCCCCAGAGGGTGTGAATGAAAGAGAACCCTCCTACCATGTTGTTGGGAAAGCAATTTGGTGCTGCCACTATGAAAAACAGTATGGGAGTTTCTTCAAAAATGTAAAATGGAGTTCTCATATAATACAGTAATCCCAATCTTGGGCATATATCCAAAGAAACTTCTAATTCAAAAAGGGACATCTGATTCCTTGTTTGGGACCTTGTCCTACGTGTCTCTTCACCTGGATGTTGATTTGTACCCTTAATAACCTTGTATATGTAATAAGTTGGTAAGCAAGCACATGAAAAAAACAAAAACAAAAAACAAAAACAACCCAAAAATACATGTACCTCTATGTGAATAGTAGCTCTATTTACAATAGCCAAGATATGGAAACAACCAAAGTTTCCATGGACAGATGAATGCCTAAAGATTTAAACACACACTCACATACACACGAAGAATATGACTCAGCCATAAAAAGAATGAAATTGCAATTTGAAACAACATGGATGGTCCTAGAGATTATCATTTTAAGCAAAACAGAAAGACAAATATTACATGTTATCACTTATATGTAGAATCTAAAATACAATGCACATGAATTTTTGTATGAAACAGAAACAAGCTCACATACATAGAGAACACACTTGTGGTTGTCAAGGNATCGCATCCTTATCTGGGAGATAGTAACTCGCCTTCTAGTTCCGCAACAATCCCACCAGGATATTTTATAATCTACAGATTAAATTATAAAGCTAACAACTATAATACTAACAAAACTGGTAGAAATGTAGCTAGATGGACCAATAAAGAGAGAGAAAGGGGGGAAAGAGAGAGGTGGGGGAAAGGGAGAGAGAGAGATGACTCTACAACCACCCATATTCTTTATTTCAAATAGGAGTATAAGAAAGCAGAAAGATGACTTTTTAAAGTAAGATTGTTAAAATGTTATTTAGAATTAAGATTTAATTTCAAGAGGACAAAATCAAATGTGAGGACTAGGGTTTATAGTTTTCCAGCAGAAATGCTAAGAATTGGTTTTTGGCTAGGATTATACCATAGCAAAATTCTAGCCAACAGTAGAATATACACGACTTGGGTGTGGGAAGGAAAAATAGCAGTGAATCAAGAATGACCCTGAACACGTATGGTTAATTGATTTTTTTTACAATGAAGGTAAAGATATATAAAACGAGAAAACACAGTCCCTTCAGCAAGTGGTGTTTGGAAAGCTGGACAGCCACATGTACATCAATAAAGTTAGAACGCACTCTCATACATACATAAAAATAAACTCAAAATGCCTTAAAGTCTTCAATAGAAGACATGACACCATGAAGCTCCTAGAAAAGAACATAGGCAAAGAATTCTCTGATATAAACATATCTATGTTTTCTAAAGACAGTCTATCAAGGCAATAGAAATCAAAGCAAAAATATAAAAATGAGGCCTAATCAAACTAACGAGCTTTTGCACAACAAAGGAAAGCATAATTAAAACAGAGACAATCTACACAGTGAAAGAAAACATTTGCAAACGATATGACCAAGGACCTAATATGCAAAATATGGCAACCAGCTTATACAGATCAATAGCAACAACAAAAATAAAATCCAATCAACCCTACCAAAAAAGGGTAGAATATCTAAGTAGACATTTCTCCAAAGATATATACAGATGCTCATTAGGCACATGAAAACATGTTCAACATCACAAATTATTAGATAAATGCAAGTTAAAACTATAATGAGGTACCACCTCACACTGATCCGAATGGCCATCATTAAAACCTCTACAAATAACACATGCTGGAGAGGGTCTGGAGTAAAGAGAACTTCCCTACACTGTTGGTAGAAATGTAAATTAGTGTAGCCACTATAAAAAATAATATGGAGGTGCCTCAAAAATCCAAAAGTTGACATGCCACATGATTCCTCACCCGGGTGTATAGCCAGAGAAAACTAATTCAAAAAGATCCATGAGGACATCAGATCCCTTATTCGGGACCTCATCCTACATATCTCTTTATCTGGTTGTTGATTGGCATCCTTCTGTAGCCTTTTATATATAATAAATTGGTAAGGTACCATGGAAAAAAAAGGAAAAACAAAACTCAAAATGATTCATGAACCCCTATGTTCATAACAGCACTATTTCAATACCCAAGACATCAAACAACCTAAGTGTCCATCGAAAGATGAATGCATAAAAATGTATACACACACACACACAATAGACTATTAGCAATAAAAAGTAATATAATACTGCCATTTTTAGCAATATGGGTGGACCTAGAGATTTGTCATACTAAGTATGTCAGAAATAGACAAATATCATATGGTATCACTGATATGTGGAATCTAATACAGGACACAAATGAACTTATCTACAAAGAGAAACAAACTCACATACATAGAGGCCAGACTGATGGTTTTCAAGGGAGGGTGAGGACAGAGGAGGGATGGATTGGGAATTTGGCACTAGTAGATGTGAAATATTTACTATTACATGTTGAATGGATAAACAACAAGGTCCTATTTTATAGCACAAGAAACTATTAAATATTCTGCAATAAATCATGCTAGGAAAAAGAAAGAAAGAAATTGAGATTCCTGTCTGAAAGTTAATGATTATACTATCTAAAAGCATAATGGAGGTGAGTTTTTAAATAATGAGTTTTAGGTGTGGATTTAACATACAAATTAAAATATTATATAGGAAGTGCTATGTGGTTGTGGAGGGAAGAAGAGGGATCATTGTGAGTGATATAAATTTTGGAATAAAACACCCTATTTGGGTATATTTAAGAGTACATATAAACAAAAGTAAAAGGATTAGACATCATGCTATTAAAATACTTTAGTGCTGTAGGAAGCAACTTAAGTGAAGATGATAACTGTTTTATATTCTAGTAGCTTTTTTTCTTACACCAATAACTATGCATAGCTATAGAGTTTCCTGAGTGCTGCAATTCTGACATCTATTATGCTGTCATTTACTCTAGCACATATAATTTATTTTCATTTTTAAAATGCTGTAAATAAATCCCTACATCTTTGATTATTTCCATTAAACTAAATGTTATAAGTATTTGCTAAAGACATGGATATATTTCCAAATTTTGTATTTGTGAAATACAAACACATGGAGCAAAGATTTTCCAGCCCAGTGTTCTAGAGGAGAGGACTTGTTACCACTCTCTTTCAACTAGAAGTCCCCTCTGCTTGTAAAGTTCCTTTGTTCCTGGAGAACTCAGTGATCAGAGAAGAAGTGAGGATGTGGCTACTAAAACCTTTTCTAGTTTCTCAAGGGATGGAATGAATGTGTTCCTTGAGGTTTAGTCCAGAATACTGGGTCGGAAAAGAATTATCCAAAAAGTTCCTTTGAGGTTTTTCATAAGATGCTACAGCAAACATGAATGAACTTTTCGCCAACCTGTACCTCAGAATTTCAAGGCCAGGAACCTTGCTCAAGATTAAAGAACCTTCGTGCCTCTGGCTTATTTTGTGACAATACCCCTCCTTTAACCTCCACCTCCCAGCTCTATTGTGGACCCAGGATTCTGGTTTTGCAAAAATGCATATCACAAATTGTAATACATCAAGTTCACTCACTCCTTCACAGATGCTTTCTCATGGGCATAATGGGTGATTGGTTCCCTCTGGGGAAAGAGCAGGAGACAGAACATTCTCCCTCATATCCTCAATACCGATACTTGTTTCCAACCTTCACTTGGTCCCTTAAAGACTGTCTGGTTTTCTAGTTACCAGGCCCTCATTCTTTGGCATAAAATTCCCTTGGGGCTCCCTCTGGTCTCATATCCGTTTTCTCTTTTCCAAGTAGCCCCTCACAAGTGGCCAAGACAACCTTAAACTACTGCCCAACCCGCAGCGTTCTCTCTGAAATGTTGTCACAACATAATAATGTCAATCCTTCTGCATTTAATCATTTTTAAAATCTCCTCTTAATTGTCCTAGATTAGGCAGAACTTTCCTCAGACCCATTCTTTCTCGTTTTACACCTACACACTCTTTCTTATTGGATTCACTGGTGTAGACTCCCATCTTAATTTCACCATTGACAAGTTTAACCACGATTACCATCAATAGAAGTAAAACCTGTGGTTTGTCTAAAACATAATCCAGTCTCCTTGAACACAATCCAATTGAACAATTGAATCAAAATGGATTTAGTAAATACTCCAAATTGTTCTGAGATCCACGCATATATATAGAACTAGGTAGTTAATTTTAACTTAGAAACAATATTATATGCATGCAACACATTTTTAAGGGATATGTTCAAGGTTTTGGAGTTATAAGGAAAATACTCTCAAAAGTGGTACATCATGAACAAGAAAATGAAATTCTTGTCTGAAGTGATCAAATATATTTACCCGCCAAGTGTGAAGCCTGATAATGAAGATAACTTTAAAAAAAAAAATCCTGACCATCTTAATCTTTTCATTTAAATATCTAAACATTACAATGGCTAAGTATTTACTTGAAAATTAACCACATATTGAAGAGTGAACTGATACCAAGTCAGGTTACAGCACATTATAGATCGAAGAGCACAATTCAGTTATGTTAGACATGCTCCAACTTAAGCTAAACCAGATAAGGGAATCCAGGTATCCAAGTACATCCCGGCTTCTACTGAAAAACTACGTGGGGATCAGGAGGAAGGCTTTATATAAATTATAAAGAAATTCAACTTTTTACTTCTTAAGACTAAAATAAATCTCTTCATGGTTTTCAAAGCCCAGAAATCTAAAAAATAAGTTTCGGAAAGGGCCATGCTCTCTTTGAAGACTCTTGTCCAGTATCAGCTGTTTACCTGCAGTTCTAGCTTTTCTTGGCTTTTGTAGCTGCATCACACCAATCTCTGCCTTTATCATCACATGGCCTCCTTCATTCTGGCCTATGTGTCTCCAAAGCTCTCTCTCTTTACAAGGACACAAGTCATTGGAATTATGCCTGCCTAATCCCGAATGACCTCATCTAAATTTAGTCACTTATCAAAGACTTTATTTCCAAATATGGCCACAATCATAGGTCCTGGGAGATTAGGACTTAAATGCATCTTTCTTTTGTGGGGACACAATTCAATGCAAAACACTTAGAATATTACATGGGTCAGAAACTCAGGTCTACTTTAGATGGGAAGAGATTGAAGAAGGAATAAATGTAGTAAGCCAGGAGCAAACTCATGAAGAAGATGTAGGAGACCAGAAGCCTAAAATCATGTGCTAATCTGAGCTCTATGAATACAGGACACACCCTGCACAGCACTTGCTGGAACTGTCCTGCTTCAGAAGCTCCATCAGCAGCAAGAAGGAAGAAAAGGTTCTCCCCTCTTTAGTCAGTTTCCTATCAACCTCCCATTAATAAGTAAAATAGCCTACCTCTTCTGTTACGCAGCATCATTCTCCCCATGATTGAACATCCATATAATAAGATAGTAGTGACATTGGCCATCTGCCTACTAACCATCAACTATTGCAGTTAACATGAAGGGAAAGATCCTCTGGGGAAGGAGATCTGGCTCTCCACTCCAGTATCCATGCCTGAAAAATCCCATGGACAGAGGAGCCTGGTGGGCTACATTCCATGGTATCACAGATTTGGACATGACTTAGCGACTAAACCACAACCTCACCCTCTTTCCTCAAAAAGAGGGTGTAAAACCCCATCCATTCCCAAATACACATCTAGAAGGTATTAATTCACTTCTGGTTCAGTCATTAATTCATTTTCTAGTTCTGTAATCTCAAGGTTAAATTGTTAACAACTGTCAACAATACAGACAGATGTGTAGAGAGACTGAATGATAGAGAGAGAGAGAGAGAGGACTCCCAACAGCCACCAACATTCCTTATATAGACTAGGAGAGGGAGATGACCTTTTTAAGGAAAATTATTTAAACTGATACTTAGAAACAGGATCAATTTCAGGAGGACAGGATGGAATGTGGGGACTAGGCTTTAGACTTTTCTAGCAGTAATGGTAAGAACTGGCTGCTGTCCAAGATTATGACAATAAGTAAATTATATCCAAAATACAATGTACTTTATTTGATGGCTGGAAGTAAGAAATAGCAATGGCTCAAGAATGACACTCAAGGCTTATAACCAATTATTCTTTAACAAGTGAAGCCAGAATATACAAAAAGTGTTTCTCTTCACTAAGTGGTGTTTAGAAAGCTAGATAGTCAGGTGTACATCAATAAAATTAGAACACACACTCTCACCATACACAAAAATATTTTCAAAATGTCTTAAAGACTTAAACATAAACCATGTCATCATGACACTCCTAGATGGGAACACAGATAATACATTCTCTGACATATTTCATACAATTGTATTTGGTATTGTATTTCTATCACCTTGGTCAGTGTACCAAGGTGATAGAAATTTTTAAAAATTAAAAATGAGACTGAAACACACTAAAAGCTTCTGCATAGCAAAGGGTGCCATAAACAAAATGAAAAGACAATCTACAGAATGAGAGAAAATATTTGTAAATGATGTAACCAACAAGGGCTTGACATGGAATATATATAAACAGTTCATACAACTCAATAACAAAAAATCAAATAACCCAATCAAAAATAGGCAGAATACCTAGATAGCTAGCCATTTCTCCAAAGATAATAGAGATGGCCAATAGCACATTAAAAGATGCATTTCTCTAATAATTAAATTGAGCAAGTCAGAAATACAGTGAGGTAACATCTCACACTCAGAATGCTGGAGAGGGTGAAAAGAAAAGGAAACCCTCATAGATGTTCCTGGGAATATAAATTAGCATAGCCACTATGAAAAATAGTATGGAGGTTCCTCTCAAATCTAGAGCTCCCATATGATGCAGCAGTCCCATTTCTGGGCATATATCTTGAGGAAACACTATATCAAAAAGATCCAAATTACCATGTATTCATTGCAGTACTATTTACAATAGCCAAGACACAGAAACACCCTAACTGTCCACTGACAGATTAATGCATAAAGAAGATTCATCTGTATGCATTATATATGTGTATCCCTTATATATACACACACACAATAGAATATTATTTAGCCATAAAAAAGAACGAAATACAAAGGAAACTATAAGTAAGGTGAAAAGACAGCCTTCTGAATGGGAGAAAACAATAGCAAATGAAGCAACTGACAAACAACTAATCTCAAAAATATACAAGCAACTTATACAGCTCAACTCCAGAAAAATAAACGACCCAATCAAAAAATGGGCCAAAGAACTCAATAGACATTTCTCCAAAGAAGACATACGGATGGCTAACAAACACATGAAAAGATGCTCAACATCACTCATCATCAGAGAAATGCAAATCAAAACCACAATGAGGTACCATTTCACACCAGTCAGAATGGCCGCGATCCAAAAGTCTGCAAGCAATAAATGCTGGAGGGGGTGTGGAGAAAGGGGAACCCTCTTACACTGTTGGTGGGAATGTAAACTAGTACAGCCACTGTGGAAAACAGTGTGGAGATTCCTTAAAAAATTGCAAATAGAACTGCCTTATGACCCAGCAATCCCACTGCTGGGCATACACACCAAGGAAACCAGAATTGAAAGAGACACATGTACCCCAATGTTCATCGCAGCACTGTTTATAATAGCCAGGACATGGAAACAACCTAGATGTCCATCAACAGATGAATGGATAAGCAAGCTGTGGCATATATACACAATGGAGTATTACTCTGCCATTAAAAAGAATAAATTTGAATCAGTTCTAATGAGATGGATGAAACTGGAGCCTATTATACAGAGTGAAGTAAGCCAGAAAGAAAAACACCAATACAGCATACTGACACATATATATGGAATTTAGAAAGATAGTAATGATGACCCTGTATGTGAGACAACAAAAGGACACAGACATAGACAATGGACTTTTGGCCTCAGAGGGAGTAGGAGAGGGCGGGATGATCTGGGAGAATGGCATTGAAGCATATATACTATTATGTAAGAAACGAATCACCAGTCTATGTTTGATACAGGATGCAGGATGCTTGGGGCTGGTGTACGGGGATGATCCAGAGAGACGTTGTGGGGTGGGAGGTGGGAGGGGGATTCGGGATTGGGAGCTTGTGTACACCTGTGGTGGATTCATGTTGATGTATGGCAAAGCCAATAGAGTATTGTAAAGTCAAATTAAAAAAATAATAATAATTAAAAAAATAAAATAAAATAAATAAAAAAAAGAACGAAATAATGCTGCTTGCAGTAGCATAGATAGACTTAGGGATTATCATGTTAAGCAAAATAAATCTGAAATAGAAAGACAAATATCATGTGATGTCACTTACATATGGAATCTAAAATATCACACAGATGAACTTATCTATGAATGAACCAAACATGCAGAAAATAGACCTGTAGCTGTCAAAAGGGAGGGAAGACGAAGGAGGGATGGACTGGGAATTTGGAACTAGAAGTTGTGAACTATTATATATAGCATGGATAAACAAAAAGGTCCTATTGTATAGCACAGGAAATTATGTTCAATACCCTGTATCAAAACATACTAGGAAAAATATATAAAGCTATAAATAAGTAAAAATGACAAATATATTGATATTCTTGTCTTCAAAGTGAGTGATTCAACTGTATCTTAAATAAATCATAATGGTAGTAGATTTTAACACAGTGACTTTTAGGTGTGAGTGGAACGTATATTGAAATAGTGATATATAGTTTTGCAGGAAAGAAGCAGACCATGTGTGGAGAAATAAATTTTGGAAAAAAAAAAAATCTTCTCTGAGTATATTTATCTTGACATATGAGTACAAGTAAAGGGATTAGATTTAAATAATGAGGTACTTGTGAAGCAAACTAAGTGAACAGGATACTTCTATTTTATATTCGAGAAGGTTTTATTCTCCCAACAATGATTATGAGTAGCTGTAAAATTTCATGAGGGCTACATTTAAAAAATCTAACATGCTTTACTTAACTTATAGCACATATTTTCATTTTGTAAATACTGTATATAAATCTCTTGTGTCTTTAAATCTTTCCATTAAATTATTTTTAGGCACTATAGGGAGGGAAGACTATAGGCATTTGTTATTGACTTGGGTATATTTCCAAAGTTCTCTCCAAAACTACTTTACTAATTGAAACTAATAGTGGCATTTCACAAGCACATATAGCAAAGACTTTCCAGGCCAGGATTTTAGAGGAGAGGACTTGTGACCACTCTTTAGACTAGAGTTCACCTCTGCTTGTAAAGATACTTTGTTCCTGAAGAACTCACAGGGATCATAGTAGGACCCCAGGGAGAAGAAGTGAAGATGTGGCTTCTCAAAACCTGTTCTGGGTCCTAAAGGGATAGAATAAAGGTGGTTATTGAGGCTTAGTCCAGAACACTGGATCAGAAAAATATATTGGGTTGGCCAAAATGTTCATCACAGAAAACGCTGGATGAACTTTTTTGGCCAACCAATATCCCACTACTTCAAAGCCAGGAAACCTGATTAGGATTGAAGAATTTTCATGCCTCCCATTCATTCCATCACAGTATAACTTGCCCCTCTACCTCCCAACTGTATTGTGGAAACAGGACTCTGATTTGCTAAATTACTTGTCACAAATTGTAATACACAAAGCTTACTCACTTGTGCACAGATGCTTTCTCATGGGCACAATGGGTAATCAGTCCCCTCTAGGGAAACACAAGTGGACAGAAGCTTCACATTCTGCCTCATGGTCTCAATACCAGTGCTTGTTTCCAACATTTCCTTGGTTCCTTAAAGATTCTCTAGTTTTCTAGTGAATTTGCCCACAGAAGTAAGGGTACTTCCGCCAACAATCAATCTCTGGTATAAAATTCCTTTGAGGTCCCCTCCTCCTCATATCCTTGCTTTCTTTTCCAAGTAGCCCCTCAACAGTAGGCCCAAGACAGCCTTAAACCACTTTAAATCCAGAGTTAATTCTTAAATACTGTCAAAACATATTAATGTTAATCTTTTACATTTAATATCCTTAAAATCTTCCCTTTATTTTCCTGAGATAAGCTATTTCTTTTCTTCAGACCCATTCTTTCTCATTTTTCACCTATACACTCTTTCTTGTTAGATGCACTGTTATGAACTTTCTTCTTAAGTTCGCCATTGCCAGTGACAACTTTAACTACCATTACCATCGATAGAGGTAAACACTGTGTTAAGTCTAAATTATAACCCAGACCTCTGGAACACAATCTAATTGAATCAAAGTGGATTTAGTGATTCATGCAAATATACAGAACTAAATAGATAAATGGGAAGCCACATTATAGAAGAGCAACATTTTTTAAATGGTTGTAATCAGAATGTTTGGAGTCATAAGGAATATATTCTATTAATGGGTGGAAATCTTAAGAAGACCTGAATTTCTTATCTGAAGAGGTCATATTTCCCAGCCACTTTTTTAAGCCCTATGCTGTAGACAACTTTCTTTCACTCTTATCAACTTTAATCTTTTCTTTTAAATTTCTATACATCACAGTGGCTAAGTATTTACTTAAAAATTAAATATCTAGTTGAAGATAGTGTACCTGCATATGTGGTAGTTCAGTCATGTCCAACTCTTTGTAGCCCCATGGACTGTAGCCTCCCAGACTCCTCTGTCCATGGGATTTTTTCAGGCAAGAATACTGAAGTGGCTTGCCATTTCCTCCTCTATGGGATCTTCCCAACCCAGGGATCGAAGCCATGCCTCCTGGGTTTCCTGCATTCCAGGCAAATTCTTTACCTTCTGAAACATCAGGGAAGCCTTGTGGAAGAGTAAACTGATAACAACTCAGGTTACAGAACATTAGAGAGTGAAAAGTAGAATTCAGTTCTTGGGAGACAGGCTCTAACTTAAGTTAAATCAGGTAAGGGGATACAGATGTCAGGGCACACCCTGACTTCTACTACATAGCAACATGGAGGTTAGGAGAGGGGCTTTTAAATATTATAAACAAATTCAGTATTTTTCTTAAAACAGAAATTTAATCTTTCCATAGGTTTCAAAGGCTAGAAATGTGAAATCAAGATGTTGGCAGGGCCATGCTCTCATTGAAGGCTCTTGTCTTGTCCAGCTTCTGCTGGCTACAGGCAATCCTCAGCTTTCCTTGGCTTGTAGCTGCATCACTCCTGTCTCTGCCTTTGTCGTCACATGGCCTCCTTTGCTCTGGTGTGTCCATGTGTCTCCACATCTCTCTCTCCTTATAAGGATATAAGTAATTGGAGTCAGTGCCCTCCTAATCCAGTATGGCCATTTAAATTTGGTTATATGTGAAAAGACCATATTTCCAAATAAGATCACATTCACTGGTATTGGCACTTTATGATTTACATACATCTTTGACCGGATATAATTCAACTCACAACCCTTGGAAAATTACATAGGTCAGAAACTCAGGTGTACATAAAGAAAGGAAGTGCATTTGAGAAGGACTAAATGGCATTAACCAGGAGCCATAACTCGCTCAGAAGATGCAGGAGACCTTGAGGCCAAAGTCACCTGCCAATCAGAGCTCCATGAAAGCAGAACACAACATTTGCTGGACCTGCCCTGCCTCAGAAGCTCCATCAGGAGCAGGGGAAAAAATGCTTTTCATCTCTTTAGTCAATTTCCTATCAGTTTCCCATAAGTCATTGAAACAGTCTACCCCTTTGGCTACTTTGCTCCATTCACAACATGAGGGCTTCCTTCTGGCTCAGCTGGTAAAGAATCTGCCTGCAATGAGGAAGACCTGTGTTCGATCCCTGGGTTGGGAAGATCCCCTGGATAAGAGAAAGTCTACCCACTCCAGTATTCTGGCCTGGAGAATTTCATGGACCATATAGTCCATGGGCTCACAAAGAGTTGGACATGACTGAGTGATCTTCACTTTCACTTTCAACATGGTTAAACTTCTATATAATAAGAACAGTATCAACATCAAGCATCTGCCTCCAGCACGCAGCTATTACACTTAAGATGAAGATATCCTCACACTCTTTCCCAGAAGAGAAGGTGCCCAAATCCCTGCATTACTATTTCCATGTCTGAGAGAGATTAACTTCCCTTGTAGTTCAGCCACAAACCAAATTGTAAATTTAACAATGGTCAAAAAACTAGCAAGACTAGACTGGCCAAAAAAAGGAGTAACAGAAAAAGAGAGAAGAGGCATTGGGGGAACTCAAACAGTCACCAACATTTCTTCTGTAAAGCAGAAGAAGGAAAAAGCAGGAAGATGACTTTTAAAGTAAGATTATTGAAAATGTTACACAGAATTCAGATCTGATTTTAGAAGGACAAAACTGTATATAGTGACTATGGTTTAGACTTTTCTAGCAGTAATGTTGAGAATTTATTGTTGGCCAAGATTATGACTATGGCAAAATTCCAGCCAAAAGTAGAATATACACTGCTTGTATGTGTGAAGTAAGTAATAGTAATCAAAAGTGATACTGGACACCTCTGGATAATAAATCACTGACAAGGGAGGCCAGAATATATAAAACTAGGAAAATACATTGTTTTCCACAAGGGATATTGGGAAAACTGGACAGCCACATATAAATCAATAAAGTTAGAACACACCCTCATATCATACACAAAAATAAACTCAAAATTGCTTAAATACTTCAATGCAAGACATGACACCATAAATTTCCTAGAAGAGAATTTGGGCAAAATATTCTTTGACTTAAACTACAGTCTTTTCTAAGGCCAGTCTACCAAGGCAATATAATTAAAAGCAAATATCAACAAATGCTGCTACTGCTAAGTTGCTTCAGTCATGTCCGACTCTTAGCGACCCCATGGACTGCAGTCTACCAGGCTCCTCCGTCCATGGGATTTTCCAGGCAAGAGCACTGGAGTGGATCGCCATTGTCTTCTCCATCAACAAATGAGACTTGATCAAAATAATAAGCTTTTGCACAGCAAAGAAAATCATACACAAAACAAAGAGAACCTCAGAACAAGAGAAAATATTTGCAAACAATGTGACCAACAAGGAGTTTTCATCTAAAATATACAAACAGCTTAATAACATAGACACAAACAACCCAATCAAAAAATGTAGAATACCTAAACAGACATTATCCAAAGATACATACAAATGGCCACAAGGCACGTGAAAAGCTGCTCAACATCACAAATTATTAGAGACATGCAAGTCAAAGCTACAATGAGGTAACACCTCACACTCAGAATGACCATCATTAGAAAGTCTACAAGTAACAAAAGCTGGAGAGGATGTGAAGGAACAAGAACCCTACTACACTGTTGATGGGAAGGTAAATTGCTGTAGTCATTATGAAAAATGAAAAATAGTATGGGTTTTCTGCAAAAAACTTAAAATGGAATTCCAATATAATCCAGTTACCCCAGTCTTGTACATATATCCAAAGAAACTTCTAATTCAAAAAGATCCATGAGGACATCTGATCCCTTGTTTGGGAACTTGTCCTGCATATTTCTTCATCTGGATGTTGATTGTATCCTTTTTTTTTTTATTAAAGGATTTTTATCCTTTAATAATTTTTATAGATAATAAATTGGTAAGCTAGCATGTAAAAAATGCAAAAACAACAACAAAACATCCAACCAACCTAAAAAGATACATGCATCTCTATGTGAACAGTGGTGCTGTTTTCAATAGCCAAGACAAGAAAACAGCCTAAATGTAAATGGTCAGATGAATGCTTCAAGATTTACACACACACACAATATTACTCAGCCATAAAAAAGAATGAAATAATGCAACGTGCAGCAATATAGATAGATTGAGCGATTATAATATCAAATGAAATAGACAAATATCATATGATATCACTTATATTTGGAGTCTAAAATACAACACACATGGAGTTACATATGAAACAGAAACAAACTCACATGCATAGAAAACAGACTTGTGGTTGTCAAAGGAGAGGGAGGGTGGGGAGGGATGTAATGGGAATATGGGATTAGCAAACGTGAACTACTATATCATATATATAATAGATAAACAAGGTCTTATTCTATAGTACAGGAAGCTATCTTCAATATTCTGTGATATATCATACTAGGAAACTATTAATTAATAAAGATGTTGAGATTTCTGTTTTGAAAATAAATGATCATCATTTCAGTTCAGTTCAGTTGCTCAGTCGTGTCCAACTCTTTGCGACCCCATGAATCACAGCACGCCAGGCCTCCCTGTCCATCACCAACTCCCGGAGTTCACTCAGACTCACGTCCATCGAGTCAGTGATGCCATCCAGCCATCTGATCCTCGGTCATCCCCTTCTCCTCCTGCCCCCAATCCCTCCCAGCATCAGAGTCTTTTCCAATGAGTCAGCTCTTCGCATGAGGTGGCCAAAGTACTGGAGTTTCAGCTTCAGCATCATTCCTTCCAAAGAAATCCCAGGGTTGATCTCCTTCAGAATGGACTGTTTGGATCTCCTTGCAGTCCAAGGGACTCTCAAGAGTCTTCTCCAACACCACAGTTCAAAAGCATCAGTTCTTCAGCGCTCAGCCTTCTTCACAGTCCAACTCTCACATCCA
Organism: Neotragus pygmaeus; assembly: GCA_006410875.1. Taxonomy (NCBI): domain Eukaryota; kingdom Metazoa; phylum Chordata; class Mammalia; order Artiodactyla; family Bovidae; genus Neotragus; species Neotragus pygmaeus. The sequence goes on along the minus strand of SJYV01025015.1, from coordinate 120,987 downwards.
TACATGACCACAGGAAAAACCATAGCCTTGACTAGACAGACGTTAGTCAGCAAAGTAATGTCTCTGCTTTTGAATATGCTATCTAGGTTGGTCATGACTTTTCTTCCAAGGAGTAAGCATCTTTTAATTTCATGGCTGTAGTCACCATCTGCAGTGATTTTGGAGCCCCCCCCCAAAAAATAAAGTCTGACACTGTTTCCACTGTTTCCCCATCTATTTCCCATGAAGTGATGGGACTCATACTTATCGTCAAATAAAGCATCATGGTGGTGTGTTTAACACATTGAGTTCTAAGTGTAGTAGCACATAAAAATTGAAATGTTAAATAGGAAGCAATACATGGTTTTGAAGGGAAGGCACAGGTTTGTGGATGGAGATATAAATTTTGGACTAAACTACCAGATTTTAATATATTTAAATCTATTAGCAAAAGTAAAGTATTATACATGAATACAAGAAAACACTTTAGTGCTCTATGAAGCCACCTAAGTAATGAGGAAACCTCTGTTTTTCATTCTATTAGCTTCCCCACCCAGGAAGACAATGAGTAGCTATACAGTTCCCAGAGTGCTTTAGTTTTTAAATCTAGTAAGTTGTCATTTCATTTATAGCACATAGTTTATTTTAATTTTGAGAATACAGCATAGAAATCTCTGCATCTTTGATTATTTCCATTAAATTATTTTTAGGTATTATAAGCATTTGCTAAAAAGTCCTCAAGTATCCAGTCTTGTGCAACACTTTGCCACCTCCTGGACTCCAGCACAGCAGGCTTCATTGTCCATGGGATTTCACAGTCAACAGTACTGGAGTGGGTTGCCATTTCCTACACCAGATATATTAACCTTGGATATAATTCCAGAGTTCTCTCCATAACTACTTTACTAACTGAAAGTACCAGTGGCATTTTACAAACAAATAAAGCAAAGACTTCTGAGTCTGGGATTTTAGAGTAGAGGACCTCTAACGATTGCCTTCAGACTAGAGGTCACCTCTGTTTGTAAAATTCTTTGTTCCTGGAAAACTCACAGTGGTCAGAGTATAAACCCAGGGAGAAAAAGCGAGGATATGGCAACTCAAAACCTGTTCTGGGTTCTTAAGGGATGGAATAAATGGGTCCCCTGAGGTTTAGTCAACAAACAATATTGGGTTAGCCAAAGAGGTCATTCATGTTTTCCATAAGATGCCATAGAAAATGTGAATAGACTTTTTATCTAGCCCATATACCATTATTGCAAGGCTGGGAACCCTGCTCAGGACTAAAGAATTTTCACGCCTCTAGCTTATTTTGGACCAGTACTCCTTGCCCCTCTACTTCCCAGATGTGTTGTGGACACAGGACTCTAGTTTTGCAAAAATATATCACAAACTAATGTACAAAGTTCACTCAATCATGTACAGAGGCTTTCTCATGGGCTTAATGGGGAAGCCAAGTGGACAGAAGGTTCACATTCTCCCTCAATCCTCAATATTTCTTTCCAACACTTTTATCCTCTGAAGACTGTCTGGATTTCTAGTTAATGTCAGTCCCTAGAAGAGAGGGAGCTGCCCAACATTCATTCTGTGGCACAAAAATTATTTAGGCACCCCCCCCCCATTTTCTTTATCTCTTCTCTATGTAGCCCCTCAGCTGTAGGCACAATACAGCCTTAAACCACTGCCAAATCCAAAGGGATCTCTCTGAAATTTTGTCAAAGCATACTATGTAAATCCCTCTGCATTTAATCTTCTTAAAATCTTCCCTTAATTTTCCTGGGATAGGAACACTTTTCTTCAGACCCGTTCTTTCTCCCTTTTCAGCTACACACTCTTTCTTGTCAGATGCACTGGTATAAACTCTCATCCTAAGTTCACCATCACCACTGACAACTTTAACTGCCATTACCATTGACAGAGGTAAAACCTGTCTTAGCCAATACAAAATCTAATTGAATCAAAGTGAATTTGATGACTATTCCAAATCATTCTGAGATTCATGCAAATACAGAGAATTAAATGGTAAACTTAGAAACAACAATATATATGTGCCACAGAGTTTTTTAAAGAGTTGTGTTCAGAGTGTTTGGTTCAAATCTTAAACAAGGAGACTTGAATTTCATGTCTAAAGAGGTCAAACATTTGCCAACCAGTTAAGCCCTATGATAAGATGGTTTTTAAATTCTTAAAACCACTTTAATCTTTTCATTTAAATGTTTAAATATCACAGTGGCCAGGCATTTATTTGAACAATAAACATAGTTTAAGAGTGAACCAATTCAAGTTACAACATATTACAGCAATTATGAAAAGCACAATTCAGTTCTTGTGTTCGCGGGGCAATGCTCTCTTTGAAGGCTTTATCTTCTCCAGTTTCTGCTGGTTACTGACAGTCCTCAGCTTTCCTTGGCTTGTAGCTTCATCACTCCTGTCTCTGCCTTTGTCATCTCAGGGCCTCCTTCACTCTGGTGTGTCCATGTGTCTCCACATCTCTCTCTCCTTCTAAGGACACCAGTCATTGGACTTTTGGCCACCTAATCCAGTATGACTGCCTTGTTTATATGTGCAAAGACCATATTTCCAAATAATGTGACATTCACAGGTATTGGGAGATTAGGAATTAACTGCATCTTTTATTTTTATTTTTTTGGAGAATACATAATTTTATTTTTTTCTTTATTTTTTTAATTTCTACTTTATTCTACTTTACAACACTGTATTGGTTTTGCCATACATTGACATGAATCCACCACAAGTGTATACGAGCTCCCAATCCTGAATCCCCCTCCCACCTCCCACCCCACATCATCTCTCTGGATCATCCCTGTGCACCAGCCCCAAAGACACAGTTCAAGTCACAATATTGGAAAACTATGTCAGCCAGAAACTTAGGTCCATATAAATAAAGGAGGAGCATTGAGAAGGAATAAATGAAGTCAGCCAGGAGCCACACTCACACAGAAGCCCAGGAGACCACAGGGCCCGAGTCACCTGGCAATCAGAGCTCCGTGAACTCAGAACACACTNGAAAACTATGTCAGCCAGAAACTTAGGTCCATATAAATAAAGGAGGAGCATTGAGAAGGAATAAATGAAGTCAGCCAGGAGCCACACTCACACAGAAGCCCAGGAGACCACAGGGCCCGAGTCACCTGGCAATCAGAGCTCCGTGAACTCAGAACACACTCTGCCCCAGCAATTGCTGAAACTCCCTGCACTCAGAAGCTCCATCAGTAAAAAAACAAAAAAAAGACTTTGTTTTCTACCAGGTTCTCCTATAAGTGACCAAAATAGTCTTCCCCTTGGCTACTTAGTAACACTACCATCATCATTAAATTTCCATATAAGAATACCACCAACATCATGCATCCACCTTTCACATGTAACTATTGCAATTGACATGAAGATATCTTCATTTTATTCCCCAAAGAGAGGATTCATCCCTGTCTTTCCCCACATCCAGATCTGAGAGAGGTTCGTTCTGTTTCTAGTTCAACTACAATCCCACCTGGCTATTTTGTAATCTAGAGATTAAATTGTAAAGTTAACAATGGACAAAACAATTTCAGTCATATAGCTAGACTGACCAATAAAGAGAGGAAGAGAGATAACTCAATCAGCCACCCACATTCCTTATACAAGTAGAAGAAGGAAAAAACAGGAGGAGACTTTTAAAAGATTATTGAAAATGCTTCTTAGAATTAAGATCTAATTTCAAATGGGCAAAACTGAATGTGGGGAGTAAGATTATAAAGTAAAATAAAGTAAAAATAAAAATTAAAAATTAAATAAACTTTTCTAACCATAGTGCCAGGGACTGGTTGTTGGTCAAGATTATGACTGTGGCAAAATTCTCGCCAAAATTAGAATGAACATATCTTGGCTGTAGGAGGTAAGAAATAGCAAAGAATCAAGAAGGACACTGAACATCTATGGTCAATTAGTCTTTGACAGGAGAGGCCAGAATATATAAAATGAGGAAAACACACTCTCTTCAACAAGTGCTGCTGTGAAAGCTGGACAGCCACTTGCAAATTTAAAAAGTTAGAACGCACCCTCACACCACATACAAAAATAAACTCATGAAGGCTTAAAGACTTCAACGTAAGACATGACACCATAAAACTCCTAGAAGAGAACACAGGCAGAACATTCTCTGACATAAATCATGCCAGTGTTTTCTAAGGTCAGTTTCCAAGGCAATAGATATAAAAGCAAAAATAACCAGAGGGATCTAATCAAATTAACAAGCTTTTGCACAATAAAGAAAACCATAAACAAAGCAAAAAGCCAATGTAGAGAAAGAAAGACAATATCTGCAAACCATGCAACCAACTAAAGTTTAATATGCAAAATATACAAACAGGGGCTTCCCTGTCAGTCTAGTGGTCAAGACTTCACCTTCCAATGCAGAAGGTATGTGTTTGATCCCTGGTTGGGGAGCTTAAATCCCACATGCCTTGCAGTCAAAAACAGAAACAATATTGTAACAAATTCAATATAGAATTTAAAGAAAAGAGTACACACACAAAATCTTATATATATATATATATATATAGTGCATAGAACTCAATAATGAAAAAAAAACAAAAACAAAAAAAATTGGCAGAATACCTAAATAGACATTTCTCAAAAGACAACATGCATATGGCCTCTAGGCACATGAAAAGATGCATTTCTCTAATAATTAGCTAATTAGCAATGTTCAGCAAGTCAAAACTACAATGAGGTACCATTTCACACAAATAGTCATCGTTAAGAAGCCTACAGATAAGAAATACTGCAGAAGGTGTAGAGAAAAGGAAAGCTTCCTTTACTGTTGGTGGGAATATAAATTGGTGCAATCACTATAATAAATAGTATAGAGGTTCCTCAAACTACTAAAAATAAAGTCACTGTATGATCCAGCAATCTCATTTCTGGGCATATATCCGGAGAAAAATCTAATTGAAAAAGATACATGCAACCCTATGTTCAAAATACCCTATTTACACTAGACAAAACAAGCAACATAAGTGTCTATCAGCAGATCAAAATGTAAAGGGGTATGTATACAATTATTATATATATATTATGCATTTACTATTAATGTATATACCTCAGATATGCAGATGACACCACACTTATGGCAGAAAGCAAAGAAGAACTAAAGAGCCTCTTGATGAAAGTGAAAGAGGAAAAGTGAAAAAGTTGGCTTAAAACTCAACATTCAAAAAACTAATTTCATGGCATCCAGTCCCATCACTTCATGGCAAATAGATGGGGAGACAATGGAAACAATGGCAGACTTTATTTTGGGGGGCTCCAAAATCACTGCAGATGGGGACTGCAGCCATGAAATTAAAAGATGCTTGCTCTTTGGAAGAAAAGCTATGACTAACCTAGACAGCATATTTAAAAGCAGAGACATTACTTTGCTGACAAAGGTCCATCTGGACAAGCAATGATTTTTCCAGTAGTCACATATGGATTTGAAAGTTGGACCATAAAGAAAGCTGAGCACTGAAGAATTGATGCTTTTGAACTGTGGTACTGGAGAAGACTCTTCAGAGTCCCTTGGACTGCAAGGAGATCCAACCAGTCCATTCTGAAGGAGATCAGCCCTGGGATTTCTTTGGAAGGAATGATGCTGAGGCTGAAACTCCGGTACTCTGGCCACCTCATGCGAAGAGTTGACTCATTGGAAAAGACTCTGATGCTGGGAGGAATTGGGGGCAGGAGGAGAAGGGGATGACAGAGGATGAGATGGCTGGATGGACTCGATGGACGTGAGTCTGAGTGAACTCCGGGAGTTGGTGATGGACAGGGAGGCCTGGCATGCTCCATTCCCGGGGTCTCAGAGAGTCAGAAATGACTGAGTGACTGAATGGACATAAAGTAGAATAGTACTCAGACATAAAAAGAATTAAATAATGCCATTTGCAACAACATGGATAGACCTAGAGATGATCATATTAAGGAAAGTTAAGTCAGAAATAGAAAGACAAACATCGTATGATATCACTTACATGGAATGTGAAATATGGAACAAATGAACTCACTGATGAAACAGAAATAAACTCACATGCATAGAGAACAGACTTGTAGTTGACAAGGGTGAGGAAGAGGATAAGAGGGGTGGAATGGGAATTTGGGATTAGCAGATGTGAACTGTTACATATAGAATGGATAGACTACAAGTTTCTATTGTATAGCACAAGAAACCATATTCCATTTCCTGTAACAAATCATACTAGGATAAATGAATGAATAAGCACTGAGGTCCTGCTCTTGAAAGTGAACGATTGTACTCTTTCTTGAAATAAAGTGTAATATTGTTCTGTTTTTAGCACATAAATTTTCAGCTGTGGATGGAACATACAAATTGAAATATTAAATAGGGAGTGATATGTGATTTTGGAGGGAAGAAGAGGGATTATGGTTAGAGATGTAAATTTCCAAATAAAATATCCTATTTGAATAATATTTAAGTTTACATATTAGTAAAAGTAAAGGGATCAGACATCAGTTCAGTTAAGTTCAGTCACTCTATCATGTCCAACTCTTTGTGAACCTCATGGACTGCAGGACGCCAGGCTTCCCTGTTCATCATTAACTCCTGGAGCTCACTCACACTCATGTCCATCGAGTTGGTGATGTCATCCAACCATCTGATCCTCTGTCATCCCCTTCTCCTCCTGCCTTCAATCTTTCCCAGCATCAGGGTCTTTTCCAATGAGTCAGTTCTTCACATTAGGTGGCCAAGGTATTGGAGTTCCAGCTTTAGCATCAGTTCTTCCAATGAATACCCAGGAATGATCTCCTTTAGGATGCACTGGTTGGATCTCCTTGCAGTCCAAGGGACTCTCAAGAGTCTTTTCCAACACCACAGTTCAAAAGCATCAATTCTTCGGTGCTCAGCTTTCTTCACAGTCCAACTCTCACATCCATACATGACCACTGGAAAAACCATAGCCTTGACTAGACAGACCTTGTTGGCAAAGTAATATCTCTGCTTTTTTTGTTTTGTTTTGTTTGTTTGTTTTTTAATATAAATTTATTTGTTTTAATTGGAGGTTAATTGCTTTTTAATATGCTGTCTAGGTTGGTCATAATTTTCCTTCCAAGGAGTGAGCGTCTTTTAGTTTCATGGCTGCAATCAACTTCTGATTTTGGAGCCCCCCAAAATAAAGTCTGACACTGTTTCCNACATGACCACTGGAAAAACCATAGCCTTGACTAGACAGACCTTGTTGGCAAAGTAATATCTCTGCTTTTTTTGTTTTGTTTTGTTTGTTTGTTTTTTAATATAAATTTATTTGTTTTAATTGGAGGTTAATTGCTTTTTAATATGCTGTCTAGGTTGGTCATAATTTTCCTTCCAAGGAGTGAGCGTCTTTTAGTTTCATGGCTGCAATCAACTTCTGATTTTGGAGCCCCCCAAAATAAAGTCTGACACTGTTTCCCCATCTATTTCCCATGAAGTGATGGGACTGGATGCCATGATCTTAGTTTTCTGAATATTGAGCTTTAAGCCAACTTTTTCACTCTCCTCTTTCACCTTCATCCAGAGGGTCTTTAGTTCCTATTTGGTTTCTGCCATAAGGGTGGTGTGATCTGCACATCTGAGGTTATTGATATTTCTCCCGTCAATTTTGATTCCAGCTTGTGCTTCCTCCAGCCCAGCGTTTCTCATGATGTACTCTGCATATAAGTTAAATAAGCAGGGTGACAATATACAGCCTTGACATACTCCTTAACCCTATTTGGAACCAGTCTGTTGTTCCATGTCCAGTTCTAACTGTTGCTTCCTGACCTGCATACAGGTTTCTCAAGAGGCAGGTCAGGTGTTCTGATACTCCTATCTCTTTCAGAATCTTCCACAGTTTCTTGTGATCCACACAGTCAAAGGCTTTGGCACAGTCAATAAAACAGAAATAGATGTTTTTCTGGAACTCTCTTGCTTTTTCCATAATCCAGCAGATGTTGGCAATTA
>SJYV01025015.1:91569-112994 GCA_006410875.1 Neotragus pygmaeus | reverse complement strand
ACCTCCCCCGGCCACGCCCGGGTCGCGCCCCAACCCCGCTCCGCCTCACGTCGGTCTGGATGATGCTCCAGGCGTTGGTGAGGCCCACGTTGCCCGGTGTGCCGTACAGGTGCAGGCCCTTCTTCAGGTCCCGCTGGGCGTACCTGTCGATCTGCAGGACGGCAGGGCCACCTTGTGGCCAGCTCCACCTGCCTCGGCCGGACCCGCGCCCGCGCCGGCCCCCGGTGCCCTCTGTCCGCCTCCCTGCAGTCGCCCCGCCCAGAAGGCTCCCCCACGCTCGGGCGCCCCAAGGCCTCCCTGGGCCTCTCATGGTGCTGAGCACGGGATCCGTCAGACGCATCAGCAGGAGCTTATGGCAGTTAACTTGCAGATGGAGACAGACGGGCAGCGAACCCCCAGGGCAGCGTCTGCACATGCCCACCGGGACCCCTGGCTTCGCCTGGTCGGCCAACAAGGCCCAGCTCTTGGTTCCTAAGACCATTCGTTCTACATAAAGGAATCAGGCTCCCTGGAGAAATGGCTGATTCCAGGGCTGGGGCAGGAGCCCCCCAAGATGGACCTGGGGGTGTCTCCTAGCAGCAGAGGGAGGTGTTGGAGGAGCAGGAAAGACATGTGGCTGTCTCTTATACACATCTCCCCAGGGACGGGAGTTCCNGAGAAATGGCTGATTCCAGGGCTGGGGCAGGAGCCCCCCAAGATGGACCTGGGGGTGTCTCCTAGCAGCAGAGGGAGGTGTTGGAGGAGCAGGAAAGACATGTGGGAGCCACAGAGCTCCAGTAGTCAGCGCTAAACCAGATGAACAAAAATAACAGTCCTGGGGCATAACCAGAGAATAAAGCAGGTAAACACACCCTCATGTGTGTCATCAAGCCACAGCAGGGGGTGGGGGCTTCCCCATCGAGCTGCCACACGGCTGAAGACGGGGCCCCCTGGGTGCTCAGACTCTCTGGAGCCTCCAAGGCCCCGCGGTTCCCCCCCAGGCCTGGCCGCCAGGTCCTGTGGTTGCAACCAGAGCCGGGCTGGGCGCGGCCTCTGTCCCTGCAGAGCTGGGGTCCCTGGGGTCGGTTCTCAGCCCCTCCCGCCCCCCTGCCTCTGGGCACTCGTACCTTGTCAGTGTAGGCGAAGAAGAGGATGGTGATGCAGGCCTCGAGCAGGAACACCAGTAGCAGCGCCACGAAGAACTGTGGGTGGGACCGCCAGCCTTGGCCGCCGCCCACCCGGCCCGCATCGATGGCCCCACCCACCCCGCACAGGGTCCTGGGACAGGAGCTGGGAGGGGGTCCTGGGACAGGCGGTCTCGCAGAAAACAGTCCCAATGCCAGTCGGAGGGGCCCTGCCTGGCACACGTGCCGGGGCGTGTACACGTGCACCTGTGCCCATCAGGGCGGGCCCCCGCCCGGCCTGCTCCCCCACTGGACTCACGGTGAGCAGGAGGCATCTGTTCTCCTTGATGGCCCCGATGCAGCCCACAAAGCCGATGGCCATCACGAAGGCGCCGGTGACAATGAGCAGGTTGGCGGCTGACAGCGACGGGAAGGAGGAGGACAGGGTGGCGAAGTTCCCCTGCGTGGCCGCCAGCCAGATGCCCACGCCCAGGATGCCGCAGCCGCCCAGCTGGGCCAGGGCACAGAGGGGGGACGCGGGTGAGGAGCCCGCCAGGCACCCACTGGCCATCCGGCCTGCTGCCCGCGCTGGGTCCCCCCACACATCCTCGGCCCCAGCCGTCCCCTCGGAGGGGCTGCCCCCAAGCCCACACCAGCCCACTCCTGGCCTGCTCCCCCGACCACTGTAGCCTGTACTGAACTTCATAATTGCTCCTTACAAAAATCGATTCAAACAGGAGGAAGAGGCAGGGGAGGCCAGACGGTGATGAATCCGGGGAGACANCGTGTCCATCGACTGAGTGATGCCATCCAGCCATCTCATCCTCTGTCGTCCCCTTCTCCTCCTGCCCCCAATCACTCCCAGTATCAGAGTCTTTTCCAATGAGTGCAGCATTACTCAGCCATAAAAAAGAATGAAATAGTGCCATTTGCAGCCACATGGGTCAACCAAGATATTACTATACTAAGTAAAATAAATCTGAAATTGAAAGACAAATATCATGTGGTGTCATTTATATATGGAACCTGAAATATGATGCAATGAACTTTTCTATGAAACAGAAACAAACATGCACAGAGAATAGACGTGTGGTGGTCAAGGGGAGGGAGGCAGGGAGAGGGATAGATTGGGAATTCTGGACTAGAAGCTGTGAACTGTTATATGTAAAATGGTTAAACTACAAGGTCCTAATGCATAACAAAGGAAACTATATTCAATATCCTGTAATACATAATACTAGGAATATTGGAGAAGGAAATGGCAACCCACTCCAGTGTTCTTGCCTGGAGAATCCCAGGGATGGGGGAGCCTGGTGGGCTGCCGTCTATGGGGTCGCACAGAGTCGGACACGACTAAAGCGACTTAGCAGCAGCAGCAGGAATATGTATATATATATATATATATATATATAACTACAAATAAGTAAAAATGATGAATATATTGAGATTCCCATCTTAAAAGTAAGTGATTCTACTATATCTTAAAATAAATCATAATGGTGGTCAAATTTTAACACAGTGAGTTTTAGATGTGAGTGGAGCACATTGAAATAATGATATATAGTTTTGAAGGAAAGAAGGACTATAAATTTTGGAATAAAATACCATCTGTGAATATATTAATATCAACATATTAGTACAATTAAAGACATTAGGCATCAGTAGTATTTAAATAGTACTTTATGAAGCAATCTACATGAATATAAAACTTCTATTTTACATTTGAGAAACTTTGTTCCCCACAACGACTATAAATAGCTACAGAATTTTGTGATTCTACATTTTTAAAATCGAATGTGCTATAATTACATTTATAGCATATTTATAGCATATATATGTAATGTTTACATTTTGTAAACAGTGTATGTAAATCTCTGCATCTTTGATTTTTCCATTAAATTATGTTTAGGTGTTTTAAGCATTTGTTAATGACTTGGATATATTTCCAAAGTTCTCTCCTTAACTACTTTAGTAACTGAAAGTACTGATGGCATTTCACAAACACTTTCTAGTCCAGGATTATAGAGGCGAGTGACCACTGTGTTTTATCTAGAGGGCACCTCTGCTTATAAATTCACTTGGTTCCTGGAGAACTCACAGTGATCATAGTAGGACCCCAAGGAGAAGAAGCGAGGATGTGGCCACTCAAAACCTGTTCTGGGGTTTAATGGGATAGGATCAATGTGATTCTTGAGGTTTAGTCCAGAATACTGTATCAGAAAACAGTATTGTGTTGGTGAAAATGTTCATTAACAGACATTTCTGAAAGAACTTTTTGGCCAACCAATATCTCAGTATTTCAAGGCCAGGAACCCTGTACAGAGTTGAAGAATTTTCATGCTTGCTGCTCATTCTGTAACAATACACTTCGCGCCTCCATCTCCCAACTGTATTGTGGAACCAGGACTCTGATTTGTAAAATACATATAAAAAATTGTAATACACAAGTTCACTCACTCATGCACAAATGCTTTCTCATGGGCACAGTGGGTGATCAGTCCCCTCCGGGAAAGACACTTGGATAGAGGTTCACATTCTCCCTCATGTTCTCAATACCAACACTTGTTTCCAACCTTTTCTTGGTCCCTTAACAGTTCTCTGGTTTTCTACTTAATAGGCCCCAAGAACACAGGGAGCTGCTCCCAACACACATTTCCTTGTATAAAATTCCTTTGAGTTTCCCTCCTCCTCATATCCTTTCTCTCTTTCCCAAGTAGCCCCTTAACAGTAGGCAAAAAAAAGCCTTAGTTCAGTTCAGTTCAGTTCAGTTCAGTTGTTCAGATGTGTCTGATTCTATGTGACCCCACGGACTGAAGCACGCCAGGCCTCCCTGTCCACCACCAACTCCTGGTATTCTTCAAACTTATGTCCATTGAGTTGGTGATCCCATCCATCCATCTCATCCTCTGTCTTTCCCAGCATCAGGGTCTTTTCAAATGGGTCAGTTCTTCACATTAGGTTGCCAAAGTATTGGAGTTTCAGCTTCAGTATCAGTTCTTCCAAAGAATATTAAGGACTGATTTCCTTTAAGATGGACTGATTGGATCTCCTTGCAGTCCAAGGGACTCTCAAGAGTCTTCTCCAGCACCACAGTTCAAAAGCATCAATTCTTCGGTGCTCAGCTTTCTTTATAGTCTAACTCTCACATCCATACATGACTACTGAAAAAAAAAAACATAGATTTGACTAGATGGACCTTTGTTGGCAAAGTAATGTCTCTGCTTTTTATATGCTGTCTAGGTTGGTCATAAATTTTCTTCCAAGGGGCAAGTGTCTTTTAATATCATGGCTCCAGTCACCATCTGCAGTGATTTTGGAGCCCCCCAAAGTAAAGTCTGTCACTGTTTCCCCATCTATTTGCCATGAGTGATGGAACCAGATGTCATGATTTTAGTTTTCTGAATGTTGAGTTTTAAGCCAACTTTTTCACTCTCCTCTTTCACTTTCATCAAGAGGCTCTTTAGTTCCTCTTTGTTTTCTGCCATAAGTGTGGTGTCATCTGCATATCTTAGGTTATTGATATTTCTCCCAGCAATCTTGATTCCAGTTTGTGCTTCATCCTTAAACTACTGTCAAATCCACTGTTAATTCTGCAATATTGCCCAGACATATTAATGTTAATCCTTCCATATTTCATCTTTTTAAAAATCTTCCCTTATTATTCCTAGGAGTGCTGCTAAGTCGCTTCAGTTGTGTCCGACTCTATGCAGCCCCATAGACGGCAGCCCATCAGGCTCCCCCGTCCCTGGGATTCTCCAGGCAAGAACACTGGAGCGGGTTGCCATTTCCTTCTCCAATGCATGAAAGTGAAAAGTGAAAGGGAAGTCGCTCAGTCATGTTCGACTCTCAGTGACCCCATGGACTCCAGCCTACCAGGCTCTTCTGTCCATGGGATTTTCCAGACAAGAGCACTGGAGTGGGCTGCCATGGAGTTTATAATTTACACACATCTTTGAGGGGACACAATTCAACTCAAAACACTTGGAAAATTTTATAGGTCAGAAACTCAGGTGTATGTAAAGAAAGGAAGAGCACTAGAGAAGGAATAAATGAAGTAAGCCAGGAACCACACTTGCCCAAAAGATGCAGAAGTCCATGAGGCCTAAGTCGCCTGCCAGTCAGAGCTTTATTAATGCAGAACACACTCTACCACAGCATTGGCTGGACTCTCTCTGCCTCAGAAGCCCTATCAGAAGCAGGGAAAAAGAAGGCTTTTCATCTCTTTAGTCAATCAGTTTCCCATAAATAACCAGTAGTCTACCCCTTTGACTACTTAGCACCATTTTCACCATGATTGCTGCTAAGTCACTTCAGTCGTGTCCAACTTTGTGTGACCCCATAGATGGCAGCCCACCAGGCTCCCCCGTCCCTGGAATCCTCCAGGCAAGAACACTGGAGTGAGTAGCCATTTCCTTCTCCAATGCATGAAAGTGAAAAGTGAAGGTGAAGTCACTCAGTCGTGTCCAACTGTTCGCGACCCCATGGACTGCAGCCTACCGGGCTCCTCCATCCATGGGATTTTCCAGGCAAGAGTACTGGAGTGAGGTGCCATTAAACCTCTATATAATAACAGTAGCAACATCATACAGCCACCTTCAGGGTGCACCCATTAGAATAAAGATAGTCTCACTCTCTTCCCAAAAATAGAAGGTGCCAAATTATCTCCATTACTACTTCCATGTCTAGGGTATATTAATTTCCATTATAGTTTCAGCTACAAACTGACCTCAATATTTTGCAATCTAAAGTTTAAATTGTAAATTTAGCAATTGTCAAAAAAATACTGACAAGACATATAACTAAACTGACCAAAGAAACAGGAAGATAGAGAAACAGGTGATAGAGAGTTGGGTAAGGAGAACTCAAACAACCACCAACATTTCTTATATAAATCAGGAGAAGGAAAAAGCAGGAAGTTGACTTTTAAAGTAAGATGTTTGAAAATGTTACATAGAATTCAAATCTGATTCAATAAGGACAAATTGGGTATAGGAACTAGGTCACTTTCACTTTTCATTTTCATGCATTGGAGAAGGAAATGGCAACCCACTTTAGTGTTCTTGCCAGGAAAATCCCAGGGACGAGGGAGCCTGGTGGGCTGCCGTCTATGGGGTCGCACAGAGTCAGACACGACTGAGGCGACTTAGCAGCAGNCTTTTCATTTTCATGCATTGGAGAAGGAAATGGCAACCCACTTTAGTGTTCTTGCCAGGAAAATCCCAGGGACGAGGGAGCCTGGTGGGCTGCCGTCTATGGGGTCGCACAGAGTCAGACACGACTGAGGCGACTTAGCAGCAGCAACAGTAACGTCCATAACTGATTGTTGGCCAAGAAAATGTCTATAGCAAAACTCTAGCCAAATGTCGAATGTACAGTGCCTGTGTGTGTGTGAAATAAGAAATAGCAAGGAATCAAGAATGACACTAAACACCTATGGATAATTAATCTTTGACAAGGGAAACCAGAATATATAAAATGAGGAAAGCACATTGTCTTCAGCAAGTGATGTTGGGAAAACGGGACAGCCAGCTATAAATCAATAAAGTTACAACATGCCCATACGCCATGCGCAAAATAAATGCGAAATGGCTTAAAGACTTATATACAAGGCATGACAGCATAATCTCCGAGAAGAAAACATGGTCAAAATATTAACATAAACCATACCAGTGTTCCCTAAGTTCAGTCTATCAAGGCAATAGAAATAAAAGCTGCTGCTGCCTGTTGCTGCTAAGTCGCTTCAGTTGTGTCTGACTCTGTGTGACCCCATAGTTGGCAGCCCACCAGGCTCCCCCGTCCCTGGGATTCTCCTGGCAAGAACACTGGGGTGGGTTGCCATTTCCTTCTCCAATGCATGAAAGTGAAAAGTGAAAGGGAAGTCGTTCAGTTGGTCCAACTCTTAGCCACCCCATGGTCTGCAGCCCACCGGGTTCCTCCATCCATGGGATTTTCCAGGCAAGAGTACTAGAGTGGGGTGCCATTGCCTTCTCCAAGAAATAAAAGCAAATACCAACAAATGAGACTTGATCAAAATAATAAGCGTTTGCACTGCAAAGAAAACCATACACAAAGCAAAAAGAGAGCATATAAAACAAAAGAAAATATTTGGAAATAACGCAACCAACAAGGGCTTACCATCTAAAATACACAAACAGCTCAATCAAAAAATATGTAAAATACCTAAACAGACATTTCTCCAATGATACATACAGATAGCCATTAGGGACACGAAAACATATTCAACCTCACAAATTATTAGAGAAATACAAGTCAAAACTACAATAAGGTAACAAGTCACACTGATCTGAATGGTCATTATTAGAAAGGCTACAAATAACATGAGAATCTTCCTACACTATTGTTAGGAAGGTAAATTGGTGCAGCCACTATGAAAAATAATATGGGGTATCATCAAAAAAACTTAAAAATTCCTGTTTGTTCAGTCAGTCAGTCATGTCTGACTCTTTGCCACCACATGGACTGCAGCATGCCAGGCTTCCCTGTCCTTCACCATCTCCAGGAGTTGTTCAAACTCATGTCCATTGAGTCAGTGAAGCCATCCAACCATCTCATCCTCTGTCGTCTGCTTTTCCTCCTGCCTTCAATCTTTCCCAGCATCAGGGTCTTTTCTAATGAGTTGGCTTTTTGTACCAGGTGGCCAAATTATTGGAGCTCCAGCTTCAGCATCAGTCCTTCCAGTAAATATTCAGGACTGATTCCCTTTAGGATTGATTGGCTTGATCTCCTTGCAGTCCAGGGAACTCTCAAGAGTCTTCTACAACACCACAGTTCAAAAGCATCAGTTCTTCAGTGTTCGGCCTTCTTTATGATCTGACTCTCACATCCATACATGACTACTGGTAAAACCATAGCTTTGACTATACAGACCTTTGTTGGCAAAGTAATGCCACTGCTTTTTAATATACTGTCTAGGTTTGTCATAGCTTTTCTACCAAGGAGCAAGCATCTTTTAATTTCATGGCTTCACTTGCCATCTGCAGTGACTTTGGAGCCCAAGAAAATAAAGTTTGTCACTGGATATTCAATATCCTGTGATACATCATACTAGTAAAAAGTGTATTAGTAAAGATGTGCAGATTCTTGTTTTCAAAGTGAGTGATTGCACTGTATCTTTAAATGAAGCATAATGGTGGTCAGTGTTTAACACATTGAGTTCTAAGGGTGGTGGGAACATACAAATTGGAATATTTAATAGAAAGTGATATGTGGGTTTGGAGAAAGATGCAGGTTCATGGTAGGATATATAAATTTTGGAATAAAATACCAGATATTAATATCTTTAAATATACATATTAGCAAAATAAAGGGATTATACACCAATACTATTAAAATACTTCAGTGCTCTAGGAAGCCACCTAAGAGGAAGCCTTTCTTTAATATTCTAGTAGTTTCCCCCCACCAAGAATGACACCAAGTAGCTATACAATTTGTAAATGCTTTAATTTTTAAACTAATATGCTACCATTTTATTCATAGCATGTCATTTATTTTCCTTTTGAAAACACAGCATATACATCTCTAAATCTTTGATTATTTCCATTANGTAGCTATACAATTTGTAAATGCTTTAATTTTTAAACTAATATGCTACCATTTTATTCATAGCATGTCATTTATTTTCCTTTTGAAAACACAGCATATACATCTCTAAATCTTTGATTATTTCCATTAAGTTATTTTTAGTTGTGATAAACATTTGTTACTATCCTCTTGTACTCAGTCGTGTCCAACTCTTTGTGACCCCACAGACTGTAGCCCACCAGGCTCCTCTGTCCACGGGATTTCCTAGGCAAGAATACTTGAGTGGGTTGCCGTTTCCTAGTCCAGATTTGTTAATGACTTGGATATATTTCTGGGATTCCCTGATGGCTCAGTTGGTAAAGAATGTCTACAATGCAGGAGACTTGGGTTTGATCCTTGGGTGGGGAAGATCCTCTGGAGAAGAGATATGGCAACCCATTCCAGTATTCTTGACTGGAGAATTCCAGGGACAGAGCATCCTGGTGGGCTACTGTCCATGTGGTCGCAAAGAGTCAGACACAACTGAGCAACTAAAGCTTTCTTCTCTCTTTCTGGATATATTTCCAAAGTTCTCTCCATAACTACCTTACTAACTGAAATTACCAATGGCATTTTACAAACAAATGAAGAAAATACTTTTCAGCCCACAATTTTAGAAAAGAGGACTTGTGACCACTGTTCTTAGACTAGAGGACACCTCTGCTTGTAAAGTTCTTTGTTCCTAGAAAACTCAACAGTGATCAGGCTAGGACCCCAGGTGGAAGAAACGAGGATGTGGCTACTCAAACCTGTTCTGGCTTCTAAAGGGGTGTATTAAATGTGTTCCTTGAGGTTTAGTCAACAAAGAATATTGGGTAAGCCAAAGAGCTCATTCAGGGATTTGCATAAGATGTGCCAGAAAATGCAAATGAACATTTTGCCCAACACCTATGCTATTATTTCAAGGCCAGGAACCCTGCTCAGGATTAAAGAATTTTCATGCCTCTCACTTATTTTGAAACAGTGCACCTTGCTGCTCCCCCTCCCAAATGTGTTGTGGACAAAGAACTCTAATTGTGCAAAAATGCATATCACAAACTAATATCCAAAATTCACTCCTCTACAGATGCTTTCTCATTGGCATAACTGGAGATTAGTCATTTCTGGGGAAGACAGATGGACAGAAGATTCACATTCTCCCACAGTTCTCAGTACCAACACTTCTTTCCAACCTTTTCTTGGTCCCTTAAAGGCTGTCTGGTTTTCAAGTTACTGAGGCTCCCACAAGAGAGGGAGCTGCCCTAAGCCCTCATTTTCTGGCATAAAAATTCCACTGGGGTCTCCCTCCCTCCTCAAGTCATTTCTCTCTTCTTCAAGTAGCCCCTCAACTATAGGCACAAGAACAGCCTTACACCACTGCCTAATCCACAAGGTTCTGTCTGAAATATTGTCAAAACATTGTAACGTTAATCCTTCTGCATTCAATCTTTTTAAAATCCTCCCTTAATTTACCTGGGAAAAACATGTCATTTTTCACCTACACACTCTTTCTTGTTGGATATACTGGTATAGATGCCCATCTTAAAGTTCACCATCACCAAGGAAACTTTAGCCACCATTACCATCAAAAGAGGGGAAACCTGTGTTAAGTCTAAAACATAACCAAATATCCTGGAGCACAATCCAATTAGATCAAGGTGGATTTAGCAAATAGTCTAAATCATTCTGAGATTCATGCAAATACAGAGAACTAAGTGGTTAACTATTATATACATGACGCAGATTTTTTAAAAAGTTGTGTTCAGATTTTTTTGGAGGGGTAAGGAAGATATTCTGAATTGGTCCAAATCTTAAACAAGGAGACTTGAATTTCATGTCTAAAGAGGTCAAACATTTGTCAACCAGTTGAGCCCTTTGATAAAAATGACTTTTTAAAAATTGTGTGTACCTGTGGTGGATTCATGTCGATGTATGGCAAACCCANAAAAACCATAGTTTTGACTAGACAGATCTTTGTCGGCAAAGTGATGTCTGCTTTTTAATACACTGTCTATGTTGGTCATAAATTTTCTTCCAAGGAGCATGTGTCTTTTAATTTCAAGGCTACAGTCAGCATCCTCAGTGATTTTGGAGCCCAGAAAATAAAGTCTCTCACTGTTTCCTTATCTATTTATCATGAAGTGATGGGATCAGATGTCATGATCTTAATTTTTTAAATGCTTAGTTTTAAGCCAGCTTTTTCACTCTGCTCTTTCACTTCCATCAAGAAGCTCTTTAGTTCCTCTTTGTTTTTTGCAATTAAATGGTGTCATCTGCATATGTGATACCCCAATACAAAAAAAAATTTTTTAATATAGTCAACTGATCACTGACAAAGGACCAAGGGCCATACAGTGGAGCAAAGATAGTTTTGTCAATAAATTGTGCTAAAACAAATGGACATACATATGCAAAAAACGAAAAGACTCCTCTAGATCCTGGTGTTACACTTTCAGTTAACTACAAATATATAAATACCTAACTGTAAAATGCATACATTGGCTGACAGTCTTGGCATAACTATTTTAGAATCCATAGCCATTTAGATCATTCCCACCCAGTCTTCAGATCCTTTGCTCTTCACTCTAAGTTAGTCCTACATCACGGTCTGAAGACTTTCCCCTTTCTCTGGATCTCTTCCTATTTCTCCATCATGGGCATTTTTCTAGGAAGGAAAAAACAACAACAAAAAAACCTTGCACATTTGTTCCCCTCTTGGTGTTGCTTTGCCAAGAATCTGGACTAAAACTAGAGATGTAAATTCTGTCTTCATAAGTTTGTCCTTCACATTATAATGAGATAATATATAAACTGATTAACACTGTGCCTAGAATGTATAGGACACACACTAAAATGTAGGCATTAAAAATCACTGCAGTTGTAGTAACACTAACTTGTAGTTACTGTAGTAACAGTAACACTGTCTTGGCTGAAATATATTTCTAGGACTTTCCATCAAACTTCTTCTGTGTTTTAACAGCTTCCAGTGTGATCTTCTAAATGGCCAATTTACCCATATAATGCAGTGGTTTAGAATCCTTCCTCAATTTTCAGTTTCTATGTTGTGACACAGGATTTGGATTTTTGCCTGATATTTGACATAAGAATAAAAAACAAGCTCTATCAGTTCATGGTCTGTACAAGCCATGATTTTTAAGGTGCCATAAAATACACCTTATTTTATAAGGTGGTCCCACATTCTGTAATTCTCTGATCAGCACTAAACCACCGGTCTTCTCACCACATGCTTTTGCTAGACTCTGTAACATTTATGTAAGCACGTCTTCTTGTTAAATAGGCTCTACTCAGCCTCTTAAGCCACAATTTTTTTCAAGTTTTCTCCATGAGGAAACTTCTTAATCATCAGTACCCACCCCTGAGAACAAACCATACCATATCTCATCTCCAGCATTGCATTCAGAGCTTTGTATTCTTTCCTTTTTGGTTATATATCCTGCTTTAAAAATATATATATCTCAAATCCTTTAGGTTAGATATTTATTGTATTAATCATATATCTTTGCATCTTCCTTGCCAGCCAGGGAGTCTTGGCATAGAGTGTGGGAGCTTAATACATTCATGTTAAAGGAAAGAAGGAAATAATGAATAAATATAAACTTAAGGCTTTTTCTGGTACAGTAAATAAAAGTTTCAGAATCCTTTGCTTTATGCTTAAATGCCTATCTTAGGTAGAAAGGCACTTATTTTGCATTTTTACAATTTAATAAAAATAGAAATTTTAAATGGTTTTAGTATATCAAAGCATAAATTATACAATTCTTGCTTGAGATGAAACAAAATCAGAACACACCTTCTGCTTTTGAAAAAAACTTTCTACTTTCCCAGTAAATAATGTGTCTTAGTAATCTAATAACATAGCAGCTTTGAGAATTTCAAATTTTTCATTTTATTCTTGATTGAACTCATCTCTTTCTACATGTCTTTCTATCTTTGAGTTTAATTTTCTTTGCAAGAGTATGAATATATGACAAAGTACCACCAAAACAAGCCATATTTTTATTTTTGTAATGGCATTTTTCTTTTGGGTCTAGGGTTTTCATACCAAAGTTCACAGGATAGCATGTTTCTATTAAAACAAATGTTTCTCTGAATAAAGATATGTTGGCTCACATTGGGTTTACTTAGTCTTAATAGGAGGTGCTGCTGCTGCTGCTGCTGCTAAGTTGCTTCAGTCGTGTCCGACCCTGTGAGACCCCATAGATGGCAGCCCACCAGGCTCCCCCATCCCTGAGACTCTCCTGGCAAGAACACTGGAGTGGATTGCCATTTCTTTCTCCAATGCATGAAAGTGAAAAGTGAAAGTGAAATGGCTCAGTTGTGTCCAACTACTGATAATCAAACATAACTATTTTTAATTCACATAAATATTTACTTCATAGTTAATAATTTCATAGAAACACATTGTTAGAAGAGATGCCAAATGAGATAAAAAATTATGATGGATTCTGGTAAAATAAGAGAATGTATCTGTACCCTGTGACATCTAATTACATCCAGGAAATATGAAGATTATTTGGGGCTCTGATTAGTGTTCTTAATTTAAAGGTATCAATCGATCACTAGAAGAAAAATATACTACAATGTATGAATTTAAGAACATATATAATGCCAATAAAAATAGCTATAAATATCATTTGTGAATATGCCTTATTTTCTAAGTATATAATACTACAGTGTCTATCTTGGTCCTATCATTACTTTAGTTCCTATGAATGATATATTTGTACCAATACATCTGTGTACATACTATATTCAGTTTATGTTCAGAGTAAAAGAACTTGGTTTGGAAGATATCATTGTTTAGAGGGAAAGAATGGCAGTTTCTGGACCATATAATAGAGGGGAAAAAATCATCCACAAGGGTGGCTCAGACAGTAAAGAATCTGCCTGGGAGAGTCCTGGGTTCAGTTCCTGGGTTGGGAAGATACCTTGGAGAAGAGAATAGCTACCCGCTCTGGTATTCGGGCCTGGAAAATTCCATGGACAGAGGAGACTGGCAGGTAAGCTACATGGGATCGCAAAGAGTTTGACACGACTAAGATGCTTGCTCCTTGGAAGGAAAGCTATGACCAACCTAAATAGCATATTCAAAATCATAGACATTACTTTGCCAAAAAAGGTCCGTCTAGTCAAGGCTATGGTTTTTCCAGTGGTCATGTATGGATGTGAGAGTTGGACTGTGAAGAAAGCTGAGTGCCAAAGAATTCATGTTTTTGAACTGTGGTGTTGGAGAAGACTCTTGAGAGTCCCTTGGACTGCAAGGAGATCCAACCAGTCCATTCTGAAGGAGATCAACCCTGGGATTTCTTTGGAAGGACTGATGCTGAAGCTGAAACTCCAACATTTTGGCCACTTCATGTGAAGAGTTGACTCACTGGAAAAGACCCTGATGCTGGGAGGGATTGGGGGAAGGAGGAGAAGGGGACAACAGAGGATGAGATGGTAATATGCTGTAAACCTCCTTTTCAATCCCCAGGATGGTATGGAACCTTGGGGAGCATCTTAAAATTCTGCCTGCCACAGTGCAGAAATGATTTTAGTAATACTATCCTCATAACTGGAATTGAGAGGTGTCTTTCTGAATCTTCTTTTTTATTTATTTATGTGTTTGACTATACCAGGTGTTAATTGCAGCATGTGAGTTGTGACATGTGGGTTCTAGTTCTCTGCCCAGGGATCAGCCTGGGCCCTCTGTATTGGAAGTGCAGAGTCTTAGCCACTGGACCACTAGGTAAGTGCCTTGTCTGATGACACTGAAAAGAGCATCTGCTGCTACTGTTGCTAAGTCGCTTCAGTCGTGTCCGACTCTGTGTGATCCCATAGACGGCAGCCCACCAGGCTCCCCCATCCCTGAGATTCTTCAGGCAAGAACACTGGAGTGGGTTGCCATGAAAAGAGCATCTAAAACAGTGATTTAATCTGTAATATAGCACCACACAGGGGCCTCAATGCTCACCATTTGGCCCAGAAAGCAAAGACCTAAAGGCAAGACTATTTGAAAGCCATCATATAGGAATTTTACCTTCTAGGTGATAGTCTAATTACTCTTTCTTAGATAACAAATGATAAAGGGCAAAATCTAACAAAAGCAATGGCTTTTTTTCCACATATGCAAGTAGCCCTAGGTTCACTGAAAATACTGAGATAAAAGACACCTGAGAAAAGGATGGCTATTCATGTCCTAATGACCTAAACAGAAACATAAAGCAAAGCTGATTTAAATTCACAGGCTGTGGGGGAGGACACTAACATACCCATGTGCGTACGTGCTAAGTTGCCTCAGTAGTGCCCAACTCTTTGCAACCCTATGGACTGTAGCCTGCCAGGATCTTCTGTCCATGGAGTTTCCCAGGCAAGAATACTAGAGTGTCGCCATGTCCTCCTCCAGGGGATCTTCCTGACCTGAGGCTTATATCTCCTGCATTGGTACGCCGGGTATTCACTAGTGCCACCTGGGAAGTCCCCTCTAACGATGCCTACCACATGGAACTTTCATGGGATGGTGAACTAGTGCGACAGAGTGTCTTTCACTTTCCAAATACAGGTTGAGTTAAGGGTAGAATTAATTAAAAAAAAAAAAAACAGAAAATTCTAATTAAAAAGACATTTTCTTCAGAAAACATTACATCAGAAGGCTTATAGCTGTAAGTCCCATAAAACTACATTTCAGACCTCTGTTTTTCTTTCTGATTTTAACCAATTTTATATTGATGGGCATCTTTCTGAAGGGGAGGTATGGTATATTCCTTGCAGACTAATGTTGTTTCAAGCCAGTAATATTAAATTTTCTCTATGTATACAAATCATCGTTGTTATTTATCTAAACTTATAGAACTCCTATTATACTTTAAACACGTGCTTATAATTTTCACACCCAATCCTTATTGCACAAGTGCCTGGGTTGCTAAAAGTCTGGCTTTCATACAATAATATTTAGACTTCTCTTGAAAAATGAAAGCATGCTAGTCCATTTCCATCCACGAAGATATTCAGTGGCTTGAGAATAAGATATGCAAATTCATTCAAATGATTAAGACAGATTAAAACAATCATTCTCATACAATGGAAAAATAAATGACTTTTATAACACCTCAAGCTCTCCAAGACTGGTTATCATTTTTCTGCAGTGCAGCATGTGGACTAAGTTTTCATCTTATTTATTGTACATTGGGTCCAGCAGACAATATACTGATATCACTTGTCTCATCCTACCACAGTAAACATTGCTCTGTACAGAATCTACACATGAGAATATTTTGTTATAGTGACTGAAATCTCAGTTTTAATAGAATCATAAGTGACACCTGGTATGTGTAGGTGGTATCAATTATAGTACTTGGCAGAAATGTGTTTTAGAAGTTTAGAGAAAAAAGATTGTTAAATGACATATGAAAATATTTCACCAATTTCCTAATTATTTAAATTGCAATCTTAGAAGCTAGATTTCAAACAGCATAATTGTCAGATGTTTTATGCATGGCTATTGAACGTTATGAGATACACTGGAATAGATAATCATAAAAGTTTAAGATATTTTATAGCAAATTCAGTACACATTAAGATATAGAAAGTCACAAAATATTTTATGTATGTATTTCAAAAGCACCTCAATAAGTTATCACAATCATTTATGAGAAACCAAAAGACCTCTAAAGAGTGTCTCTTGTTGACAGAGAAGCAATAGCTAAATTTTGTTAAACAAATCCAAAAAAATAAAAAGTGAAACTATATATAAAAAGGATTTAATAACGAATAAAGTTCAATTGCTTGTTGATGCTTCTGTCATTGGTATTCCTCAACAAAGCCAAGAGTTGCCTCAAGATAAAAAACATGACAAAAAAAAAAAAAAAAACCCAAGATATTCTACTCCAAAGACATGGAGAAGAATCCACAAGATGGTAGGAGGGGTGCACTTGAGATATACTCAAATCTCGTATTACCCTGGATGGGCGATGCACAAACTAGAGAATAATTCTGTCACAGAGGTTCTCCCAGAGGACTGAGAGTTCTGAGAACCATGTCAGGCGTCCCCCACCTTGGGGTCTGGCATTAGCAGGGAAGAGTCCCCAGAGCATTTAGCTTTGAAAAACAGCAGGGCTTGATTGCAGAAGCTCCACAGAACTTGATAAAACAGAGACTCCATTTTTGGTGGGCCCACACAAGGTCCCATATGCACTGCGACCAAGGGCAAAAGCATTGACTTCATAGAATCCTGGCCAGAACTACCTGCTGGCTTTAGAGGGTCTCCTGAGGAGGTGGGGCACAACTGTGGCTCTCTCTAGGCACAGGGACACTGGTGGCAGAAATATCAGGGAGTTTCAATCAGTGTGAGACTTCCTAGATGCCAACTTTGGTCACCAAATCCTTGCCTCACCCAATAGCCTATAGATTCCAGTGCTGCAACATCTCAGGCCAAACAACCAATAGGGCAGGAACAAAGTTCCACCCATCTGCAGACAGACACCATAAAGACTTCTTGAGTCCCCAGCTGCCTTTTGACATGTCTCTTGACACAGCCCTGCTCACTCAAGACACAGTTCCATCCACCATTGGGTAAGCATCTGCCCCTCACATCAGGAAGCCTGCACAAGCCTCTAGAGCAGCCTCATCTACCAGGAGGACAGACACCAGAAGCAAGAAAACTATGATCTGGCAGCTGCCTGAAACGAGTCCACACACACAGATCAGAACCTTCCCTGGAATCATCAGGTCCCTGGCCCTTGGATAAATAGAGGGGAGTGTACTGCTCAGATACATGAAATCCCTTATAGAGGGTCATTTCTCCAAGGCTGAGAAATATAACTAACATTCCACATGCATAAAAATTACAAATATAAATTCAGACAGAATTGGACAGCAGAGGAATATGTTCCAGATGAAGGAATAAGTGCAAATAAGTGAAGTGAAGGTAGACAGTCTACCCAGGAAAGAGTTCAGATTCATGATCATAAAAATGATCTAAGGACTCAGGAAAAGAAAGGATGCATAGAGTGGAAAGTTACAGGTTTTTTTTTTTTTAAGAGTTAGAAAATACAAAAAACAACCAACCAGAGGTGAAGAATACAATAACTGAAACACACACATAGTGATCAAATTGACCAAAAAAAGTTAAATAGAAAGAGAAAATATTAAAAGCAACATACAAGGGAACATTGTTTGATAAGCATATAGTTATCAGATGATTCTTCAGAATAAAATGTGCAGGCCAGAAGGGAGTGGCAGGAAATATTTAAAATAATGAAAGGGGAAAACCTACAACCATGATTATTCTACCTAGCAAAGATCTCATTCAGATTCAATGGAGAAATTAAAACTTAATAGACAACAAAAACTAGGAGAATTCAGCACCACCACACCAGCTTTACAACAAATGCTAAAGGAATTTATATAGGCAGGAATTACACAAGAAGAAAATGACCAACAAAAAACTAACCCCAAACAATTAAGAAAATAGTACTAGGAACATACATATTGATAATTACCTTAAATATAAATGGACAAAATACTCCAACTAAAAGACACAGACTGGCTGAATGGATACAAAAACAAGACCAATAAATCTACTCTATACAAGAGAACCACTCAGACCTAGGGACACAAAAAGACTGAAAGCGAGGAGCTGAAAAAATATATTCCATGCAAATTGAAATTAAAACAAAACTGGAGTAACAATACTCATATCAGGAAAATCTTAAAAGACTTTAAGATAAAAATTATTATAAGAGACAAGGAAGGGAAGTATATAATGATCAAAGGATCAATCCAAGAAGATATAACAACTCCAGAAGATAGTGAATGACAGGGAAGCCTGGTGCGCTGGAGTCCATGAAGTCGCTAAGAATCAGACATGACTTAGCAACCGAACAACAAGGCCCTATAAAAATACTCGTAGAGGAAAACATAGGCAGAGCATTCTTTGACATAAATCACAGCAAGATTTGTTTTGACCCACCTCCTAGAGTAATGCAAATAAAATAAATAAACAAATGGGACCTAATTAAACTTAAAGCTTCTCAGAGCAAAGGGAATCATAAACAAGATGAAAAGACAGCCATTAGAATGGGTGAACATATTTGCAAACAAAGCAACAGACAAGTGATTAAACTCCAAAATATATAGACAGTCCATGTAGCTCAATATAAAAATAAATGAAAAAGCGGGCAGAGTACCTAATTAGACAATTCTCCAAAGAAGACACACAGACAGCATTCACATGAACAGATGCTTACCATCACTAATTATTACAGAAATGAAACGCAAAACTGCAATGAAGTATCACCTCACAGCCATTATCAAAAATCTACAAACAATAAATCATGGAGAGGGTATAGAGAAAAGGTAACCCTCTTACACTTGGAATGCAGATTGACATGGTCACTATGGGTAACAGTTTGGAGGTTTCTTAAAAAACTAAAAACTACCATATGACCCAACAGTTTACTCTTTGGCATTTACACAGAGAAATCTATAATTCAAAAAGAAATTTGCAGGTACCTTAGTGTTCATTGCAGCACTATTTACAATAGCCAAGACATGGAAGTGACTAAATGTTCATCAAGTGAGGAATGGATAAAGAAGATATGGTATATGCATGTATGTATGTAAACACACACAATGGAATATTATTCAGTCATTCAAAAGGCACAGAATTGTACAGTTACAGAGTTACAGTTGTATGGTTACAACTATACAGTTGAATAGTTACAGAGATGTGGATAAACTGTCATATGGAGTAAAGTAAGTCAGAAAGAAAATAAATATCATGTTAATGTATATATGTGAAATCTAGAAAAATGGTATAGATGATCATGTTTGCAAAGCAGAAATAGAAACACAGATTTAAAGAAGAAATGTACGTATACAAAGGGGGAAGTGGGTTGGAATGAATGGGAGATTGCATTGGACATATGTATATTACTGATTCTATGAATAAAATAGATAATTAATGAGAATCCATTGTATAGCATAGAGAATTCTACTCAATGCTCTGTGGTAAGCTGAAAAGGAAGAAACCCCGCCCCCCAAAAAAGAGGGGATATATGTAAACATAACTGATTCACTTTTCTGTACAGCAGACACTAACACAACATTATAAAGCAACTATACTCCAATAAAATTAATAAAAAATTGTAAATAATGACAGTAAGAACATGCATGTTGATAATTACCTTAAAATTAAATACACCAATCAAAGGACACATACTGACTGAATAGATACAGAAATAAGACTCATATATATGCTATCTACAAAAGACCCACTTTAGATCTATACACTGAAATTAAGGGGATGAAAAAAGGTATTCCATGCAAATGGAAATCAAAAGAAAGCTAGAGTAGCATTACTCATATGAAACAAAATATGTTTAAAATAAAGACTGTTACAAGAAATGAAGTTTACTACATAATGATAATGGAATAAATCCAAGAAAAAGATATATCAATTGTAAATATATGTTTACCCAACATGGAAGCACCTCAATATATAAAGCAGATGATTAACATACCTAAAAGGAGAAGCTGAGAGTAACACAGTAATAATGGGGGACATTAAAACTCCACTTATATCAAAGGACAGACTATTCAGACAGAAAATTGATAAGGAAACACAGACTTTAAATGAAATATGAGGCCAGATGGACTTAATTGATATCTATAGGACATTCCTCTCAGCCGCTCCTGACCTCCGATGTGGGGTAGCTCCTCTCGGCCGCTCCTGTGTTAGAAAACCTGTAAACCTTGCTGTTTCCAAGATAATAGAATCTTTGGCAAATGGACCCTTTCTCAGGAATCCTGCTCTGACCTGGCTCAGGTCCTCTTATTAGAGTCCACCCACTAATTAAATGAGGTCATAGATAAGGGCCTCTTTTAGTCAGAGTTCCCCAGAGAAATGGAAGCAATAGGATCCATGTATGTAGAAAGAGATTTGTTTTAAGACATGGTTCATGTGATTGTGGAGGCTTGGAAAGTAAAAGGGAGGTTTGCAGTTCGGAGACTCAGGAAAGAGTTGCAGTTTGAGATTGAAGGCAGAGTGCTGGCAAACAAGGAAGAGCAAATGCTGCAGATAGAGACTGCAGGCTGTCTGCTGGCATCACCGACTCGATGGACATGAGTTTGAGTGAACTCCGGGAGTTGGTGATGGACAGGGAGGCCTGGCGTGCTGTGATTCATGGGGTCGCAGAGTTGGACACAACTGAGCAACTGAACTGAACTGGTAGGACAGTCCATCCAAAAGCAGAAAAATACACATTTTTCTTTTGAGTACACATGAAACATTCTTCAAGAGAGATCCTATGTTAGGCCACAAAACAAACCTTGCTAGATTTAAGAAAACTGAAATCAAATCAAGCATCTTTTCTGACCACAACACTATGAGATTAGAAACCAACTAAAAAGAAAGAAAGAAAAAATAATAATAACGAAAAAAATACAAACAAACGGAGGCTAAACAATATGCCACCGAGCAACCAAAGGATCACTGAAGAAGTAAAAGAGGAAATGAAAAAACACCTAGAGACAAGTGAAAACGAAAATATGACAGTCCAAACCCTATGGGACACAACAATCAAAGTTCTGAGAGAAGTTTATAGCAATACAAGCTCATATCAGGAAACAAGGAAAATCTCAAATAACCTAAGCACAGGCGGCGGCGGTGGCAGTGGCAGTGGCGGCCAGCGTACTAAGCATGGCCGAGAGCTACCCCATGTCTGAGGTCAGGGGCAGTAGCCTAGAGTGCCAGGCTGC
>SJYV01025015.1:41121-88388 GCA_006410875.1 Neotragus pygmaeus | reverse complement strand
TTTTCTGGGCTCCAAAATCACTGCAGATGGTGACTGCAGCCATGAAATTAAAAGATGCTTACTCCTTGGAAGAAAAGTTATGACCAACCTAGATAGCATATTCAAAAGCAGAGACATTATTTGCCAACTAAGGTCCGTCTAGTCAAGGCTATGGTTTTTCCTGTGGTCATGTATGGATGTGAGAGTTGGACTGTGAAGAAGGCTGAGCGCCAAAGAATTGATGGTTTTGAACTGTGGTGTTGGAGAAGACTCTTGAGAGTCCCTTGGACTACAGGGAGATCCAACCAGTCCATTCTAAAGGAGATCAACCCTGAGATTTCTTTGGAAGGAATGATGCTAAAGCTGAAACTCCAGTACTTTGACCACCTCATGCGAAGAGTTGACTCATTGGAAAAGACTCTGATGCTGGGAGGGATTGGGGGCAGAACGAGAAGGGGATGACCGAGGATGAGATGGCTGGATGGCATCACTGACTCCATGGACGTGATTCTGGGTGAACTCCGGGAGTTGGTGATGGACAGGGAGGCCTGGCGTGCTGCGATTCCTGGGGTCGCAAAGAGTCAGACACGACTAAGCAACTGCACTGAACTGAATACCTAAAATAACTATAAAAAGAAGAATTAAAACAAAGCAGGAAAGGAAAGGGAAAGAAACTATGAAGATCAGAGAATAAATGAAATAGATAAGATCAGTGAAATTAAAAGCTAGTTCTTTGGGCTTCCCTGGTGACTCAGTGGTAAAAAATCCAACTGCCAATGCAGGAGACACAGGTTCAATCCCTGATCCAGGAAGATCCCACGTGCCGTGCAACAACTAACGTGGTGTGCCAAAACTATTGAGCCTGTGCTCTAGAGCCTGGAAGCCACAGCTATTGAAGACCATGTACCCTAGAGGCCGTGCTCTGCAATGAGAGGAGCCTCCACAATGAGAAGTCTGTGCAGTGCTACTATAGAAAAGCCCATCAGCAGTGAAGACCCTGAAAAAAATACATACATAAAGGAAATTTTTAAAAAATAAATAAAGTCCTTTGAAAAGATAAATAAAATTGATAAATCTTTAGTTCGACCAAGGAAGAAAAAAGAGTGATCCCAAATCAATAAAATCAGAAACCAAAAAGGAGAACTCACCACTGACACCACAGAAATGCAAAGGGCCATCTGAGACTAACAAGTAACTATACGCCAATAAAATGGACAACCCAGACAAAACAGTTCTTCTCTAAAAATTTGGACATCTCCCAAGACTGAACCAGGAAGAAATAAAAAATATGAGAAGACTAATTACAAATTCTGAAATTGAATCTTTAAACACCTCCCAGCTAACCAAAGTCCAGGACCAGATGGCTTCACTAGTGAATTCTACCAAACATTTAAAGCAAAGTTAATATCCATCCTTCTGAAACTCTTCCCAAAAATTGCAGAGGAAGGAGCACTTCCAAGCTGATTCTATGCAGCCACCATCACCCTAAATCAAAACCAGAAAAAGCTACCACAAGAAGAGTTAGGCACCAAAGCTGGACAACATCGTGGCCAAGCTATTATCTCTCTCCTACACTCTTTCTCTTCTAACAGGCTTCCAACTGTAGCCATTGGCCACTATAGACCATCTTCACAAAATAAGCAGGATAATCCTGTGATAATGGAAGTTCGATCACATCACACCTGTGCTCAAAAGCCTCACGTGGTTGTTTCCCTTCTTCCAAGTAGTAGTAGTCTTTGCAGAGGCTTTCAGGATGGAGTGATTCAGCCTTATCAGTTCTACAACCAGCTCAACCCCCACTCCCCCAACCCCATCCCACCGCCACCCTGCTCCAGCCACACTGGCCTTTTCATTATCCTGTGAGCTCCTCAAACATACCCAGCCTGGCCCTGCCTCAGGCCCTTCCTGCATCTGCCCCATGCTCTTCCAGTACCTGCAGGGCTCTTAGGCATACTTCCTTAGACTCTGTGCCAATTTCATTTTATCAGGATGTCTTCCCCAGCCACGCCCATTAGATGCCAATCATCCCCCTTTCTCACCCTGCTCTGATTTTCTTACAGCAATGGTCACCCCCTGAGATAGTATCTAAGTATTTCTCTTCCATCTCCAGAAAACACACACAGCCTAACCGGTAAACAAACAAGGAAACATACAAAAAGTAATCTTCATGCATGAGGTTAGAGATTTTGCTTGGTTCACCTCAGTATTTTCAGGGCTTGAAAACAATACCTAGCAGGTACATAGTAGGTCTTCAGTAAAATTTTAGTTTGAATAAATGAATAAATAAGCCAACTAATAAAAAAATAAATCAGCAAATCTGTGGCCTAAATAGATATCTGAAGCAGAAAGTGGGATGCCTTGCACCCCTTCATGAACAAGTCACACTAGTGGCCACCTGCTTTGTAGACAAGATTTACTCCTCACCTTCCTCCACTGGGAGGGAAGGAAAAGCCTCTCACCTGGGCAGTACACTTACCACAGGCCAAGGATCCTCACCCTTCTTCCCTCCCCAGTTCTGTCCTTGTTTATTTGTCGTTCAGTCGTTGAGTCATGTCCCTCTCTTTGCAATCCCATGGACTGCAAACACCAGGCTTCCTGTCTTTCACTATCTCCC
The DNA here is from genome assembly GCA_006410875.1 of Neotragus pygmaeus. Taxonomy (NCBI): domain Eukaryota; kingdom Metazoa; phylum Chordata; class Mammalia; order Artiodactyla; family Bovidae; genus Neotragus; species Neotragus pygmaeus. The sequence goes on along the minus strand of SJYV01025015.1, from coordinate 85,795 downwards.
AGAGTTTGCTCAGACTCATGTCCATTGAGTCAGTGATGCCATCTTATATATAGTGGGATGAGTTGGTGGGGCAGGTTTTGCAGCCTTCCTGGAGGACAAAGAAGTCTGATACTAATTCTTGACCCTTTCTGGAGCTATTGTTAAAATGAGGGGTATTTGCCCCTCCAGTTCTCAAACTTGGATGCTAGCCAGATTTCTCAAATAAGAAAAAACTCTTCCACACAGCATCTCATCACAGACTTGTAACTCCTGGCAGTCTGTCCCCCTTAACTAGAATGTATGAAATATGAGCGAAAAGAATCATATCCAAACTTGTTTTCTACTGCATCCCATGTGCCAGCACAGATCCTGATATATATTAAGTGCTTTATAAATATAATCTTCTCAGCTTCCCTCCTAAACACCCATATCTTTCAGCATCCTTCAATTAGACGTCCTCTTTTCCCCCTTTTAAAATCACTGCTGCCTTTTGGAAGGCCTCTCCCTTTCTTGTTCCAGCATTAGGGGTAATTGCAGTGCTCAGCATTATGAAGGTCAGAAATAATTTATACATCCTGAGCAAGCTTCTCCCTGCTCATCTGAAGTGGCAAATTCTGCCCAAGCTCTCTGAGATGACATTTCTGCAGTGCCTCCAAAGGAAGAGCATTCTAGAATTTCATCACTTCAGATTTACCTCGTCAAAAAATATATACATGTGAGTCAGAGATTATCATCACATCAAATATCAAAGGCATTCCAGCCTATGGCACCATTGACTGCCCTTTGGGTGATAGGTTAGATGAGAAAACTGACAAATTAGAAGTAAAATCTTCATCTTTCCAGTGAGGAAGTGGTCAATTTCTTTATTTCTGCCATGTCATTAGTTCTTTAGACAATTGGGCCACTGAATTATTTGATTCTTCTAGGACATTCCGCAGCATTAGTAGTTAATACATCTTTGAAATAGCTTTCCTTATTCTGTCCTACTGGTAGGTTCTGGTGTGCAGAATTATTCAAAAATGGATGTCTTCACAGAGTAGGCACGTGGATTTTTTTTTTCCATTGGATTAAAAAGGGCAGTGTTTCCTGAGAGTACTGAATTAATTTGCGATAAGAAATATGGAATGAGGAAATAGGAAGGGACCCTAGTGAACTCTGCTCGAGGTTACAGATTGCCTCATAAAACCTTAATCAGAGCTTCATCAACTTCCTAACTCCAGACAGGTCAACTGGTTCTGCTAAAGCAAGACCTCCCTTTAACAAGTACAGGGAATTGTTTATAAGGGTAATAAAATTTTATATGTTTATCTTTGTCTTCCTTAAGTGAGTTCAAAGTCCTTTATAAACCTCAGTCTCCTCCAAAAGACACAGAGAAAGATGACCTTTTCCAAAAATGCAAAGGCAGAGCAAGGCTGAGCTTTGATTAGAAAGGGAGTCATCAGCAAAGTTGGAAATCACCTTGAGGTTTCCTGAATCCTAGTTCAGTAGTCAAGTCAGAATTCTATATTGCCCTCATGACTACAGTTTACTCAGGGAATCTTGCCAAGTATTTTGTGAGAAGAGCATCTATGTTGAGACATTTTGCCACTACACATGTGTTGTAATTCACAAATGTCAAATAAGCTAGAGGTGAAGAAATTGCTGAGCATCTGGGTTCTTGTAAAAACATGAACAAGTCAGTAAATCTCACCAGTTCAAGCCCATTGAAAAAAAAAAGGGCTAGTCCAAATGAATAATAATAATAAAAAAAGACTGAATTATAAAAGGAATGGGAAGGAAATTGTATTATTGCTTCCAAATACACCAAAAGAAGAGGAGGTAGGAGATGGTTAAGAGTTACGATGTGTATTTTATATTCCAAGCACTAGTTTAGCATCTTTGCCTTCAGTAGTCACCTGCAACCTCCTTGTATTATAGACATCATCATCTTCATTTTAAAGTTAAGAAAACAAAAGGCCAGAGAAGCTAAGTGATCCCCGCAAGGTCACACAGCTTAAAAGAGATGGTGACTGGGAAAATCTTATCTTCTACCACCCCATACTGTAGCCCTCCTACTTATGGTAATACAAAAACTAAATTAATGCAGCCAACACAAAACCCTATCTTCCTCTACATTAATTCACCAACAGTAGCACAATTATAATTAGATTTTTATACACACTACACAGTATAGAACCATAGACAGTCCCCAACTTATGATTCAACTTATAATTTTTTTGACTTGATAATAGTGTGAAAGTGAGACACATTCAGTAGAAACTGCACTTAGAATTTTGATCTTATCCTGAGCTAAAAATACATAGGAGGATCTTCTGTAATGATGCTGAGCAGTGGCAGCTACATGATCACAAATATAAATGATGGATACAATTATAAGAATTCTGTGTCCAGAGAACCATTCAGTATTCAGTAAATTACATGAGCTATTCGGCTTTACTATAAAAATAGGCTTTGTTTAGATGATTTTTCCCAGCTGCAGAATAACACTTTAGTGCCCAGCACTAATGTGTTCTGAGTTCATTTCAAGCAGGTGATGCTAAGTTGTTGTCTTTTAGTTGCTAAGTCATGTCCAACTCTTTTGCGACCCCATGGACTATAGCCTGCCAGGCTCCTCTGTCCTGAGGGGTAAGGATGTTGGCAAGAATATTGGAGTGGGTTGCCATTTCCTTCTCCAGGGGAACTTCCTGACCCAGGGATTGCACCAGCATCTGCACTGGCAGGTGAATTCTTTACCACTGAACCACCAGGGAAGCCGATAATATTCAGTAGGTTAGGTGTATTAAATGCATTTTCACTTTAGCAACTTTTTACAGTGGATTTATTGGGACATAACCTCATTGCATGTTAAGGAAGATCTCTAGTTGAAATATGCCTTACTTTAGGAATATGAAATATACTCTTTGTATATGTAAAATGTTGCAGGGGAGTCTTTGGCATTGATATACCTGTTGATTTTGTTTGTTTGTTTTAGCCCAGGCTGTGGCATAATTAGAAAAGTCAAAAATCATGAAGCATCATTTTCAATTTTATAACTCTTAGATCTTCTAAGAAACAGACAAGAATGCAAAAGAGAAAATACTAATATTATTCAAGATTATATGTGAAATGTTAAAGATGTGTTTTAAATCTGTTGTCCATCCAGTAGTTCTTCATTACTGGATTAAATTGACCTACTGTCACAACACCCCTGCTGCCTGGCTTGCAGCAAGCTTGGTAGGAATAAGCTTCAGTCCTTCATTCTTTCCTTCAGTCATTCATATGTTTAAGCAAACACCCATCTCATCAAAGCTCTGGTAGGCACTTGAATACAAAGACATAGGAGTTAAGTATTGGTGTTTACTGCAAGGGTTTAGAGTGGTGGTGGAGGACACAGTGGTAAATAAAGTGAAAGACAATCTGCGTGTCGTAGAAAAGTGGAGTAAGCAGGTGACGTTGTGGGGGGGGGGGACAGCAAGGACGATGTGGCACGTGTCTGGAACACCTATCACACTGGGCATCTTAAAGGCCTCCCGGAAGCAGTGACATCTACACTGAGTTAGCAAACTGAATACGCATGTACAATGTGTGTAGAAACCACAGGATAACTTAAAACCTAACAACAGCTAATTTAGCACCCAGTGCTCACCAAGGCAGAAGCCTGTATTTCCCATTTGTCTTCCTCGATTCAAATATTCATACTGTTTTCTCCCTTTCACAGGAGAATCTGAAGGAGTTTTTCTTACCATTAGCATCATTTTGAATCTTGACCCCAAATAATTGTCCTTGTTCTAAATAAATCCTGCGTGAACACAATAGCAGGTGTAATCTAATAGGCTTAGCTGTTTAATTATTAAGATTATGCAAAGCCAACTGCCTTCTTTATTTGACTATTGGGGGGGAAGTGATTAGTAACTAAAATGTTTTATGTATGACCATATTTAGGGCAGATTAAATCTTTTATAATGTCCATGCATAGGCTAAAATCAAACATCTATCCTCTCCTTCACACTTTTTGTACTGAGCAAATAATCTTGGCAGGCTATGTCCAATGTAGGTAACTTGCTCATCACCAAATTCCCAGCAGCATGTTGTCAACTGCCTTTAAAGTTTTTCTTCATAATTGGAAGAACCAACCAACTGAGAAACATGAGATAGAAGGAAATTGATGTTTCCTGTGTAATAAAGTTTAAATTACCCAAAGATCTTTACTCGATTTAAATGATTTTATATAAAATGTAGAATTAAATTTCCCTGATGTGGTTAAAATTTGTTAAATTACCAATTATTAAAGGAAGATTGATGGTAGAGATAAGTTATCATTCTTAAAATTAATTTTGGAAAGGAAGATCTTGTTTTGTAAATAACGAGTGACCAAAGCAATAAAATAAGATTGTCTCTTCTTATTGATATGGGTATCTTCATTCAGTAAAACAATGTTTATATCATTAAAAACCCATGTTAGTGATACTGAACCTTTTTTGTTTGTTCTTCTCATTCATTTGACATAGGGAATAAAAAAGGACATATCCCAGATCTCCAGATCTTAGAACTAGAAAAATAATGGCTATGTTTGGTTTAATACAGATGGACCAAAAAAAAAAAATTAACCCCTTTTTTATGTCACTATTTTTTTCCCACAAGCCTAAATTTCTATCTCAAAAATGGATATAGGTTAGTTGCTATATAATATGTGATGAGATTATCCTTGTTTGCATAGCTGACCTAAAAATAAGTTAATAACATTTATATCATAGTTCAGAGTGGATTTATCTTTTTTTTAATTTTACAAATACAGCTATTTATACAACATAATATGCACAACATATTATAAATTATCAGGATTTTTGTTTGAAATGCCAAGGACCCAGATCTTAGTTTCTAATACCACTTTACGACAAAAGAAACCAGGGCTGCTTGGATAAATGGCTACTTCTAGGGCTAAGACAAGATATATATATATAAAATGAGCCTGGAGCATCTTATTGTTCCAGAAAGTAAAGAGATGTTAAAAACAAAACACTATGATCAGCAGACCCATAGGAGCCAATTGAGAGAGTCCCTGGTAGCCAAAGCTGAAACAATTTGAGTGACAAAATAGTAGAATAAAGTAGTATCGGCTTATATAACCCTAAGTATAAAATAAATATCCATGAGTCATACTCATATAAGTAAATGAAAAAGAGACAAAAATTCTATATAATTTATGTTGTTACTACCTTTAAGGAGATGGAATATAATGCACCACTCCTTAAGTGGAGTTGTTCATAGAGACATGCTTCAGAAGAAAAACAATGACTTAGCAGTGAAGAAGCCTAGCAAACCTAACTCAAGCCAGGCAATCTAGGTCAACATCATTGGTGTTAAGTTGTGTTGATAGTAGGCACCCTTGAAATGATGGGATGAGAATGACACTTTATCCTTGTGGTCTTCTTCTCCAAAACTTAGCATCCTAGTCTAATAATGAGAAAGGTGGTGGTGGTTTAGTCACTAAGTCATGTCGGACTCTTTGCAACCCCGTGGACTGTAACCCACCAGGCTCCCCTGTCCATGGGATTTCCCAGACATGAATACTGGAGTGGGTTGCCATTTCTTTCTCCAGGGGTCCTTCCTGACCCAGCCGAGATAAACAACAGACAAATCCCAATGGAAGGATCTTCCCCAAACATCTAGTATTCCTCGTATTAGTATTCCTCAAATTGTCAAAATTATCAGAATGAAGAAAGTCTGAGAAATGGTTATAACCAAGAGAAGTCTAAGGAGATATGACGACTAAATGTAATGTAGTATTCTGGATGGCATCTTGGAACAGAAAAAGGATATGAAAGAAAACTGGAAAAATCTAAATAAAATAAATAAGTTAATAGGAATGTATCAATATTTGTTAATCCATCATGACAGATATACTATATAATATAGGAAACTCTATACAGGCTTTATAGTAACTCTAGGAAAGTAGATATGGGCTTTACAGTAACTCTCTGTACTGTCTTTACAGTAACTCTTTAATTCTGAAACTGTTTAATTTTCTATTATGTTTATTTTAACATTACTTTTTGATAATGCTTATAAAAGAGAGATCTATTTTAAAATGTATAACCTTAAAGTTCAAAATCTAGAACAACTGAGCAGCTACTCCAAATTCACTATTTAAATACAAACATAATAACTAACTTATTCTTGGGTTGTTTCTTGTGCATTGATTTAGTCCATGAGACTCAGTAAACTCTGCTTTGGTGAATGACTTGGCAACTTCAAGCCCTCTGTTAAGTGAATTGAATAGTGATAATCAACCCCAATGTACTCTTCAACAAAGAACTCGCTACAACTCATGAGACAAAGAAGGAAACATCAGATAATGATGCTGACCCTCCCACAACTGGCCTGTTCCCCTTATTCTTGACTGCTCTCTTTCCATGAACCCAAGGGCCTGCATTGGTAACTACTGGGATCCATCACTGAGACAAAGTTACTCTAGACCATCAGAGGGGCTTCTCCAATGATACAGTGGGTAAAGAATCCATCTGCAATGCAAGACACCCAGGAGACATGGGTTTGATCCCTGGGTAGGGAAGATTCCCTGGAGGAAGAAATGGCAACCCACTCCAGTATTCTTGCCTGGAAAATCCCATGGACAGATGAGCCTGGTGGGCTACAGTCCATGGAGTTACACAGAGTCAGACATGACTGAGTACATGGCACACACAGTCAGAACCAGAGCATCTTACACAATGCAGCATACTTGCTTTAAGGATTTCTTTGGCTGATGATACTTTTACTGATAGAAAGAATTTTTTTTAATTTAATTTTTTTTTATTTACTTTACAATACTGTATTGGTTTTGCCACACATTGACATGAATCCGCCATGGGTGTACATGAGTTCCCAATCCTGAACCCCCCTCCCACCTCCCTCCCCATATCATTTCTCTGGGTCATCCCAGTGCACCAGACCCAAGCATCCTGTATCCTGTATCGAACCTAGACTGGTGACTCATTTCTTACATGATAGTATACATGATTCAATGCCATTCTCCCAAATCATCCCACCTGCTCCCTCTCCCACAGAGTCCAAAAGTCTGTTCTATACATCTCGGTCTCTTTTGCTGTCTCGCACACAGGGTTATCATTACCATCTTTCTAAATTCCATATATATGTGTTAGAATACTGTATTGGTGTTTTTCTTTCTGGCTTTCTTCACTCTGTATAATCGGCTCCAGTTTCATCCACCTCATTAGAACTGATTCAAATGTATTCTTTTTAATGGCTGAGTAATACTCCATTGTGTATATGTACCACTGCTTTCTTATCCATTCGTCTGCTGATGGACTTCTAGGTTGCTTTCATGTCCTGGCTATTATAAACAGNGGACGTGAGTTTGAGTGAACTCCGGGAGTTGGTGATGGACAAGGAGGCCTGGCGTGCTGCAATTCATGGGGTCGCAAAGAGTCGGACACGACTGAGTGACTGAACTGAACTGAACTGATATGAGATTTAAATTGCTGTGAGAATTATTAGGGTAAGCAGAAAACCTTTGTTTTTCATACGTACATTGAACTTGGAAAAGTCTAGCAATGAAAATGGCCAGTACTTTCAGGTATTTCAAAGTTGTAATTTTTTCTCCTATTATTGACAAATAATCATAAGTCCCATATGTGGTACACCCTGAGAGGAAAAAAAGGCTTTGTAAAGGATGACTGTTTCTTGAATATACTCCTTCTTTGCACTATAATTTTATCTGAAGTAAGCAGGTTCCTCCCAGCTATATGTCTTATATATGACAATACCTGGAAAGTCTTTGACTTGAGAGACTAGAAACTTGAGAAAAGTATTAAGACTTACTGTACACAAACAGTATAGTGAAAGTAATTCCATTGTACTTCCCAACTCCCTCAGATAGGCAGAAAGGTAAACAGATCATATACTATACATATATATAGTAGATTCTGATATCAAACTTAAATCTTGCTCACCAAGTAACCATGGCCCTTGCTAATGTGACCAAGAGATACCGTTAGGACCTAGTTTAGATTCTCATTCTAAGATCTCAGGATCTTCATCTGTATTTTCTTTACTGCTTTGGTTTAATTCTGCCTGAGCTGGGATGTTCTCTCTTGGTTGAGGGTTCTGATTATGAATCAAAGGAAATTCTTAGGGTTTGTGTTTCCATGCCTCCAAGTTGTGTTTTTAGCCATCAAGACCTGTCAATGTATGGCAAAGACCACTACAATACTGTAAAGTAATTAGCCTGCAAAAAAAAAAAAGACCTGGCATTCTTTTCTAAGGACGATCTTGATGATATCCCCCTGTTGATTTAAAGAGACGGCAGCTTCAAGGTGCTTCATCTATGAAGCAACCCCTTTGTTGCCAAATCAGTGTCCTCTGCTGATGCACTCTCACTGATGACTCACAGTTTCTGAGGACTCCAGAAATAAACAGGACTTTTTTTCAAATTCTTTTTTGTGACAATAGTCAATTCTTCCTTTGGAGCTGACCTGAAATCTATCTCCCCATATTAAAGATTCAAGCCATTTTCAGTGTAATGTCATCATCAATGCACCCTGCCTGCAGCATTACAAGTGAAATAAATAAAGCATCAGAAATGCTATGGATAGTCTGACCCCTTCATTTTCTANCCTTTGGAGCTGACCTGAAATCTATCTCCCCATATTAAAGATTCAAGCCATTTTCAGTGTAATGTCATCATCAATGCACCCTGCCTGCAGCATTACAAGTGAAATAAATAAAGCATCAGAAATGCTATGGATAGTCTGACCCCTTCATTTTCTACACAGTGGGCTGCAAAGAGTAGAATGGTTCAAACCAAGAAAAAACCACAAAGCAGTAGCAGAACTTGGTAAAAAAAAAACAAAACTGGGGCACCTTCTCATAGCATTTCTATCATGTCTCACATGAGTGATAGAAAAATATTCTGAAAAATATTTTAGTTTTTTCTCCCCAGAAAAGAAGAAACAGCTGTAGGAAATGGAATTGACCTTACCAGAAATAAAACTTGAATTGCTCATTTTGAGGGTTGACATACGGCTGTGTGCCTGGCTCTGCAGAACAAGAGTGGGATTTTTCTAGAGCCATATGGTTGGAATCAAGAAGGGCAATGAGTTAAAGCAGACAGAAGGCAGTTTACGGGTAATGACAAAGTTCTGAAGCATAATATATTCTAGAATGTTTCCAATCTTAGATTTACATTGAAAAGGAGGGGGCTGCCAAGAGATGCATTGAGGTATTTTTCTCCTGAAATGAGAAAACAAGGATCCCAGACTGTACTACCTGTCAGCTCTGCTTAGATGACCTTACCTTCCAGTCACTGTTAAACGAAATGATTAAGAGAAATGTCCTGTTTCTAATTGTTTTGAACATCATGATAAGTCTTCTAAACCAGTATCTATTGAGTTTCCACTGAAACAGAAAATTCCTTCATTAATCCATACAGACAGGTTGATAACAGGCTCTGCCAGTCTATGTTACTAAGCACTAACTAACCTAGTGAGACAACTGACTAGCAAGGGAGTTGTTTCATTCCTCACCCCTCAGGGAAAACTAAACTGACAAGCATGGTTGAAACCATGATGGATAAGCAGTTTGTAACTTCTGACAGAATTCTCATGCTGAAAATACATATGTGAGATTTTAACTAATTAGGCCTCAAGCTCTTTGTAAAGGCCATATTGCAATTAATTAAGATGCTACTCATTATTTTTCAAAAAGCAAATTCTTTATCATAATTCACAAAAATGTCAGAGAAGAGTAAACATTCTAACACAACCACATTATAATTTTTAATGCTAAAATAGATAAAATATTTAAGACGAACTTTGTTATTTTTAAGCTGTTCATTTGACTTGAAATTGACATACTGTTATGAATACTTTAGCTAACATGTAATTATAATTGAGTTAAATGAAAATTAAAATCAAGATTTGTAATATTTCATTGTGATCCAAACTTNATGGGGCCTCCCTTGACCTGGAGAGTAGAGAGATAATTATCTGAGGTGGGCTTGCAAGGAGGAGCATCTAGTAGGTTAGTGAAGGTTTTGAGTACCAGACCTGATTTCTACTAGTGAAGGAACCCTGGCGGCTCTTTGAGAAGGGGGTCTAAGGAAGCAAGGCAGGCAGTGAAGCTACTGCATTTGCTCCGAAAAGAACGAGTGATATAATTTAGACCCATGGACAGGGGAGCCTGGTGGGCTACAGTCCATAATGTCACACAGTCAGACACAACTAAAGCAATTTAACAGACACACAACAGGAAAGCAGAGGTATAGCTGGAGAGAAGTGTGTGTGCTTAAGGCTAACGGGACTGCAGATGGATCCGCTGTGCTGAGTGATGGCATAAAGAACTCCCAGATTTTTAAGTTCACCTGGAAAAATCTAGATTAACTGGCCTAGCCTAGCTTTAGAGGACTGAAGCCAATAAGAGCAGAAGAATTCATTCATTGAAGAGCACATCTAAGGCCCTCGGCTTTTGATCTCCTACCAAAAGTATATTCTCCTTTCAGAGCATATTTCAAATCTCTCTGCATGGGAGAGTTGGGGTGAAATGATCTGTGTGTTATTTTGTATAATCCATGATTCAAAACTACCCAGAGCCTTTCATCATGAAGGGCATCAAGGGTGCCACCATCCCCAACATCCGCCTACCTGTCCAGCTGGACCATCCGCAGACCATATATAAATGCCTCTTCATCTCCCTCTCACTCCATCCCAGCCAACACTCAAGTACAGTCAAATCCATCTGAGAAATTGTGAGTACAAACTCCAGAAGATTATTTACAATCAAATTTGAACACGGCAACTGCAAAATTTGATATACCTAAAGAGCTAGAACCTCCACTATTTTTTCCTAGATTCTGTGTTGTAAAATATATGCCTGTCATCTCTTTCCTTCCTGTCTCTTCACATTTGGTCCAGAAATTTATTCATGAGTATCCATGCAAAGTCTAGCTCTCTTCTACTTAAGATTGGATATACTGGATCACCAGCAGCACAGAGCTATCTGGATATGACTGGGGCTCTCAGAAAACAGAGAAGTGGGGTGGGGAGGAAATGGGAGAGGAGAAGAACCAGAAGATACAGAAATGGGAGACAGAAGAGTGAAAACGCCTTAAGACAGGGATTTAGGCTCATCCATGTCTCTACAAATGACCTTCCTTTATTCCTTTTATGGCTGAGTAATATTCCATTGCATGTATGTACCACATCTTCTTTATTCTTTCACTGGTCATTGGGCATTTATAGAGATGGACCTAGAGTCTGTTATACAGAGTGAAGCAAGTCAGAAAGAGAAAGATATTGCCTATTAATGCATATATGTGTAATCTATAAAAATGGTACAGATGAACCTATTTCCAAGGCAGGAATAGAGGTGGAGACATAGAGAATGGACGTGGAGACACAGCGGTGGAAGGGGAGAGTGGGACAACTTGGGAGGGTAGTCTTGACAAATATACACCACCATGTGTGAAATGGATGGCTGGTGGGAAGCTGCTGTGTAACACAGGGAGCTCAGCTCAGTGTCCTGTGATGACCTGAAAGGGTAGGATGGTGGGGGGTGGGAGGGTTCGAGAGGGAGGGGATATATGTGTACATAGAGCTGATTCACTTCATTGTACAGCAGAAACTAACACAACATTATAAAGCAATTGTATTGTTTTAAAAATGATGGGGATTTAGGAATCGTCTGAGCAGCTTTTTGCTCAAGGAGCTCTCAGAAGTATGGATTTCTCAGCTCAGAGCTCTTTCTGACTTAATTTCTGAGAGTTTTCTACCTGTGTGATGACCATCTCTCTCAGCTTGCCTTGTTCTGTGTTTTTCCAACATCCATGAGGCTAAGCCACAATTTGACTTTGCCTGGTCAGCTCAGGGCCAGCCACCTGCTGTCGGTCAGGCCTCAGCTACTGCCAGGTCTTACAGATCCAACTCATAGGTGAGTGCTGATTACAAAAGAGGTATTAACATCCCAAATTTTCAACCTGGTTCCCAGGGCTTCCCTAATGGCTCAGGCAGTCAATAATCTGCCTGCAATGTGGGAGGACTGGGTTCAATCCCTGGGTTAGGAAGATCCCCTGGAGAAGGTAATGGCTATCCACTCCAGATTTCTTGCCTGAGAATCCCATCGTTCCCAGGAAAATGAGAGAAATTATTTCTTTAGCTAATTTTAATCTTATGCTGATAAGCCACAAGTGCCAATTTTAGCCATAGCTTATTACTTTAACAGTATATGTTCTTTCTTAACTAAAGGCATATGAACAATGAATGAATAGCATAATATTTAAGTACTTACTATAATTATATATTCTTCCTGAATAATAAAAGAACAAATATGATCTTATCTTACTGAAATTCAAGTTTTAGGATGGCAGGAAAGAATGTAAGTCCAATCATTAAACTGAATATTTACACAGTTTGTGAATGTGGTGAGAATAGAAATGAGAAAAGAGAATAGTCAATGAGGTGATTTAATTTTTCAAAATAGAGCTAATTATTTTATTACTGCCTTTTTTTTCTAATTCTGATACATCAGGACACAAAATAATCCTTAAGAAATTGGCTGTTAATAACCAATTGCAGTCTTACTATCAAGATAAAAATGATAATATCTATCTATTCTATAATAATAAATTGGTAACTATAAATAGCTACTTTCAAGAATGTTCCCTGTTTTTTTTTAATGATTTGTGATTCATAGCTAAATAGTTAAGCTAAAATGAAAACCTGACTTTACTTAGTATTTTAAAATATGGTCTTTTCCATTAAAATACTTCAAAGAGATTTTTTTTTCCTCCAGGATTAAAAAAAGGAACTAATATCTTATGTAACCACCTCACAATTACCCACATTTGGAAAGCCCATGTTGACAATCCTTCATAGAAACATTTAATCCCAGGCTAACTTACCCCTGCCACCCACCACTGGGCTGCTCCCTACTGCTCCCAGTTGGTATGAGCTCAAGGAATGCAAACACCTTTCAATATTAGTTCTAGCAAAGCATTAGCAGGAATGTAAACCTCCCAGGGAAAATGCACATAATGTATTTGAAAATCAAATATAAAATGATTTTGGATAATCGGAACCACCGTAGGTTTCCATTCGGACAGATAATTGAGAATTGACTGTACTACTGTGTTCATAAGCTATGCATCACACGTGGTCCATGGTAGGGGGGAAGATCTCTGAAACACAAATTAAAATAAGGAAGCCAGAAGGTGCTGTGGAAACAGTGGGTCCTCATAAAGAGGAAGCCAGGGCTGACGAATGTTTTTACTTTTCCTTTCTCCCTGAGATTATGAAGTTTTAAATGATATGCAGCTAGCAGCAGATGAAATTATAGCTCTCAGACACTTTATAATTCTGAAACAGAGATGTGATTGATTGCAAGTTGGCATCGCTGCTGGCAGTTTCTGTTGGCACATTTTGATGATACAGTTTCTTAGGTGAACTTCAAGTACATCAGTGACACTGTGTTGCAGACACGTTGAATGATTTTGAAGCTAATAATTTATGAGAGCTTTTGGAGCACATTATTAGGTTCGAGTCAGGAGAGATTTATTTTGTTTAATCCTAGATTCCTTGCTGTGTGTTCTGTTTATCTCATCTTATTCTGCTTGTAAACAAATATGTAAAACTTTAATGCTGACAGAGCCCCTTTATAACAGTGCATCATCCCCCAAACGAGGTTTCTCATTTGAAGCCCTTTCTCTAGTCAGTGGTTTTGTTGCCATCACATGTCTTGAAAAAGAGGACAAACAAAACAAGGCTTCCCAAGTTTGGATTCCATCAAGGAGAAACTGATAGGGGAAATTCAAAGAATTGTCCTTAATTAGGCAATGAAATCATCATTGACCCCAGAATCTATGATGCCTAATATTTCTAATTTAAGTTGAAGATAAAAGAATTTTTTTTAATGCAGAGTTCCTATAAGCTTCATAGAAGCAGTGACTGTCAAATCGAAAGGAAATACTAAAGTGTTTTGAGACAAGGTCTAAATCCATTTTTTTTAAAAAGAGTTCTTTGGGTAACATTTTATTCTCAGTACCTGCTGAATGCTGCATATGCCACATTGTGTTTAAATTAAAAAACATTATATCACAGCTGATTTACAATGAAAAGAATTTCAGGCTGTATAAATCATTTTCTGCTTATAGTTTCTTAATCCTGCTCTACTTATTTTTTGTATCGCACTGATTTGAAGAAATAAGTAGCACTGTGTGTGTGCCTGTTATCTTTCAGGTTATTTTTCTTGGTGGATTCATGTTGATGTATGGCAAAACCAATACAATCTTGTAAAGTAATTAACCTCCAATTAAATAAATTTATATTTTAAAAAAAAGAAGGCCCATTGAGAAGCAGCATTATTCTTCAGGAAAAGTGCACACACGCAGAGTGTATAAATATGGCGATGGACCAGTTCTCATCACCTCGTCTTCAGGGCGCACACGGGAAGGCTTCACATGTGGCCTGCGGCTACCCTGGTTTGCCTCTGACATTTCCTCTCTAGTGGCTACCATGAGGTCCCATTGTTCTTATGCGCTGAGTGCAGGCCTGCTTCTCAGGCCGTGGTGGTGGGCATGGGTGGGCATGGCCTCTGGGCTCTGGTCCACTCCCACTGGCCCTTTCAAGCCATTCTTATCCCCCCTCTTCATAAAACTGTTGGGTTCCTTTCTTACACCCTTTGATTAGTCCAAAATGTACTATGCGTAAGAAATTTGTGCACACAATACAACTGCATTGAAATTTACCACCCTTGCAAATCATCTAGTATCAAAAACATTTAGTACATTATGATTATTTTCCTAAAGCTGTTCTTTATAGCAGGTCCCTGCTGGTTATCCCTCCTGTACAGCACAGGGAACTCTGCTCAATGTTATGTGGCAGACTTGATGGGAGGGGAGTATACATGGATACATATATACCTACGGCTGAGTTGCCCCACTCTGCCCCACTCTGTTGAACTTATTACAACATTGTTAATCACCAATACAACATTCTACTATAAATAAAGGGTTAAAAAACAGAGGCAATATTGTAACAAATTAAATGAAAATTTCAAATTTAAAAAAACTAAATAAAAATAAAATTTAAAAAATTTATATTGAAATGGCACCTAAAGCGCATTTACATCAGTATGGACAAAGGCTAGATTCTATGCTTCAGTTCAGTCACTCAGTCATGTCCAACTCTTTACAACCCCATGAGTCACAGCACACCAGGCCTCCCTGTCCCTCACAAACTCCCAGAGTTCACTCAAACTCATGTCCATCGAGTCGGTGATGCCATCCAGCCATCTCATCCTCTAATAGATTCTATGCTATTTCTTTTTAAAATCTCTAACTTGCATTTGGGGCTTCCCCAGGTATCACAGTAGTTACAAATACACCTTCCAATGCAGGAGATGCAAGAGAGTCGGGTTTAGTCCCTGGGTCAAGAAGATCCCCTGGAGTAGGAAATGCTGGCTTGCTCCACATTGCCTGAAAAATTCCATGCACAGAGGAGCCTGGAGGGCTGGAGTCCATGGGGTGGCAAAGGGTCAGACACGACAGCGCACACAGGAACCTGCCTTTTAGTGGGTTTTGGTGGGTGTGAGGCAGGGTGAGTTCTGTTGCTCTCGCCACCTCTCATTGCATTTCTCCTGAACATTCTCGGTGGCAGCAACACTCTTCGAAACCTCAGGACTGTAGACCTTAATCGTCCGTTGGTCCCCCCTCCCCTTTGCCATACGTACTCAAGTATTATTGCCAATTCTTTCCTCGATGTCCTCTTCCCAATCATCTTTTCCTTTCCACTGACAATGGAGCACTTCAGTTGAAGACACTCTGTCTAATGTGCAACATCTGCAGTCTTCATTTGAGTAGATAAAAACAAGTGTGTTCAATCACGTGTTCCTCCTTCGTTTACTTTAAGCAGACTAACACGGTGAGATTTTGCTTTTGCTCGTTCTTTTGCTTTATTTCAAAGACAGCAATGTAGGGGACTAGAAGAGAGAGTCTTCAGGATGAAATGATCTGAGACTTAATTCTGATTCTCTGTTTGTTATCGACATGCTTTAGCTCAAACTCAATTTCCATAAACCTAATCATGTTTATCTGTAAAGAGGCTGAATGAGTTTTTCAAAGGATCGTTCTTTGAGTTGTGATTATTAAATAAGATCTTTTTATATTGAACACTTATCAACTGCCCAACTCAGAGATATTGCTTAATAAATGATAAATCTTATCATTTTAAGATTATTTTGTAGAAACAGCTCATATAGCTCAACAACAACAAAAAACCAACCCAAACAAAAAATGGACAGAAGATGTAAATACACATTTCTCCAAGGAACACATAGAGATAGCCAATAGGCATGTGAAAAGATGGCCAACGTTGCTAATTATCAGAGAAATGCAAATCAAAAGTATAACAGCGAACCACCTCACATTGGTCAGAATGGCCATCACTGAATACTCTAAAACGGCAAATGCAGGAGAGGGTGTAGAGAAAAGGGAACCCTCCTGCACTGTTGATGGGAATGTAAATTGGTGCTGCTACTATGAAAAACAGTATGGAGGTTACTCAGAAAATTAAAAATAGAGTTGCTGTATGATCTAGAGATTCCACTCCTGGGTATATGTCCAGAAAAACTCTAATTCAAATAAAGACATGCATACCACAAAGAAGAGCTGTCCCTGCTTGCTGCAACTAGAGGAAGTCCATGTGTAGAAACAGAGACACAGAACAACCAAAAGTAATAAGTAAATTTTAAAAAGTTATATGCACAGCAATGTTCATCGCAGCATTATTCACAACAGCCAAGACAGGGGAGCACCCTAAGTGTCCATCAGCAGTTGAATGAATAAAGCAGATGTGGTATACACGCACACACGTGGTGGAATACTACTCAGCCATTAAAAAAAAAATAATGTTATTGGGTTATAGTCCATGGGGTCACAGAGAGTCAAACACAGCTGAGTGACTATGCACAGCAGAGCACACAATGTCATCTGCAGCGTAATGGATAGACCTGGAGATGGCCATGATGAGCGACGTCAGAATGAAAATGGCAAATACCACATGATATCATTTATGGGTAGAATATGACGCAAATGAACTTGTGTACAAAACAGAAAAAGACTCATAGAGAGAATAGATGTGGTTGCCAAGTGGGATGGGGGAAGTTTGGATTGGGAGTTTGAGATTAGCAGATACCAATTATTATGTATATTATAGAATGGATAAGCAATAAGGTCCTACTGTATAGCACAGGGNTAACATTTTATTCTCAGTACCTGCTGAATGCTGCATATGCCACATTGTGTTTAAATTAAAAAACATTATATCACAGCTGATTTACAATGAAAAGAATTTCAGGCTGTATAAATCATTTTCTGCTTATAGTTTCTTAATCCTGCTCTACTTATTTTTTGTATCGCACTGATTTGAAGAAATAAGTAGCACTGTGTGTGTGCCTGTTATCTTTCAGGTTATTTTTCTTGGTGGATTCATGTTGATGTATGGCAAAACCAATACAATCTTGTAAAGTAATTAACCTCCAATTAAATAAATTTATATTTTAAAAAAAAGAAGGCCCATTGAGAAGCAGCATTATTCTTCAGGAAAAGTGCACACACGCAGAGTGTATAAATATGGCGATGGACCAGTTCTCATCACCTCGTCTTCAGGGCGCACACGGGAAGGCTTCACATGTGGCCTGCGGCTACCCTGGTTTGCCTCTGACATTTCCTCTCTAGTGGCTACCATGAGGTCCCATTGTTCTTATGCGCTGAGTGCAGGCCTGCTTCTCAGGCCGTGGTGGTGGGCATGGGTGGGCATGGCCTCTGGGCTCTGGTCCACTCCCACTGGCCCTTTCAAGCCATTCTTATCCCCCCTCTTCATAAAACTGTTGGGTTCCTTTCTTACACCCTTTGATTAGTCCAAAATGTACTATGCGTAAGAAATTTGTGCACACAATACAACTGCATTGAAATTTACCACCCTTGCAAATCATCTAGTATCAAAAACATTTAGTACATTATGATTATTTTCCTAAAGCTGTTCTTTATAGCAGGTCCCTGCTGGTTATCCCTCCTGTACAGCACAGGGAACTCTGCTCAATGTTATGTGGCAGACTTGATGGGAGGGGAGTATACATGGATACATATATACCTACGGCTGAGTTGCCCCACTCTGCCCCACTCTGTTGAACTTATTACAACATTGTTAATCACCAATACAACATTCTACTATAAATAAAGGGTTAAAAAACAGAGGCAATATTGTAACAAATTAAATGAAAATTTCAAATTTAAAAAAACTAAAT
This sequence comes from Neotragus pygmaeus, assembly GCA_006410875.1. Classification (NCBI taxonomy): domain Eukaryota; kingdom Metazoa; phylum Chordata; class Mammalia; order Artiodactyla; family Bovidae; genus Neotragus; species Neotragus pygmaeus. The sequence continues at coordinate 67,525 of SJYV01025015.1, read as the reverse complement.
AAAAATAAAATTTAAAAAATTTATATTGAAATGGCACCTAAAGCGCATTTACATCAGTATGGACAAAAGCTAGATTCTATGCTTCAGTTCAGTCACTCAGTCATGTCCAACTCTTTACAACCCCATGAGTCACAGCACACCAGGCCTCCCTGTCCCTCACAAACTCCCAGAGTTCACTCAAACTCATGTCCATCGAGTCGGTGATGCCATCCAGCCATCTCATCCTCTAATAGATTCTATGCTATTTCTTTTTAAAATCTCTAACTTGCATTTGGGGCTTCCCCAGGTATCACAGTAGTTACAAATACACCTTCCAATGCAGGAGATGCAAGAGAGTCGGGTTTAGTCCCTGGGTCAAGAAGATCCCCTGGAGTAGGAAATGCTGGCTTGCTCCACATTGCCTGAAAAATTCCATGCACAGAGGAGCCTGGAGGGCTGGAGTCCATGGGGTGGCAAAGGGTCAGACACGACAGCGCACACAGGAACCTGCCTTTTAGTGGGTTTTGGTGGGTGTGAGGCAGGGTGAGTTCTGTTGCTCTCGCCACCTCTCATTGCATTTCTCCTGAACATTCTCGGTGGCAGCAACACTCTTCGAAACCTCAGGACTGTAGACCTTAATCGTCCGTTGGTCCCCCCTCCCCTTTGCCATACGTACTCAAGTATTATTGTCAATTCTTTCCTCGATGTCCTCTTCCCAATCATCTTTTCCTTTCCACTGACAATGGAGCACTTCAGTTGAAGACACTCTGTCTAATGTGCAACATCTGCAGTCTTCATTTGAGTAGATAAAAACAAGTGTGTTCAATCACGTGTTCCTCCTTCGTTTACTTTAAGCAGACTAACACGGTGAGATTTTGCTTTTGCTCGTTCTTTTGCTTTATTTCAAAGACAGCAATGTAGGGGACTAGAAGAGAGAGTCTTCAGGATGAAATGATCTGAGACTTAATTCTGATTCTCTGTTTGTTATCGACATGCTTTAGCTCAAACTCAATTTCCATAAACCTAATCATGTTTATCTGTAAAGAGGCTAAATGAGTTTTTCAAAGGATCGTTCTTTGAGTTGTGATTATTAAATAAGATCTTTTTATATTGAACACTTATCAACTGCCCAACTCAGAGATATTGCTTAATAAATGATAAATCTTATCATTTTAAGATTATTTTGTAGAAACAGCTCATATAGCTCAACAACAACAAAAAACCAACCCAAACAAAAAATGGACAGAAGATGTAAATACACATTTCTCCAAGGAACACATAGAGATAGCCAATAGGCATGTGAAAAGATGGCCAACGTTGCTAATTATCAGAGAAATGCAAATCAAAAGTATAACAGCGAACCACCTCACATTGGTCAGAATGGCCATCACTGAATACTCTAAAACGGCAAATGCAGGAGAGGGTGTAGAGAAAAGGGAACCCTCCTGCACTGTTGATGGGAATGTAAATTGGTGCTGCTACTATGAAAAACAGTATGGAGGTTACTCAGAAAATTAAAAATAGAGTTGCTGTATGATCTAGAGATTCCACTCCTGGGTATATGTCCAGAAAAACTCTAATTCAAATAAAGACATGCATACCACAAAGAAGAGCTGTCCCTGCTTGCTGCAACTAGAGGAAGTCCATGTGTAGAAACAGAGACACAGAACAACCAAAAGTAATAAGTAAATTTTTAAAAGTTATATGCACAGCAATGTTCATCGCAGCATTATTCACAACAGCCAAGACAGGGGAGCACCCTAAGTGTCCATCAGCAGTTGAATGAATAAAGCAGATGTGGTATACACGCACACACGTGGTGGAATACTACTCAGCCATTAAAAAAATAATAATGTTATTGGGTTATAGTCCATGGGGTCACAGAGAGTCAAACACAGCTGAGTGACTATGCACAGCAGAGCACACAATGTCATCTGCAGCGTAATGGATAGACCTGGAGATGGCCATGATGAGCGACGTCAGAATGAAAATGGCAAATACCACATGATATCATTTATGGGTAGAATATGACGCAAATGAACTTGTGTACAAAACAGAAAAAGACTCATAGAGAGAATAGATGTGGTTGCCAAGTGGGATGGGGGAAGTTTGGATTGGGAGTTTGAGATTAGCAGATACCAATTATTATGTATATTATAGAATGGATAAGCAATAAGGTCCTACTGTATAGCACAGGGAATTATATTCAATATCCTATAAAAAGCCATTATAGGAAACAATATGAAAAAGAATATGTGTGTGTGTGTGTGTGTGTGTGTGTGTATAACTGAGGCACTGTGCTATACAGCAGAAATTGGCGTGTTATAAATCAGCTATATGCCAACAAAATAAGTTTTTTTTCTTTCTTTTTTTTATTTTTTATTTTTTATTTTTTTTATTATTATTATTTTTTTTATTTGACTTTACAATACTCTATTGGCTTTGCCATACATCGACATGAATCCACCACAGGTGTACACAAGTTTTTAAAAAAGATTCTTTTGTAGAAAGACATGTTCTGATAGTAACCCTCCCGAATTACAAATGTCTTACTGTATCTGATTCCTTTCACTCTTACCTCTTGCTAGTATGATTGTACTATGAATAAACATATGTGGAACATTTAATTTAAAAAAAAGGTGCCATCATAGGTGCTGCAAAAAAAAAAAAAAACAGAACAGTTGAGAAACAAACTCTGCTTCAGGAAATTTGTGATACTGACTGAGAGTGTAAGGAGGCCTACATGCACGTTAACAATAGCATTTATTTTAAATGCCCTTGCTTTATGATTGATGTAAAGGCAGCATGGAACCAGGACCCCAAGGAGAGTGGATCTCCATGCCAGCTGGGGAAATCATCCTGGAGTAGTGGACCTGCATGTGATTAATGGGCTGAAGGTCACACAAGAATGTTCACAAGCTTCCTTCTTTCCCCAAAGTAGTGATTAGAATCATGGATCTTCAGCCTCAATCTTCTCCCGCAATGCACTTCTTTCATCTCCCCTTTCCCCCACCCATCTGCACAAGGCTGCTCTACTGGAGGTTACCAAATGCGTCTGGCCAGTGAAAGTTGATGCTGGCTACAAGTCACCTGGCCTCTAGGATCCAGGATCAACCCCTGAAGAGACAAAGAACTGATGGAAATACTGCTGGGAGGAATGACCCATCCTCCTTATCTTCTCCAGCTTAAAGACAGCAACGGAGAATGGTGATGTGTTTTTGTTTTAAATGTTTTTTTAAGATGTGGACCATTTTATTTTAAGTCATATTGTAGAATCTTAGCTCCCAGATCAGAGATTGAACCCACAAATCCTGCATTGGAAAGCAAAGTCCCAACCACTGGGTCTCCAGAGAAGTCCCAGGTGGTGTTTTTAAATGATGATCATTATTCATGGGGCTTCCGTGGTGGCTCCACGGTTAAGAATCTGCCTATAACGCAAGAGATGCAGGAGACACAGCTTCAATCCTTATGTGGGGAAGATCCCTTGGAGGACGAAATGGCAACCCACTCCAGTATTCTTGCCTGGAGAAGTCCATGAACAGAGGAGGCTGGCGGGCTACAGTCCCTGGGGTTGCAAAGAGTGCAGCATGACCAAACATCCACACATCATTATTACTATTTTGTATTACCTACCCAAGCTTCTGGGGGCTGGGCAGGATGCATCAGTTCCTTCTCGTGACTACTGCACTCCCTCTCCTCTTGGCTCTGATTCTTTGAATACTTGTCACGTGTCACAGTGTGCTCAGCCCTTTCAAGGCCTATTGATATAGATATGTTTGTTTTTGTAGTTATATGTGCTTATATTTTTTTCCCCTAAACATAGATTGTATGGTATATTCACCATTTGAATTCTTTCACTTTACTCCGTACTTTAAGTTCTCAAAGAGTGACTTATTGCAGGAAAACATATAGCAGACTCTAAGAATTGTCCCTTCCTCTTCTGGGTCTCAGGAGCCCTGGGTTCTCAGGGTTCTGGCTCCTGAATTTACAAAATGAATTTGTAAATTCATTACAAAATGAATTTAATGAATCAGTGAATCTTTTTGAAATGTATTTTAATTGTAGAATAATTGCCATACACTAATTAATCCAGTTTAAAGTTTTACCTACACTGGGTGGGCAGATTCACAAACTTAGTGATCTAACCTTGGGCAACATCATTTTGCCCTGGCTTTGTCAGTCTATAAAATATGGGAGCTGGATTAGATGATCCACAAATACCTTTTCAACACTGAATTCCTTTCATCCTGGTGCACCTGATACCCAAATGTGTGGTTTTTTTTTTTTAATCACACTTTTTTTTTCCTTTTAACAACTTAAAGATATAATGCCTATAATGTGTCTCGTCAGCATTTCCCATGGTGACAAGAGTGCTCGGGGTTCATTTTGCACTTCTGGTTTTCCAATAAAGTGTTAGGTAACACTTGCAATTGACTAAGAAATGTGGTAACCTAAACAAGAGTGCAGTGTATGTGAGACAGAACGTTTTAACTGAAGTCACAAAATATCATAAAGTCCATAGAAGGGCTGCAGTAATGTTTGCCAAAAACAGTTTATTTTTTCCTTCCTTATGGGACCTGGATTATGAACACTAATGCCCTGAATTTAAATAATCTCCTTTTGATGAATCTTTTAGTTTATGGCGAATTTCTAATTTGATTACAGCAAACAACTAGCAGCAACTACCTGCAACAAAATAATAATGTCTCAGTTAAAGGTGACATTGAATTGGAAATCAACTTCTATTGGGTTGGCTAAAAAATTCATTCGGGTTTTTCCATAAGATGTTACAGAAAAATCCAAATGAACTTTGGCTAACCTAGTAACATCTCTGGATTGGAATCCTATGTCAGAGAATTACTGAAAATTCTCTACCAAAAGAACTAAATGAGAAAACACTGCAACTTCATTTTTCATTAAATTGACAATGGTGAATTGTTGACTCTAAGTTTTGTATCAGTGTGTGCAGGGCATGCTCAGACTTGTAGAGGGATATATACTGGTACACACAGAGCAGAGGAACCTGCAAAACTTATATTAAAAATACACCTTAATGCTACCAGAAGCTTACAGAAGGAAGAGGAGAATGGATAGTTGAGGGCAACCTGGCTCATGTCCAAGCCTTTCCTATGTTAAACACTCTGAAGTGTTTCTATAAGCAATTTCGTAGACAAATACAAATAGAAACTAAGTAATGGTCTCCATATCATTCATGGTTAGTGACCAGTGGTCATGGGCTTTTTTTTTTTTTTTTTGCATATAGCTGATTTATAATGTTGCGTTATCTTTAGATGTACAACAAAGTAAATTAGATACACATTATACCTCCATTAGTAAATAAGTTCATGTGTATCTGAGGTATCACCTACACCAGTCTGAGTGGCCATTTTCAAAAAATATACAGACAATAAGTGATGGAAAAGGTGTGGGAATGTAAATTGATACAACCACTAGGGAGATCAGTATGGTGTGTTTGTCACTCAGTCTTGTCCAACTCTTACAACTCCATGGACTGTAGCCCAGGAGTCCATGGCATTCTCCAGGCAACAATACTAGAGTGGCTTGCCATTGCTTCTCCGGGGGATCTTCCCGACCAAGCAATCGAACCTGGGTCTCCTGCATTCAGGCAAATTCTTTACTAACTGAGCCACCAGGGAAGCCCAATCAGTACAGACATTCTTCTCAAAATTAAGTACAAAACTAGCCTATTATCTAGCAATCCCACTTCTGGGCATATATATGGAGAAAACCCCAAACTGGAAAAGATCCATGAACCCCAGGTTCATAGCAGTGGTAGGATTTGAATTCAAGTCTGGGAAACATCCAGGCTCTGCCAAAAGTTCCCTATACTTTGATAATGACTATGTTTTGCACACAACATCCCTTCTCCTGTAAACCTGTGAGCTCCCTCCCCAACAGCGTTCTCAATATTAGTGCTCATAAGCATACCAGAATCACAAGGTTATCAGCAGAGTAACTCTCTATGCATTGTTACTATGAAGAGCCTTGATTGATTTTACAAGCTTATTGAACAAAAATGAGTGGTTTTCCTCTCCTTTCTCCCCACCAGTAACACAAAATGATAGCTTCTATTCCCTCCCAACAGAAGCACAAACGAATTCTTAAAAGTACATACTGAGTTATCTCAACTCAATTATCCCTGGACAGGGTAAGCCTGAATTTTGTTCCTGTTCTGTCTGGAAAACCTAACAAGAACTCCCAAGGAGGGAAAAATGCCTCTTGAGAAGAAGCGCTTGTTTTTGTCACTGTCATTAATAAAGGTCTTACTTGAAATGAATGTGATACAATTTACAGTGTGTATGCACTCTGGAGCTGAAGACTCCATGTGGCACGTTCACACAACAGTGTTGAACGTGAGCTGGTGTGCAGGCCTTCCTGGAAACATGTTTTGATCCTCTTTGATCACACTAATAATACACTATGAGGCATTGCTCTGTGGGATGTAGTTAAAGCTTATTTGAGCTTTGGAACCACTGGCACTTTCCTGGGGGAAAAATATCAGAACATTTTTATTTTTATCTGAATCACTCCAGCAAACTTCATGGAGAATAGTCTCTGTCAGTGATATAGGGCAATTGCTGTCACAAATAGTATTTGAAAAGAGATGCCCTAAATAGTCAATACACTGTGTGGGGAAATGGTGAATACAAAGACTCGGTGGTAAATGGATCAACTTCCCTTGAGCTGGAGTTGCTGATTTTATTTTATTTTTTTTACAAATTAGGATGTTAATATATATGTTTTCTACAGTCTTTCCAGCAAACATTAGAAAAAGTCTTTTAAAAATATTCAAGGTGGTTTTCCTGACTCTGGGTTTAAATGCTGCAGCTGTGAGTTATTTGTATGTGTCTATTTATGTGTGTGAATGAGTGTGTGTGTATAAAGAGAGCAAGAGAGAGAACATGTATTACATGGAAAGAACTTTAATATGTAACTTAAAGTGTAAAAAGAGCAATTTTATTCCTTTTGCCCAACATCAGACAGTAAATATATTCTGGCAAATATGGGAGAAAATAAGGCAAGATTTTCTCTTTATACAAACATGCTTATGACCTGAGTCATATTCGATCTTTCAAACAGTCAGATGGGTAAAGTTGTTCTTAACAGAAAACTACACTTAATTTTCCCCTGGTTTAGAATGGCATAATTAAGTATGTTGAAGAGAACAGATTAAACTATATTTCAGAGTATCATGTCACAAGCATTTCCTGTGTCATTATTGTTAGCGGTTTCTTTCCAATACCTTTCTTGATTGTTTTGCAAGTACATGTGCCATGGAAAGCTGATTTTCTCATGATGCCAGGCTCTAATCCCTGATTCTGAGGCATCATTAGTTCCTCCCATAAGAGCTTCCTCAAAGGCACTCACCAAAGTCCTGTCAGAGCTTGTAATGATTTTCTATAAACCAAAAGCCTCTATGAGTTATTATTTTGAGAATGTGCTGTATCACAGGCTGTAGCTCTTGCTTTGTATGTTTTCTGCATTCTTAATCACTGGGGGGAAAAACAGATTTCATTAAATTCTTCTAAATAGTTGAGCATAGAAAGATTTACCATGGAAGAGATTAAGGGAGAGAAATTGTACGAGCAGGAATGAAAATGGCAGCAAAACCCCTTCCTTAAAGCAAACTTCCAAGGTCCTGGAAGTATTTCCATATTCATATTTGGGCTTGTTTACACCCAGTTTGCTAGATCATTGGATTTCATAATTTGGGATTTCTGTGTCTGTGCACGTGCATGCACACACACGCACTCTCATATTCTTCCACTTTAGGGATCCAGGATAAGGCTGAATGAACTATGATGACCATATTTATCCCAATTCTCTTCTCTCTTCCTGATGAGTGTACTGTCCTCATGTAAATCATATGTAATTTTTGCATTACTGAGACTACTTGATTTAGGACTTGAATTTATTGATTTGGAGTCATGTGGTTTCTTTCATCTTCTAAGAGACAGGTTTTCCATGACCAGCCTTGCGACCACTAGCCTGGCATCTAGATCCTAGGTCCTGAAGATCTACAGACTTCAAGAGCACATGTAGGCTCTTCATCCTGGGAATTTTTAATGCTGTGTTGTATGTGTTAGTTGCTCAGTCATGTCTGATTCTTTCTAGCTCCACAGACTATAGTTCGCCAGGCTCTTCTGTCCATGGAATTCTCCAGGGAAGAATGCTGGAGTGGACAGCCCCATTCCCTTCTCCAGGGGATCTTCCCAACCCAGGGATCAAACCTGGGTCTCTTGCTTTGCAGGCAGATTCTTTACTGCCTGAACCACCAGGGAATGCTGTGTCAGGCAGTATAATATATGTATGTGTGTATATATACACACATATATACATATACTCTGTTCAGGTGAGGTACTAGGCTGCAACAATTCATTGGTGAATGAGATGGATATGGACTTTGTCTCAATGGAGTTTATAGCTCAGTGGGACTTGTCAAGTAATGAAAGACGAAATACATGCAGCAGGAGAAAAAATCATAACCCAACTGACTGGAGTTAAATTCATGCCTTGTCTCTTCAAGCGGAACTCTTATGCCACCCAGCACTCCTACCACGTCTCCCCTTCTTAGATGATTATTTGTTATCTGCAGTTTCTTCCACCTTCTCCCTTTGCCTTTAGCTAATGACTTAACTTCTGTTTTTCATCTTTCCATGCCCTTGATGCAAAGAGACAACTCATTGGAAAAGACTCTGATGCTGTGAAAGATTGAGAGCAGGAGGAGAAGTGGCAACAGAGGATGAGATGGTTGGATGGCATCACCAACTCACTGGACATGAGTGTGAGCAAACTCCAGGAGAGAGTGAAGGACAGGGAAGCCTGGCATGCTGCAGTCCATGGGGTCTCAAAGAGTTAGCCGTGACTGAATGACTCAACAACAACAAATGCTCTTGTTGCTCCAAATATGTAAAAACCCATAAAGGTCTGTATTTGGAAGGAGAGGAAGTGCAGGCACATCCTGAAGCCAGCCNAGTGATGGGACCAGATACCATGATCTTCATTTTCTGAATGTTGAGCTTTAAGCCAACTTTTTCACTCTCCTCTTTCACTTTCATCAAGAGGCTTTTTAGTTCCTCTTCACTTTTTGCCATAAGGGTGGTGTCATCTACTTATCTGAGGTTTTTGATATTTCTCCTGGCAATCTTGATTCCAGCTTATGCTTCTTCCAGCCCAGCGTTTCTCATGATATACTCTGCATATAAGTTAAATAAGCAGGGTGACAATATACAGCCTTGACATACTCCTTTTCCCATTTGGAACCAGTCTGTTGTTCCATGTCCAGTTCTAACTGGGGCTTCCTGACCTGCGTACAGGTTTCTCAAGAGGCAGGTTAGGTGGTCTGGTATTCCCATCTCTCTTTCAGAATTTTCCACAGTTTATTGTGATCCACACAGTCAAAGGCTTTGGCATAGTCAATAAAGCAGAAATACATGCTTTTCTGGAACTCTCTTGCTTTTTCAATGATCCAGCGGATGTTGGCAATTTGATCTCTGGTTTCTCTTCCTTTTCTAAAACCAGCTTGAACACCTGGAAGTTCACAGTTCACGTATTGCTGAAGCCTGGCTTGGAGAATTTTGAGCATTACTTTACTAGCATGTGAGATGAGTGCAATTGTGCAGTAGTTTGAACATTCTTTGGGATTGGAATGAAAACTGACCTTTTCCAGTCCTGTGGCCACTGCTGAGTTTTCCATATTTGCTGGCATATTGAGTGCAGCACTTTCATAGCACTATCTTTCATGATTTGAAATAGCTCAACTGGAATTCCATCACCTCCACTAGCTTTGTTCATAGTGATGCTTTCTAAGGCCCACTTGACTTCACATTCCAGGATGTCTGGCTCTAGGTGAGTGATCAAACCATCGTGATTATCTTGATCGTGAAGATCTTTTTTATACAGTTTTCTGTATATTCTTGCCACTTCTTAATATCTTCTGCTTCTGTTAGGTCTATACCATTTCTGTCCTTTATCAAGCCCATCTTTGCATGAAGTGTTCCCTTGGTATCTCTAATTTTCTTGAAGAGATCTCTAGTCTTTCCCATAAATTCATTTTTATTCAATGCTTAAACCAATTTCCTAGTATCATTTAATAACCCCTTGTTTTCTCACTCTAGCATCTTTGCTATATTCAAAGCAAAACCCAAGGTCTTAAACACCATGTGATCTCCTTTATGTCTAATATTTGAACTATAAGCTTCCTAGATAGCACTAGTGGTAAAGATCCCACCTGCCAATGCTGGAGACAGGAAGAGTTTGAATCCTTGGTTGGGAAGATCCCCTGGAGGAGGGCATGACAACCCATTCAAGTATTCTTGCCTGGAGAAGCCCCATGGACAGAGGAACCTGGTGGGCTACAGGCCACATTGTAGCAAAGAGTCAGACACAACTAAAGCAGCTGAGCATGCATGCACACATGCTTAATTATAAAATTAGACCAACTGTAGAATATGGTGACTATAGTTAACCACATTTTATTGTATATTTGAATATTGCAGAAAGAGTAGATCTTAAAATTTCTTATCATAGGCAAAAAAAGTTTGAGGTGATGGAGGTTTTAAACTCACCCTATGGTGGTAATAATTTTGCAGTATGTACCTATATGAAATCATTATGTTGTATACCTAACACTAATACACTTGTTATCAATTCTGTCTTGATAAAATGGGGAAAATGAGACTAACCCTGTCTTACTTCCTGTAGTTTATATTCTGGGCTGTTGATATTTTCTAATAAGCATTGAAACCACACAATTTTTGTATACTGTAACTTTACAATATACATAAAATATTTTAAATAGTTTAGGATAAATTGGGTCATTCATTATATTATTGCTAACACAATGTTTAGGAGTTGCTAAACTCACTGCTGACTTGCAAAGTGGACATTATTTTTTTCCCTATTTAAAGGATGAAGATAATGAAACACAGAAAGAGGTTGAGAGACTTGCCTAAAGTCACAGAACTATTGAACAACTAGCAGATTGAAATCTTTGTTCATGAAATTTCAGGATCTGAGATTTTAAATGCCATGTGATATACTCACATCTAATGGACTCAAATATAAAAAGAGATTGACACTATGTATGTACAAGTTTTTTATTAAACAATGTGTGTGTGTATATATATATGCACATATATATACAATGTGTATACATTAAGTATATACTTATTATAAGTATATAATATATAATTATATAATATTATATAATTAATTACTCATGTAAGATACTGGGTGATCTTTCACTATTCTTGCATGAATAGGAATTTTAATGAAAATATTCTGTCCTTCTCAGTGGTCAGATTGATTCTCTGGTATGAAGGTGTAGAATCTTAATGAAAAAGTTCATAGGTAAACCCAGTCAATCATCATCTCTGACCTCCCATAATTTGCAAAATATTTTTGTATCCTTAATGAAGGCATCATTTACATAAGCCCAAGTCTCCTGCTGTGTGAGTCATCAGCATGAGGCAAGTTCACCTTTAAAGTATTAATGAATCTCCACTTTTTCCTCTGTATATCTTAGTGGGCAGCTTTGTGGCTTTTTGATCAAACTATTCTCCCATTGAAAGCACTATCAGTAGAGTTCATCAGTATGCATCTAGTCAACTACTATATCCTTTTATTCAAGGATCTCCAAATCCTCAGACATTACCAGAACTGTATATATCAAGTTAATGGTTCAACTTCCTTATTTATTTGTGAGTCTGTCACTTTATAACAGAGAATTAACAGCTTGTCTATAGCATCCACACTACAGCATTTTTCTAAGCAGTGATTTTTGTTACTTATCAAATGATCACCTAAGTTACATACAGCTCTTTCTCCCCAAAACTGCCTGTGATCTTCACTGAAGGACAAACTGCAGAATGAGAGACTGTGGGTAACTGAGACTCACTCTTTTCTCCATTCGTCTGGGAGACTGTGAATAATTTCAATCTACTATGATCAATCAAAATTACATGTACATATTTAAACTTAGGCATCAAAAAAGAAACATATTTAGGCAATAAATTTTACTGAATGGTTACCATATGCCAGGTATTATGCCAAGCCTTAGCAATACATCAGCAAATGAGACAATCCCAGCCAACAACAAGCAAGTCTTAGACTGTGGCAAACAGTTATATAAAGCAATAAACACAAGACAGTAAATGTAATGGTGGAAGTATACACACAGTATTATAGGGAAAGGCAGATAGCAAAGTCACAGTGTGCAGGGTGGTCATCAGGGTGATCCCCTATGGAAAGAAATGGCAGAACTAAATCTTCAAGAGGATGCTTGCAATGTATACACTTTACTTTCTTTAAATATTATCATTTTTATATTTATGCTTAAATATTATCATATTTGATAGTCTATTTCCACATTACCTAGGACAGTGTCATTCTGGAGAGTTATACTGAAAACTAGATTGCAGTTATTTACACACAAATAGTCCTTGATGAGAGCTTGCATTCAAAAAGGGAACATTATACATTATTCAGAAAGAATTACTGAAATCATTAAAATACTTAGAAAGAGCAAGATGGCTAAATATGACTCTTTACTTTATCAACAATAGTTTGGTGACCATCATGGAAAAAATGGTCTCTGTGAACTCTGGGGTCCAGACCATACTTGATGGATCATGGAGACGTCTCACACGGGCCTGTGTAGGGTAATAGGTGTGCAGACCTCCGTCTCAGCTCTGACTCTAATTGGCTGATGAACTGGCTCCAGCCCTTTTTGGTTGGCCCAGGAGCCTCTGCAGATATTGACAGACAATCACTCTGAGATGACAGAGCCTTTATATATGTCCAGCAGTCCACCAGAGAAGTTCCAACACACTACTAGAACCAAAAAAAAAAAAAAATCCAAATTTGCACTCTTGGAGTGGGAAAGAGGAACCGTTTGATTTTCCTGACATCTTCCCTCTCCCAAGGCAGCCCAGCTCAGTGCCAAGAGAGCCTTTTTGGCCCAGGATTCCTCTGGGGTAGAAAAGTGAGAGCACATGAGACAGAGAGAGTGGCCCAGCTCCCCTAGGTGCATAGGACAGTGTAAAGGAGGCCCATTTCTCTCACTCCATCCGGAACTCTGCGTCGTGAGCTGCCTGTGACGGGGGCCGGGAACACAGCTCCCTGGCTAGCACAGGAGCACGGATCCTACTCGCTGAATCATGGGCTCCATCAGAATGCACACCCAGCAGCCACTGGGAACCCTTGCCCACGGATGCCCCCTACTGCCCCCGGAACCCCCAGTGACCTGCAAGACTCACCCTCATACAGTGCCACCTTCAAGACAGTAAGTGCGAGCTTCAGTAGAGGGTGAGTAAACACGTGGTGATCAGCTCGTGAAAGATGAGTGCATGGGATCATCACACAGTATATGTCAGTTACATCTCTTGAGGGCTTTCCCAGTGGTGCTAGTGGTAAAAGGAAAAAAAAAAACAAAACAAAAAACCTGCTTGCCAATGCAGGAGATGTAAGAGACATGGGTTTGATCCCTGGGTCAGGAAGATTCCCTGGAGAAGGATATGGCAACCCACTGCAATATTCTTGCCTGGAGAATCCCATGGACAGGGGAGCCTCGTGGGCTCCAGTCCATGGGGTCATAAGAGTTGGACACGACTGAAGTGCCTGAGCTGGAAAACAAAGCTCTCGAATCCTCTAGTTCAGATGTGGCACATAGTAGGAGACCACAAAATGCCTGTTGAATCAGTTAATTTAAAATAAGACAAAGATCAATTACACACTTTTAAACTGAAGAGACAGGGATGGAAACTGCATGTTACTGGCAGAACAGCTTTGCCAAAGTTTTCTACAGAATGGTAGTTTCCCCAGAGTTGTTTATTGATGTTTGAGAAAAATAAATAAATAACTGTATAGGTTGTATTGAAATGATTAGGGAAAATGTGAAAATGTTAGCTGAAAGAAAAGTAGAAAGGTTCTCTTTTTGCAAGATCTTTTAGAACTTTTAATACATTATGCAATTTTCCCTGAAATTATTTATCATGGAAATTGTTGCTTCTGGAGAACATCTAACATGCCACAGAACTAGTGTCTCACAACCTGCTGTTTGGGAAATACTGATGTGAGGAATGCAGGAGAAATTTCAGGAAAGTGAAATAGATATTTGTCAATGAACTCAAAGTCCTCTAAACACAGAAAAAATATACTCTATTTTTTCTGCTACTAAATTGAATCTCTATCCTGGACTTCTATTCCACCTGAATGAAGAGATTTGTATTTAGTCAATTCCAGGTAAATGGCAACCCACTCCACTGTTCTTGCTTGGAGAATCCCAGGGACGGGAGAGCCTGGTGGGCTGCCATTTATGGGGTCGCACAGAGTCGCACATGACTGAAGTGACTTAGGAGCAGCAGCAGCAGCAGGTACACACAGTTTCAAGTTGTAATACCATCCATTTGAGACTTTCCTCCTCCTCTCTCTTACGAAAGTGGCATCAAAGAGCTGGTGAGCTTACTTCGGATCTTAGCATTGAGACTAGACATCTGGTTCTCATCTGGAAACTGTCTACACTGCTACCAGCTGTGGTTTACACAGTCCCATCTGGTTCTCAGTTGTTGTTATTCTTCTCTGCAAAGTCTGCCTTTGAATCTGGCTCCCCAACCACACCTCCACACCAACAGCCACTACAGTGTCACATGCTCTAGAATGAAAGACACCTTCATGCCAGCCAGCTCTCTCTTCTCTCTTAGCTCATCTCTGAGCCTTCCTCAAAATCAGGGAAAAATCAGGCTGCTCCATCATACTATTCTAGGTCCGTGGGGAGTTTGGTGAAGTTACCTGAGACCATCTCTGGCTCTAAAATTATCACCATGTCAACTGACACAAGAAACTGCCTCTAAAGATGCCATCTCCCAAGGTTTTCAGTAGAACATCTTCTTTTTAATATCCCCAAATGTCTTAAAGGAATTCTGGGTCTGGGTGCAGAAAGTTGGGATGTGAAGAGTAATTGCAAAAGATCCCACTTCAAATACACACTTGATCAGTCAGAGTGGCTTCATAGCTGGTGGTTTTCAACTGAGGCACTGCCAGACCCTGTGGGCAGGGTGAGGTGTACCTAAAAAGGCATCTTTATTTTTTCACCTTTAAAAATCAGTGGAAAAATCAGTTTACTACAAGTTTTGTGCTGTTAGTACATTCTAAAGATTCATTTTACAGTTTATAAAAACAGCCTTTTAAAAATGTGTTCTATTGGGTTGTCTCTTGCAAATGTAGAAGCTTTAACCCAACTTAGATACTTGTAGCAAAAAGGAGACTCATTAACACCAAGGTAAGTTATTTAGTCACATTAGGCAGGCACCATAGAATGGATCACCTTGTGAATAAGCCATACATATTTTCCCAAGCAATGCAAGTGATTTGAAATAGAAAATTTTGATCTTAGTACAAAACACACAAGAAGACAATGAGACATCCTACATGTACATGTATCTTTGTGAGCTAGAAGATGATTGCAATCCATAGAATAAAAGGAAACTAACATGTTTGGCATTCAGTTATATGCCAGACCTTTACATATATAAGATACTGTGTTTAGATAGATACTATCATTACTTATTTTATAGATAAGGAGACAGGATCAGAGAGACAAAATAGATTGTCCAGGGCATGAAATTCTAAGGTGGTGGAGCTCATATCTACATCTGTCTGTTGACAAAGCCCATGGCATCTTCAACCTCCCTGTGGGGACATGTATGTGAAACTAGGAATTCACATCAGAAACTACAAAACTCATATCAGAGACTGAGAAATTCATAGAATGTCTTAAAATTTAAGTACAGAAATTATAGATTCTCTGGAGTAGGAAATGGCAACCCACTGCAGTGTTCTTGCCTGGGAAATCCCATGGACAGAGGAGCCTGGTGGGCTACAGTCCATGAAGAATCAGACATGACTGAGCACGCATGCACACACACACACACACACACACACACACACACCCCACACCCCCATCTTTTTCCTCCCTGGGCTCAGATCCTCTGGCAACTTTGTATCATCTCAGGACCAGAGTGACACTCCCCATTCCCATCCAACTCCTCTAGGAATCTTGGTACTTTGGGACATTTCCTCCAGAAAGTAGTTTCCTTTTCTGAGCTATTTCTCAGGCAATAGAGCCCTCGTGAGAATCTGGTACTTTATTCCATTTGGGGGAGTAGCTCGCTTAGTAAAGCATCCTTTAGAGGAAAATAGACCCCAACTCCCTGCTCCTTTGCAAGCTACTGCAGATCTTACCATTGTCAACAGCAAGCTTTGTCCCCTGTTCTCTGAGCAGCACATCCTTGTCAGGCTAAAGCATCTGGAGAGTTTAGCCCTTTTGGAGGATGATAAGAAGGACATTGACTCACCAAGGGCAATAATTGCTGTCTCTACTGTTCCCTGATGTATCCCAAGAGTGTGGACCATGCTGGGAACGTGTTGGTGCCACTTACATATATTTATTGAATGCAGTAACAGAAGGAAGAAAAACTATCAAAATGAGTCTCCTTGCTGCCCGTTTTCTTCTCATTCCACCATCTGGTCCTTCAGTGTAAGAGCCTGGTGTGGATACGGTTCACGGGGTCCTTTTGTAAACAACTGGTGAAGTTCAAGTGCATCATTGAGCCACGGTGAATCTGGGAATTAACACCTGACTCGTCCATATTCCAAGTTCTCTGGCTGCTACACTGTCACTGACTGAACCTGTTGTATGATTCAGCATGTCTATTTTTACTGCGATGCTGCTGCTGCTGTCGCTTCAGTCATGTCCGACTCCGCGCGACCCCATAGACGGCAGCATACCAGGCTAGATGGAATAGGATGTCAAGACTGGAGAATCTTTGTGACAACATAGATTCAGCTTGCTAACTCATTACTCAGCAGGGGTTGGTTACCCTTTTGAAACTCAGAAGATTTCTATGTAGTGAGAATTGACTATCCTTGCTAGAATTGACTGGAGTTTTCACCAATGAATGCTTAATCTGTTAAGTATCTAAAAAGTGTACTAACCCTAGAAAATATTATATGCCCTGAAGAGTTGGCTTTCTGACATTTCTCTACTGTTTTGGACTTGAGCCAGTCAATGGAATTGCTTCTGGTCTCAGGATAGTTTTCCATCTTGCCACTAGATGTCAGGAACAATAAGAGTCAGCTTGCATCTACATTATCAGCAAAGAACCATCCTCCAGAACTATGTTTTGTTAATTCTTTCTCAGAACTAACATTCATTTTGTTCCATGAATACTTACTGAGGACCCACTATGTGTCAGCCACAGTTTTAAGCATCCAGGATATATCAGAAAACAAAACAGGCAGTGACAAACCTAAATAAGAACAAGAAATCTGGTAGGGTTGGGTGGTGCATACAGAGAAGAAGGGCCTAGAAAACAGAAAGTGGGGAAGAAACCATCAGAAGGAAGCATCTGGTAGGCGGTGATAAGTGGAGCAGAGAAGAGTAGCCAGGTGTCAAAGGCAGAGGCCAAAACGGGTTGGTGTTCGTTGGCATCCTTTGTGGAGCCGACACCTGACCCAGGAGACAGGATACGGTGTGCAAGAGATTTATTGCGGGGAGGGCACTTGTGAAGAGAAGGCAGAGCCAATGGAGGTCAAGAAGAAGAGCTTCCTGTCCCTGAGAAGCCGAGGGGAAAGCAGGGGCCCTAGGAAGAAGTGCCTTACTCTTTAATGCACTTCCAATGGCCTCACTGATGGGGAACTGTGAGCCAAAATTGAGCTGAGTCTTTTAGGAATTACTACATGATCCTTGTTTTGCTGGCTTGGGATATATGGGCTTATGCACAAAGAAACTAGCGAGCAGAGCTGGACAGCAGTTGCTAGTGACCATTAGGTTCATCCCCACAGGACATCTGAGTGATGCACTTTTACTGTGGCCTCAGAATTCAAGAAAGCTAGAGGTAGGAGAGCAGACAGGGAAGGAACTGGAGAGGAACCAATGGGTAAGCCATTGCTGAGCCAGTGATCAGCGCATGGTGGGCATTCATTCATAACTTTTTAAGCTATTTTATGTTTTGGAATTTATTGTTATTGATCCTCAGTGAGTGAAAACTGTATACTCTCAAATGATAATTAAAATATCAAAATGAAGCATATTATCTGTTTATGAACCAATCCCTATTTTTACTGGACCTAAGTTATCAAGTTTTTTGTTCTCTCCTTTATATCATGTAAAACTTTTACAAGATTTATGACATCACAGACAACAAATTATTCCAGCTTCTTGTTATATATATTACTACCTTCCTTTTCTTTTTGAAGGAAAAAGAAGAAAAGGAGAATATTCGTATATCTCTAACCACCATGATATGTCTTTATGGTACATATTAGCTCATACAAGGAGCAAGCATATTCATAGCTTTAGCAGAGTTTATTGTAGAGGTGCTGCAAGAGTTTCAAAACATAGATAAGCCATTATTCCAATAACTACAGAATATAGCAAATTTATAAGCATTTTCTATTTAGAAAGTTCTGCCAGTTTTAGAAATTGTTGTTGTTGTTAGCAGTTCCCAAAGACTGAATACTCGAGTAAAACTTTCCAAAAAACAAAACTCCTAAACAAATGTTTTGAGAATCTCATGAGAAGTAACCTGTCGACATATTCAGTATTTCCTTTATTGGCTTAGGGGGGAAAAAAGTCCCAACAGAATATAATTTTTATTTTGACTGTACTGCTCTTTTCTTTCTGGAAACACAGTAAAAATAAGAAAGTATATAAAATATAATAATCTAAAGTTTACATAGCAAGAATATGTCTATACTCCACTGGAAAAAATAAAAACAAAACATATTGTGAAAATGTGGCTCCCTTACTATTCTGACAGAAGCTACATACTCTTAAAATACTTTATCTTAAAGAAATAGGACTCTTTATATTGATTTATACAGTCATGGGGATGCTGTCAAAATACTTACCTTGAATTTTTAAATTACAAGTATTCTAGGAATAATATCTTATTTTTCCCAGAATATTCTTTGATATGCTATCACTTCTGAGAAGGCCTTCCCAGGTGGCCCTAGTGGTAAAGGACCCGCCTGACAGTCTAAGAGACTCAGGAGACATGGATTTGTTACCTGAGTCACGAAGATCCCCTGGAGGAAGAAATGGCAACCCACTCCTGTATTCTTGCCTAGAAAATTCCATGGACATAGGAGCCTGGTGGGCCACAGTCCACAGGGCAACAAACAATAGAACATGACGGAGTGACTGGGCATACTTCTGAGGAAATTCTGGAAAATCTAGATTCTTCCCAAATGCTTTCCGTTCTGATATGTAGATAATATTCTTTCAGGAGTTAAGTAGGTAGGCAGTAAACTGGAAAGGCCGAATATATTTGGCAGCCACATTTTCACAATATGTTTTGTTTTTATTTTTTCCAGTGGAGTATAGACATATCCTTGCTATGTAAACTTTAGATTATTATATTTTATATACTTTCTTATTTTTAACTTCCAGAAAAACCATTATAAGATGTTGGTTTTTCAGTGAGCCCTTCTAACTGTACCAAATTGGTCACTTTGACTTTTGAAATTGCAGTAACTTTCAACTAAGCATCTTTTTTTAAATTTTCCCCAGAAGCACAGATAGCCAGAATAATAGTAACCTTCAGATTAAGGAGTGTTTGAGGCTGAAGGAAATCCCTAAACTAGAATTTCCAGGAGCCCTTCCCTATAGATCAACACCTGAAGTAGAGAAAGTTCTTTCAAAAGTGGAAGAGAATTCTTGTTTCCTTAGGTGCAGTGAAGTTCAGGTCAATTCAGTTCAGTCACTCAGTCATGTCTGACTCTTTGTGACCCTATGGACTGCAACATGCCAGGTTTCCCTGTCCATCACCAACTCCCAGAGCTTGCTCAAACTCATATCCATTGAGTTGATGATGGCATCCAATCATCTTATCCTCTGCCATCCCCTTCTCTTCCCACCTTCAATCTTTTCCAGCATCAGGGTCTTTTCCAGTGAGTCAGTTCTTCGCATCAGATGGCCAAATTATTGGAGCTTCAGTTTCAGCATCAGTCCTTCCAAAGAACATTCAGGACTGATTGCCTTTAGGATTGACTGGTTTGATATCCTTCTCCAACACCACAGTTCCAAAACATCAATTCTTCACCACCCAGCCTTCTTTATGGTCCAACTCTCACATCCATACATGCTACTGGAAAAACCATAGCTTTGACTCTACAGACCTTTGTTGGTAAAGTAATGTCTGTTTTTATTATTTTTTTAATTAATTAATTTTTTTTTTAATTTTACTTTACAATACTCTATTGGCTTTGCCATACATCAACATGAATCCACCACAGGTCTGTTTTTAATATGTTGTCTAGGTTAGACACAGCTTTTCTTCCAAGAAGCAAGCATCTTTTAATTTCATGGGTGCAGTCATCATCTGCAGTGATTTTGGAGCCCAAGAAAATAAAATCTGTCACTGTTTCCATTGTTTTCCAATCTATTAGCCATGAAGTGACAGGACCTGATACCATGATTTTTGTTTTCTGAATGTTGAGCTTGAAGCCAGCTTTTTCACTTTCCTCTTTCACTCTCATCAAGAAGCTCTTTAGTTCCTCTTCATTTTCTGCCATAAGAGTGGTGTCATCTGAATAGCTGAGGTTATTGATATTTCTCCCTGCAATCTTGATTCCAGCTTGTGCTTCATCCAATTTGGCATTTTTGCACAGTTTACTCTGCATATAAGTTAAATAAGAGTTTTCTTATTTCATATTCAACCTCCTTCCCACTTAGGTGCAGTGAAAGGGGCTCATAAACAAGCCCATGACTGGGGGCTTTGCCAGGAGGATAAAGATGTATGGAGAGCTTCCGAGAGAAATACCCATCAGCTTGGAGGGAACATATGTTGGTGCCACTTCCTTCTTTGGAATCTTGTGACACAGTCTCCACTACACCTCTCATCATCCCTAAATCTGAAGGTGGAAGACCAGATGACTCTCCTCCTCACAAACTTTGAGGGAGACAGGGCAGAGAGTCTGTGGGCTTCTTACAGAGGAGTCTCAGTAATAAATGATGTTTTGAAAACAGGAATCCCTATGAACAGCTCATATATCAAGATGAGAGCTCCCAGCACCTGGCTGTGGTTAAGATGGCCAGATTATTTTTTTCCAGAGAGAGAAGTTGGAAACATGGGTGGTCCAAGACCCCTTGGGAGGAGAGAATGTTAAGGTTATGAGAGAGAGTGAGGTGGCAAAAGAAAAAAGGAAGATAAAGAAAGGGGAGAGGAAGAGATGTTTTACTTTCATATACGCTCCATGCAGTGATGGAAAAAAGAATGTCTGGTGGAAATGACCTGATTTAGTATCCCCTCTTAATAAACTCTAGATTCTCAATGAATCCAGTAGTCCACATCAATTCAGAATTTCTAAGTCAAGAAATGAAGAGCCTGTACCATATTGTCCATTGAGAGTCAGAAAGTATGTTTGGTCACATACAATAACCACTATTTTTCAAGTAGCCAAGTTGCTTAATAATCTGTTTTCCTTGACATACTCATGATCTTCCCATGCTTCTCAGCCCAAGGAAAATAGGAAAAATAGTACATATATCTGGGCTTCCCTGGCGGTTCAGTGGCAAAGAATCCACTTGTCAAGCAGGAGACACGGGCTTGATCCCTGGGTCTGGAAGATCCCCTGGAGAAGAAAATGGCAACCCACTCCAGAATCTTTGCCTGGGAAATCCCATGGACAAGGGAGCCTGGAGGGTTACAGTCCATGGGGCCACAAAAGAGTCAGACATGACTGAGTAACTAAACAACAGCAAAGAAAGAAAAGAGTAGCTCCAGTAAAATATTGGGTTAACTGAAAAGTGCATTGGGTTTCTGTATAAGATGTGTAAGATGTTCTTATGAACTTTTTGGCCAACCCAATAACTAGAATGAGGAGCTACCAGCAAGAAAAGTCACCATTGGTTGTCCAAATGTCCCAGTTTCCCATCGAGCAGTTTTTCATAAGAAACACACAGGAGGTCATACTTTCCCCTTCTTAAACTCTCAAAACACCACTGCATTTATTATTTTTTTTAATGTAAGGAAACAAATCATTGGCTCTTTTTGTTGGATTTGCAGGAGAATACCTGTTACCTACTGTCGTGAATTTCCATGGTGTTTCCCCCTTGCAAACGCTGCTCTGCCTTAAATTTATCTTGTCAAGCAATTAATTCTCAGTGAGCACAGCCTCAGATTGCACGCACATATGTTTGCCTTTGAAATAAAGTTGTTAATGGCTAAATGTATTCACTGTTCCTGGTTTCACAAGCTCAGGATGGCAGGCACCATAATGTTTTCCAAGTACTGGTGACTGTTTTTCTTTACACGGGGCACTGGCCTGTCTCTCACATTCACAGCTGCTGTACATGCTTTGCATTAAGAAGAAGAAAAGGGAGCGGAGATGGGGGAAATCCATTGGTGATTGGTGCGTGAACACAGGCAAGCTCGGAGTCTCCCTCTTGGTCTCTGGGATAAATCTGAACTGCCTGGTATGGAGGCACTTTGCTAGGAGGAGTGGGGGGTCCGTGTGTGCCAGAAATCGGGTTAATCAAGAAAAAGTTCCTGTGACTTTAAGCCACAGAAAACAGTATCACAGGGTCAGGCGAGTGAAATCAAACTCCTCTGCTGTCAGTGGTGAGAAAGGAAGTGAGAGGAGCTGCCTGGGGTCAGTGAACCAGGCTGCATAAGGACACCCCCCGACTGTGGCCAAGGTCCTCAGCTTCTGAAAAGGAGAGCTGTCAGTTTCCTGGTGGAATCGTTGGTCCTAATGTAGGCTTTTGTTAATTCGCCTTTGAGGAAAGTTATATGTCCACAGTATTAACTATTCATTGTAAATATGTTTGTATCTCAAAGAGATAAACTGCATCATTTTATATGCAGCATTAATAACATTAACAAAAATAGACCTACACACACACATGTATCCTAAGATGGATGTTCAGCTGAACCCTGGAAGATTAGGAGATATTTATCTTTTGTTTTATACCCTACTCTAGTATTTATTTATTTATTCATTTACTTTTTGCAGGTATTATTTTTGTAATACAAGGAATGTAGTAGTAACAGCCTTGAGAGAGTCCTTTCTAGTATTCATATACTTTAAAATGATCCATGTTATCAGAGTTGTATTATGTCTGACTACTCTAGGCAGAGACTGGGCCTATTATGAGGCATGGTTTGAGGCAGTTGGCGGTGCCTTGTATGTGCTGAGTTTTTTGTTGATTGCTTTTCAACATTATCTCTACCCAGCAGTATAGACAAGGTGAGCACACTTTTCAGGTGACAGCTCTGGTTCTATCACTTTCACGCTCAAAAGTGTCCTGATATGATCAACAAAATTGAAGATGAGTCCAGTTATGGGTCATCATGTAAGCTGTTGTGTGTACATTTAATCCATCCTTGAAAATAACTTTGGTTAAAAAATGAGCAGCTACTGGTCACTTTATAGGTGATAGCTACTCTATAAACATTTAGTTTAATCACAATCACGCACAAACACACACACACACACGAAAATGAGTTTTAAAAGATTCTATTGGCCTCATGACATGGCATG
Source organism: Neotragus pygmaeus (assembly GCA_006410875.1). Classification (NCBI taxonomy): domain Eukaryota; kingdom Metazoa; phylum Chordata; class Mammalia; order Artiodactyla; family Bovidae; genus Neotragus; species Neotragus pygmaeus. The sequence continues at coordinate 43,978 of SJYV01025015.1, read as the reverse complement.
TGGGATCTTAGTTCCCTGACCAGGAGTTGAACCTACACCCCCTTCAGCAGAAGTCTCAACCAGTGGAGGCAGGCAGCATGGAGTCTTAATCACTGGGCCACCAGGGAAGTCCTCCGAGGTAGATGAAGTTACATTCATGATGAAGAAATTGAAACTTGGTAACTTGCCCATGATTTTGCACTAAACTTTGACTGTCTTACCTGCTGATTGAGAAATTCACTCACTCTGTCATTGACTCTCCGTCCTTTCAAAGCATTCTCACGCACATAGACCTCTGATGTCATGTAATTCTTCCCATGTACTCCTGACTTTTTCTAATAACATTCTGCCAACCCTAATACTGATCTGATACAATTTCATAAGTAGACTTTGGTCGTGTTCTCAATTGAAAATTCTTTCTCTGCAGGAAGCTTTCACTGTCTCTGGTGCTTCGATCATCCTCTCTGGTTACAAGCTCTCATAGCCCTCTCCAGAGCATTAATCGGTTTATGAAGATTATCTGGTAAAACTCTATATCCCCAAGAGTCTAAGCTCCTTTCAGGCAGGGAGCAGTTTCTTTTACTTTTCCATATTTCCACAGTACCAAGAGCACATTGCCTTCAGAGTACTGACATTAATACACACTCAGTAAATAGTGGTTGAAAGAAGGATTGTCAACATCCTACTAGAAAAGTCAGAAGAGGGTTTTCTATCATCTCACAGTGATACTGAAGAATCCTGCAAAAACGAGGGAGGCATCGAGAAGGGAGAGGAGGATCTTTTCTTCAGAGGCTCAAACCCTACAGGAACAAAGGCAGAATAGTTCAGGATTTCTGAAGTATAAACTCCTGCTTTGGATGCAAACTGCATGCGTGACTCCTGAATAAATCATTACTGCATCACTTTGCTTTTGTCTTTGTTGTTGCTGTTTGGCCACTAAGTCATTTCTGACTCTTGCAACCCTATGGACTTTGATCACGTCATTAGTCTGTCCTTGCTGTTCGAGAGCAGTCTTCATTTCTTACTTCCAACGCCATTGCCTAGTCTTTTGTCATATCCTAAGAATGTTACCTTTTTTTTTTTTTTTTAATCACTGTGTGGTTTAGGAATGGCAACTTGGAAAAAAAAAAAAGTCAAAGCTACTTTGGGAAAATTAATATCCACAGCGAATAGTGGAGCAAAGGTAGGTGTAAATGAGACTAAGCATGGAGAAGCCAATTGACTCTTCCATGTCAACACTGGTGTTATTTTAAGTATTCTTGTTGTTATTCCCATTTTATGGCTGTAGAAATCACCTAACATTGAAATAAAGGGAATGACGTAAATACCCTCAGTGGTTAGAATATTCTTCTCTTTTGAAATAGCCAACTGCTTCAACAAAATGTCTTAAGATAATGCAGGAAACAGTATTTGCATTTTATTCTTGACCCTAAAGGAGGGAAGTTCAGCTGAGTGCTCCCCAGAACTCAAAACTCCATCCAAGTTTTTCCTCCTTTAATAATATTAGAATAATAATTTTTTAATAAAAGGCTTTCAAGAGACGTTGTGGGGTGGGAGGTGGGAGGGAAATTCAGGATTGGGAGCTTGTGTACACCTGTGGTGGATTCATATCGATGTATGGCAAAGCCAATAGAGTATTATAAAGTAAAATTTAAAAAATAAATAAATAAATAAATCTTTAAAAATAAATAAATAAATAAAAATAAAAAATTTAAACCTTAAAGCGGTAAAATATTTTACATTTAAAAAATTATCTTTACATCTCTTATTTTCATTTGCAATGACAGTAGTAGGCACAAACATTGGTACCTAATGAAAAGTTCACTTTTGAATTATCTGGCTTTAAATTTAGCAGCAAAAAGGGCATGAAGCACGTTGGTTCTGGTATTATTATTAGATTTGACAAATCCATAGGAATGTTTCTGAACTAAAGAGCACCCATTCTTACATAGTTAAATTAAGAAAATGATAACACAGTGGCTAAAACTGCCTCCTCTTTTCAGTCATCCAGTGATTTACCCAAACAAGGATCTCCATATTATGTGATTGGATCACTACCTCTGAAATTTCCTTTGTGGGTACGAAAAGAAGTAACTAAACATGTATAAGTTAAGGTTTTTTAAATGTATTGCTTTAAAAGACACAAAGTACCTCATATTTGAATCATATCAGGATTGGACCAATTTTTTTGAATCATTGTTAGCTACAGTTTTCAGCAATCAGAGACATTAAGTATTCAGAAAAAACAACTACAGACTCTGAATTTAATTCTATTTTGCATTGTCTCTTATTATTGTTCTTATTTGTGTCACAGTCTAAAGCTTTGACATTGTTTGTTATTCTATTAGGAAAAATGGGGGAAAGGAATTACAAAGACCAATAAAGAAATTCACTGAACCACTGAGACTTGCAGGTTAATTTAACGTAGAGAAAAAACTCTATTTTAAATGTGATGATATACCAAAAAAAGACTATTTAACATTGTACTTTCCCTCCAGCAAGGCAAAAGGACACTGGGTCCTTTGTTTTCATTTATTTTCATTTTTAGTTTATTATTTAAGAAGGACAAAATAATGTAGTGCAAAATAAATGTCATTAACTCTAGAAAACAAAGTGGCAAATGAGCCCATTTCAATCAAATGCCTATGATTCTTTTAATCAAGTATTTATTGCCAGCAGGACAGTGACTTTGGCCTCTATAAACCACCCTCAGTCCATTAGAAACATTTATTTCACTTATTTTATGTAACCTGCTTCTCCTGTGTACTTTTTTTTCTGTTAATTTATCCAAGAGAAAATCTGGGTTCAGTTTTTGGGGTGAGTTTCTTTCTTTGTTTCTTTTCTTTTTTTTTTTTTTTTTTTTTTAGCAGTTTCATCA
>SJYV01025015.1:27101-41073 GCA_006410875.1 Neotragus pygmaeus | reverse complement strand
TATCTATTTACCAGATTTAACCACCATTTATTAAGTTCTGGGCTCCATGCTAAGCACTGGGCACTCTCCTTCCACTGGTTCCATTCTCTCTGCTCACCTTGCACAGGGCTCCCGCTCAGAGACTCTGTGCACGGTGATGGCACTCCTGTCTCAGAAGATATGTTCTATTATTTTTCCTCCACATTGCCAAAATAATCTTTAAAAATATAGCCTCAATATCTTTTATCCTTCATTAGTGAGCACAACTAACACTTTTATGCCAACTGTGTACATTACATTTATGCCTAACAATCATAATTGAGGTCAGCATTATCCCCATTTCACAGATGAAGAAACTGAGGAGAAAGGCCAGGTGACATGCCCCAGTCTGACTAGCAGTCTTTGAAACAACAAATATTCAAACACAGACCTTCAGGATCTAGGACCCGTCTGTCAACCAGAAGCTGTACTTATTGCTCTTCAATTACTAGCTTGAATGCTGAGAATTTCTTCAATTCTTGCCCTGGGCTTTGTTCCCTTTTTGTTTCAGTATCATCAGTAACTTCAATGCAGCTTCTTAATCTGAGAGTAAAATGACCCTAAATAGCATTCTTAAGACATTTACCTTTGTCTGTATTTTTTTTTAAACTGGAGTATAGTTGATTTTTCAGAGCTTTCCTGGTAGCTCAGACTATAAATCATCTGCCTGCAATGTGGGAGACCTGGGTTCAGTCCCTGGGTTGGGAAGATGCTCTGGAGAAGGAAATGGCAACCCACTCCAGTACTCTTGCTTGGGAAATTCCATGAATGGAGGAACCTGGTAGGCTACAGTCCATGGGGCTGCAAAGAGCCAGACCCGACTGAGCGACCTCACTTCTATAGTTGATTTACAGTATTGTGTTAGTTTCAGGTGTACAGCAAAGTGAATCAGTTATATATTTGGTGGCTCAGCAGTAAAGAATCTGCTGCCAATGCAGGGGACATAGAAGATGGGGTTTCAATTCCTGGGTTGGGAAGATCCCTTGGAGAAGGAAATGGCAACCCACTCCAGTATTCTTTCCTGGGGAATTTCATGACAGGAGGAGCCTAGTGGACTAAAGACCATGGGATCACAAAAGAGCTGGACATGACTTAGCAACTAAACAACAGCTCTTTTTTTTAGATTATGTTCCCCTATAGGTCATTACAGAGTATAGAGTAGTTCCCTATGCTATAAGTAGGTCCTTATTACTTATCTGTTTTATATTGGATTGGCCAAAAATTCCATTTGGATTTTTCCTTAACATCTTTACAGAGACTTGAATGAATTTTTTGGCCAACCCAATATATAGTAGTATGTATATGTCAGTCCCATTTATTATGCCCAACCCTTACCCTCTGAAACCATAGGTTTGTTTTCTACATCTGTGACTCTCTTTCTGTCTCATTGATAAGTTCATTATAATTTTCTGGGGAAAGTTGGAAGGAGTCACTCAGGGTCCTGCTCCTGTGCCTTTGAATGTCAGGGCTAAGTGGCCCTTCTGGGCCATGTGATGGGGGGAAGGACTGGACTTGAGGTGGGGAAGGGAGGTGTACCAAGGCAGGGAAGTGAGCGATGGTCTGATGGGAAGATAGGAAAGGTCCAGGGGAGGAGGGGGTGGATACACTTTCTGGATGAAACAAGTCTGGTTCATTCACAGCCAGCAGGAAGGGGGTGGGGGGCTATCTCTGGTCACCATCCTGAGAGGTGCTCCAGGAAGGCAATCCCTTCCCTCACATCAGACACACTTAACCTTCACTACCCTAAGAAGGGATACTCCTGAAGCTGTCTCCCCTCACATTTAATCATCTCTAAATCCTGTTGAAAGGGTTTCCTGACACCAGAAAGAAACATAAGAATAAAAATTTATCCTTAATCAGAGCTACTCAGGAGACATTCCTGGCTGGAGGAAAGGTGACAGTGGAGGACAAGGGGAACAGAACTAAGTGATCCTTGTTTAGAATGTCAAGGGCATTGTCACTGTTACCCCAAGTCTTGTAGTGAGGAAGGTAGTCAGTCACTTCTGGTGTTGGGAAAGGTAGAGACTCCAGCCAAGACCTATACCGTTAATTGTTTAGGATTGAAATCCCAACATTCTTTACCGAAACTATGACCATGGAATTGCCTTATAGATAGATTTAACAATTTGCTGAATTTTGTGTTGCAAATAAAAGTGAAAGCAGACCCTAGGACTGCATATTCAAGAAAACTGCATTTTTAACAAGGAAAGTCAGTCTACTTTGATTAGCTTAACTTCTGGATGTCTGTAGGATATTCAGTAGACAATATCCTGTGGAAAGTAAGAATTATAGACTTATAAAGAGGGTGAAAGGTCAGGGAAGGAGCTGTCAGCCCCATAGAGAACATAATAGAGCCGTGTGTCTCCTTGAAAAATTGTTTAGGTCTCTAGTTCTAGCAGCTGTGAGAGTTAAAATTACCCTCCTTATTCCAGTCAGTGTATTTCATTATTTAGACATCATATATTAGACATAAGGAAGAACGTCTTGAGTGTAAGAGTGATTAAACACTGAAACAGACTACCAAAGGAGCTTGTGAAATTATCGACTCTAGAACATTTTAAAAATAGAGGCAACCATCTGTCTTCAGTGATTTGGGTGGTAATCCATCTTGGAAAAGGAGAATGGACAGAATACACTCGATAGAGGAATATTAAGTAAATAGTTTTCTGGACATTTCCCTCACTTGGTGGTCTCATATACAGATGGACTTTCTGTTTTTATTGTGAACAGTTCTGACTCATAGCTCCACATCATTTTTACAACTTTGGTTTATAAACTACTTTAGGGCTAGTCATAGCAGATATTGTCACATCCCTTATGTTTTATGTTTAATGTTATTGCTTGTAACTGATTTTTTTAGGGAACATTGCATGCTATGTGTAGTGTACAAACTTTATGGACATGAGCAAGTTTTTAAAGCAATTGTGATCATCAAAGTATAGTAAGATAAGGGCCAGAGCTGGGGAGATGAAAGTAAAAATTTAAAGGAGAGAATAAACAGAATGTTACGACTAAAGAATAAGTATTTCACCAAATTTAATTCTAACCTTGATGCATACCTCAAAGAGACCGTTTGAATTTGCATTCTCAAATTCTTTCATTCAACTCTTCTCTCCAGGGCTGTTGACCAAGAAACCATATACATAAAGTAGTGCCAAGTGGAATGGCATAGAACTGGCCATTCAAGAATAGCTCAACAAAAATCCCCCCAAACAGGGCCCTGGAGAAAGCATTAGTGAAAAATACAGCTNAATAAACAGAATGTTACGACTAAAGAATAAGTATTTCACCAAATTTAATTCTAACCTTGATGCATACCTCAAAGAGACCGTTTGAATTTGCATTCTCAAATTCTTTCATTCAACTCTTCTCTCCAGGGCTGTTGACCAAGAAACCATATACATAAAGTAGTGCCAAGTGGAATGGCATAGAACTGGCCATTCAAGAATAGCTCAACAAAAATCCCCCCAAACAGGGCCCTGGAGAAAGCATTAGTGAAAAATACAGCTTCAGTAAAGCAACTGGAGAAGGACCCTTTGCTTCCCTCTCCTGCCCTGTAATCTAAGGTTCTTAGTTATCCTAGCTGGAGAAAAAGCTGCCATCTGATTGGCCAAACCAGTCATAGCTGGTCCTTTGGGGGGTGGAGGGGATGCACAGCGGGTCTGGTCTAGGGGCCAGGCCATCGCTGCTTTGAGAATTTATCTCAAACAAGGGATAAGGAGGAACAGCTGGGTGCAGTGTGGGCAGGCACCGTCCTTTAACAAACAATGAGCCCTCCAGTTAGAAAATTCCATTCAGTAAACATCTCAGTCTCTGACCAATCAAGCTTATAGCTCCTTCTCCTTTGGGAGGACCCAGTAAAAATTAGGAGAAAAGTAGAGGAATTCTCTTCCCAACAGATAAATGCATAAACATGTAGAGCAGGGATTTTTAATCTGGAAATCCACAGAAGCATTTCAGATATTGAACTGAATTTTCAAGGAACTGTTTAATTTTCTTCTTTCTCATACTGTGAAGATTAGTTATGTGGGGGGAGGGGAACAAAGAATATCAGCAATAAAAATTAACCTCATTCAATTTTGTTACTAAGAAATTATTTTACTCCAAATAAGGATAGGAATGTATGTACTATGAACCTTAGTCACCTTACTAGACTGTCTCAAATATTTTGGTAGACATAATCTACCCTTATTAAACCTGGAAACTCAAATATCCACCAATAAATGAATGGGAAACAAATAGTGATTTACATGTGTACTGTAGAATATTACTCACAACAGAAAGAAATGACCTATTGATTCATAGAACAATATGGATTAATCTCAAAATAATTATACTGTTTTCTTTAAGAGCTATAAAAAGTATATACCCTATGATTCCATTTATTTTAAGAGCATGGAAATGCAAACTTATTTATAGTGACAGAAAGAAGGTTCATGGAAAGAAGGCTCTGAGACAGATGAGAAGGAAGAAGTAATAAAGGAAATGGGAAAACTTTCAGAGGTGTTAGCTGTGTTCACTGGCTTCTTTGTGGTGATGGTTGCTTGGGTGCAGATGTGTAGCAGGACTTGCTAGATCATACAATTTACATATGTACAGATTAGTGTATGTCAATTATATCTCAATAAAGTTGTTTACACACACACAGACACACGCAGAGCGAACAAAGGTCAAGGAGGGCCTTATATCTACACTCCTCAAATTTCAGAGACCATTCGTCATTATTCAGTTTCTAAGTCATGTCCAGTTCTTCACAATCCCATGGCCTGCAGCACGCCAGTCTCCTCTGTCCTCCGCTATCTCCTAGAGTTTGTTCAAATTCATGTCCATGCAGTCGCTGATGCTGTCTAACCATCTCATCCTCTGTCGCCCCCTTCTCCTGCCCTCAGTCTTTTCTAGCATCAGGGTCTTTTCCAGTGAGTCAGCTCTTCACATCAAGTGGTCAAAGTACTGGAGCTTTACTTCAGCATCAGTTCTTTCAATGAATATTCAAGGTTGATTTCCTTTAGGATTGACTGGTTTGATCTCCTTATGGTCCATGGGATTCCCAAGAGTCTTCCCCGGCACCACAGTCAAAATAATCAAATCTTTGAAGTTCAGCCTTCTTTCTAGTCCAACTCTCCCAACCATGGGACTCCCTTCTTTTCTTCCTTCCTTCAATCTCCCACTCTCTTCGTCCCTCCCTTCTCTTTCTTTCTTTCATGCTAATATTAAAGAGGCTGGAACTTACTCAAAGTTTAATTTGAATAATCAGAAAAGCCTAATGCTGAATTACTAAATAAGACTGAATTTCATGGGGCCAATCTTGAAGCCCCAGAACTGAACAACAGGCAGAAATTCTGTTTGTTTTCAGAGAGACAGAAGCCCTTTTCTGAACAGTCTGACAGGAAAGAGTTTGTTCCTGACTCAAGTATTTGGCTGATATTTTCAGCCATAAGAAAGACGTGAAACTTTGGATTCAAGTCTCTCAAGTTACTATTTTGGAGCCTGCTAAACATCTACTTTCTTTTGTCCCAGCTGGCTCTCTGGAAGTGGAGAAGAAAGTAAGCTTTTCAATGCGGAGGGAACATTTCTGGAGCCTGGTGTCAAGAGTAACTTTGCCTTTCAGTTTCTCAGCAGGCAGAAATCTGCAGAACTTTTCTGAAGGTTACTTCTGCTCCGAAAGGCTTTAAAACTGAAATGCAGAATTGTAATCCTTTGGCTATTAACTCAGATGGCCTCAGTGACTCTGGCCTGGACACAGTGTCTTCTCTGACTTGGCTACAAAGGAAATGATGGGATGGGATTCTTGCATTTCTTGACAAACCTACTCCTCGCAGGAGAAAGTCAGTTGTGGAAGTTTGGATTTCATTTGCTACTGTCTTTTTAAAATTTGAAAAAGTTTTTTTTTTTGTAGTACAGATTTTCTTCGCTCCCTCTATCAAAGCCAAAATCCTCAATCAGTTGGCTTTCAGAGATTATTTACACATTTCCAGTTATGCCACAATCACTTCTCATACAAACCAAACAATAAGCCTCTTCATTAACAGTTGTTTTGAGCAGAATTAAAGCTTATTTTGTTTTAGTTGCACAGTTTGGAGCCATTTCTATTTTATGATTAGTAAGTGATCGTTATGAAAATGAGAAGTGAACGTGATCTGCTCCTTCGCAGGATTTTCTCATCTAGCTGTTAAGTGGAAATGAACATGGAGGGAAAGAGAATAAAGCTGTCAAAAATACTTGCGTATGTATTTATGTGCATTTTTTAGAGGTCTATAGGCTTCATCAGCTTTTCAAAGAACCACTGAATCCAAAATAGTTCAAGAGCCACTGGTCTAAAAGCAACATTGCTTTGTTAGGAAAACTTGATGAGGACAGTTATAGATAAATTGCACTTGAACCAATGACCAGATCAGAAAATGGAAGCAACACATCACTGTATAAAAATATTTTTCAGCATTAACATTTGATTTTTTAAGAAGAATATTGATATAACCTAAAAAAATGGAAGCCAGAAAAAAACAGAACTGTGTTGCTACTGTATAGTTTAATGTTATTTCATTTTGTTTTTTTAATTTAAATTTATTTATTTTAATTGGAAGCCAATTACTTTACAATACTGTATTGGTTTTGCCATACAGCAAGATGAATCCGCCACAGGTGTACACGTGTTCCCCATCCTGAACCCCCTTCCCTCCTCTCTCCCCGTCCCTCTGGGTCATCCCAGTGCACCAGCCCCAAGCAGCCAGTATCATGCATCGAACCTGGACTGGTGATTTGTTTCTTATATGATATTATACATGTTTGTGTTGTCTCATTTTGAATGCGAAGGGGATCATAAAGTTTTTTTAACCAAGCTCTATTAGTGGGTCCTTGAGACATCATGTGACAATGGGGACAGTGATTGGGGATAAAGATCTGGCAGTACATGTTAATGTGATAGTTGAAGCCATGGACAATATTATTAACTGTAACTAGTAATTTCTTTCCAATTTTCTTATTAGTGTCAAAGTAAATCCTTAAATGCTAAAGAAGAGTTAATTACGATATAACATCTTCTAGTTATCTTGACACAGTGGCCATTAAAATAAATTTAAGGGTTATGGATAAACTCTGCAGGAAGTTTTTGTTTTTAAATAATGAAATTGGTGGCAGCTGCTCTGATGCCTCCATTTATCAGTGAACACAGAAGTGATAATCAACCTAATAAGGTACCTATTTCCAAGTATAACAAGAATCCTTCCATTAATTCATTCTAGGCTGAGAAATAATGCAACAATTTGAAAACGGGAAAGTTTATTATTCCTTTTGCAAACTGTGTATGTGTGTGTTGAATAAGATAAGGTGTGAGTTACCTACGTGACCCAGTAATTTAAATTTTTCATGGTTACTCTGCTGAAAATGTCTAATTAGTTTTTATTTTTCCAAAATGAATCTGCAGTTTATATTTAAGAATTAAATAGCTAGCACTCTTTTAAAAGGTATACTTGAACTGTTTACAAAATAAGCTGATCTGGTCAAATCACTGGTTAGTTCTGGAGTTTCATGTTACTTAACCTTTTATCCATATTTAGTCCATCTTTTTCTTCTTGAAATAATTGCTCTTCTAGGTGTTCCATACAAAACACCTCTGAGTTTTTTTTCTGCCTCTCCAGGTACTCCTTCCCAAAGCCCTTTGCATCATTCTGGGTCACCTCTCTCTCCCAGATTTCTCGGTGTTAGGGAACCCCTCAGCGTTCTACTTGTTCATTTTCCCTTCAGTGTCTACATCCCTGTCTAAACAGCCTCATTCAAGAATTCCCTGACAGTTCAGTGGTTAGAATTCCATGCTTTCACTGACAGGGACCTGGGTTTGATCCCTGATTGGGAAACTGAGCTGAGCAGCATGACCAAATAAATAAATAAAATGGATAAATAACATCATCTTAAAAATCTTTAAAACAAAAAGTCAGCTTCATTCAGTCCATGCCTTTAAATGTCACCAGTATGCTGAAGATTCCGAAATCTATTTTGTAATGTTGATCTGTCTCCTAACTGGGTTCAGATAAACAGCTGCCTTCTAGATAACCTCATTTAAATATAATCGTTTTGGCACCCAAAATTTAACCTGGCCCCACTATGCTTCTCCCAAAGTTTTCCCCGTCACAGAAACTAGTTCTACCACCCTCCCCATGGCTTAGACCAAAAACTTTTCGTGCCAGACTTGATCCCCTTTCTTCCCTTAATCTTTAAGCAAAATCTCTTGTTTCTTTCTGTTCATAATAGATATACATTACACCTCGTCTTGAAGCCTAAGCCATGATAGTTTCTCTCCTGAAACAATCCCTGATTGTCCTTGTGTCATACAGTAGGTCCTATACAAATATCTCTTTATTGCAGAACCTCTGTCATGGCGTAAATATTTTCCAAATCCACTATGTAAGTAGCTGACATGTGATATTTCTTTGGTCTGTAGTTATGCTTTGATAAGCTTGCACCATTTCTGTTTGGTTGTGTTTTGTTTTTAATGAGCCATTACCCAACATAGGAAGATTTTACATAACAATTCAAGTTACTGGCCTCTTTACGTCTCTTGAACATCTGGCAACACGATAGGCCTGCCTTTCCTTCGAGCCACAATAAGGATTGAGTAGGGGCTCACAGGTTCCTACCACTAACACCAGGTCTTCAGCTTACACTTAACCTGACTTCCACTATTTTGGGACCTATTTTGTCTATGACCCTGGATTCCAAATCAATGATTAACCTTTGCATTTCATTTTCATTTGTAGCCTAAAAAACAAATCAGAGCCACACACACACAACAGTTACAGAAACATTCTCCTATGAAATTCTTGTTTAAATATTATTACATAGGCTGCTTGCCTAAGAATAAGCCCACATTGATGTTTCTGCTCATTAATGGCAAGTTTTTAAACAACCAGTACTCATTTCCTTAGGAAAAATATTACATCCATTCTTACTATCAAGTTATTGAAGTCAGTTAACTATAAGTCAAGTTCAGCCATGTTAAACTTTTCCTAAGATAATCATGATGATGTGATCACTAATCTAGAGCCAAACATCTTGGAATGTGAAGTCAAGTGGGCCTTAGAAAGCATCACTACAAACAAAGCTAGTGGAGGTGATGGAATTCCAGTTGAGCTATTTCAAATCCTGAAAGATGATCCTGTGAAAGTGCCGCACTCAATATGCAAGCAAATTTGGAAAACTCAGCAGTGGCCACAAGACTGGAAAAGGTCAGTTTTCATTCCAATCCCAAAGAAAGGTAATGCCAAAGAATGCTCAAACTACCGCACAATTGCACTCATCTCACATGCTAGTAAAGTAATGCTCAAAATTCTCCAAGCCAGGCTTCAGCAGTACGTGAACCATGAACTCCCTGGTGTTCAAGCTGGTTTTAGAAAAGGCAGAGGNTGGTTTCAGTGTGTCTGCCCTCTGATGCCCTCTTGTAACACCTACTGTCTTACTTGGGTTTCTCTTACCTTGGACGTGGGGTAGCTCTTCACGGCTGCTCTAGCAAAGTGCAGCCACTGCTCCTTACTTTGGATGAGGGGTACCTTACTTTGGACAAGGGGTATTTCCTCACTGCCACCCCTCCCGACCTTGAACGTGGAATAGCTCCTCTAGGCCCTCCGGAGCCTGAGCAGCCACAGCTCCTTGGATGTGGGGTTGCTCCTCCTGGCCGCCGCCCATGGCACCCCCCCCTTTTTTTTTAAAGATCAATATATAGATTTTTTTACAACAGAGAAACCAGAATGGTCCTGAATCATGACTGCCCTCATATCCTTACTTATTAAAATAAGAAAACTCCCACGAAAGAGAAAAATTCAATGAATTTATATCTTAAAATGAAGCAATATTGCATGTCTGTTTCTTTTCACTTATCTAACAATGTGTAGGCCTTTAAATACTCTAAGGAGCACACAGAGATGCCATTAAGACTATCAAAAACCAACAGCCAGGAAAACAATATGAATCATTTTCTTTCTTTAATACACTTATTTCTTTAATATATCTCCTTTCCTCCTCCCCAAATCATTATTTTTCCTCCACTATCCTATATCGGAGAAGACATTGGCAACCCAGNTGTTTCTTTTCACTTATCTAACAATGTGTAGGCCTTTAAATACTCTAAGGAGCACACAGAGATGCCATTAAGACTATCAAAAACCAACAGCCAGGAAAACAATATGAATCATTTTCTTTCTTTAATACACTTATTTCTTTAATATATCTCCTTTCCTCCTCCCCAAATCATTATTTTTCCTCCACTATCCTATATCGGAGAAGACATTGGCAACCCAGTCCAGTACTCTTGCCTGGCAAATCCCATGGACGGAGGAGCCTGGTGGGCTGCCGTCCATGGGGTCACTAAGAGTCGGACACAGCTGAGTGACTTCACTTTCACTTTTCACTCTCATGCATTAGAGAAGGAAATGGCAACCAAGAATCCCAGGGACGGGTGAGCCTGGTGGGCTGCTGTCTCTGGGGTCTCACAGAGTCGGACACAACTGAAGCGACTTAGCAGCAGCAGCACTATCCTATATAGTAACTGCTTTTCCCAGAATCTCAAAACTCTTCTTCCCACTCTTTTATTCTCCCTCATGATTCTTTTCATTTGTTGTCAATGTGTTGATTCTACACTATAAGATAAAAGGATAATTTATGAATATGCTGAGCATAGTACCAACATTGCTAAACAGATGAAATATGAACTCTGTAAAAGCAAGTTATGGGCATACAATCTGTTAGTCTTTTTGAAAAGTAGTGTGAATATAAAGTTCACTTTGCCTGCTAGGGTGTCTCTCATAAAGGTAATTAGTTAGGTCTTTAGTGATGGATAGAATAAGAAATGAAGATAGAATGTGGAGTTGGCATTTTGGGTAAACTTAATGACATGAGCAACTGGAGTCAGAAAAAGGAGGTTTTAGCACATAGAATAAGTCATCAAGTTTCAAGGCTACTCAAAGAACAAAGTTGGACAATGAGGTTCATTTTGAATGATGTTCTAAGGAGGCTGAATGCTAGTGAAGACTAGCATAACATCTAGAAGAAAGTATTCTAGCAACTGAGTGGATAAGGAGTAACATAGAAATGTAGTTTACTAGTAATTATTTTAAAAATCCAGGCCCCAAGATTGTCAGTGCCTGAAATGTGAAGTTTTTGAAGTGGGGAACCATAGAGTGATACAATGAAAACAAGAAGAAATAAAATACGTCAGAAATACAAAACCTTCTCAAGCTAGGGCTTCAGAAAGTGGTACTGGTGTTAACAGAAATAGAAAATCAGGAGGAGCAGCTTAGGGATGATAATTAGCTTACTTAACTGAAACTTCACTCCTGTTGATTAATAACTGCCCATTTCTCCCTTGGCCCAGATCTTGGTAACTGCACTTCTTGTCTTGTGTTTTGAATTTGACTATTTCAGATAACTCATATAAGTGGAACCATGCAATACTTGTTCACACAGCCTAATATTTTCTAAGGAGAAATACCATATGGGAGAAAAAAGTAGAGGAGAGAACATTTTAGTTAAGCTGCGGAGACTTATATAAGCACTTAATAAATCTAATATTATATCTCTAGCTGCTTTACAGTTTACAACATGCCTCCAGATTATGTCATTTTTATAGCCTTTCTGTAAGGTTGAGCTGGAATTGTTATCACCATATAAAAATGAAGTGATGCTCAGAGGTACTGAGCAGTTGCTCTAGAGCATATAACTAAAGTTACAATTAGGTCTTTTGATTGAAACTAGAAACAGAAGAAACAAACAAACACAATCACTATCATCTATTTAGTGGTATTAGTAAATAAAGTTATGTGCAGTTTTAACATTTCTGTCTTGAAGCAAGATCCATTTTTCATATAAATTAATAAAATATTTTATATTTTATTATATTTATATTATATTTAATTTGTATGTATAAAAACATACAAAATAATCCAATGAGTAGTTAATTATACCTTAATAATATTGGTATAATTGAGTTGGGAGTATAACAAATTATTTGTATCTGAAAATACTAAAATTGTAGTTGGTGACCAAATGAGCCAGAGTTTACTAACACTTCAAAAATAAAAATGTCTTCCCAAATCCTATTTTTAGAGGGTCCTCCAAATAATGAAAGGAAAAAAAAAGATTAATAGATAGTCACAGAGAAAAAATCATAAAATAATGGGTGACTTTTGAAATACTACATTGTTTTCAAGTGGTTGAAAAGTATTTGAGGAGAAATTGAACTTGAATCTGTTTTCTCATAAAATGCGAAAGAAAGTCTTGATGAATGTTTTAAAATACCAAAAGGATATGATTGGCTATGGTACCCAAGTATTGAATTTTAAAAAATTTTACTTTAAAATTAATCTTTTAAAATATACTGCTTTAAGATATTTATAGTTGTAAATTGCAATAAAAATTTCATTATAATATAGAAAAGTAAAATAGAGTAGGATAGTACATTAAATTATCTAGTTAATCTCATCTGTTGGAAGCCTGACAATTGAGGTCAGAAAGTTGCATATCAACTATTTGGCATGGTCTGGCTCTACATTCTCTGATAAAAAAAATAGTTTGGGATGATAGAGCATCAGTCTGTTTGTTCTAAACTTTAAGAGTATTTTATAAATAGAAAGGAAACATCAAAGTATAAATTCTCCCGCATTGTAGGCAGACGCTTTACCATCTGAGCCACCAGGGAACTCCAAGTATAAATTAGCCAGACAAAAATATTTGCTTATGAATAACTGATTTCCCTGCTTTGCTTAATTTCTGAAGATAGTAATGTGTTGTCCTGCAAATAAAAGGAAAAAATCTCAGCCAGAAGTCACCTGGCAACTGTGTCAGGATTCCATATAACATACCAAAGGATGCATTTAAGAAAAAAATTTATCCTCAATGCAGTTTAAAAGTTACAGTCAACAAGAAAATAATTTTTGAAAAAGGCTAATTAGTTTTGAATCAATTCAATGTGCATATGTTCTCTGTATATTTATAAAATGGTATAATGTTTAGATATTTTAATTTCCCACTGGCTTATTCTATGACCCTTAAAATGAATTCCATGTTTTGTTTTGCAGCATGCACAATTAACAGCTACATTTATTTGTACATAAATAAATGTACATAGTTTCATAAGTGTACATCAGTCCCAGTAATTGGGACAGAAGTATAGGAGTGGTAAGGGTGGAGATGGTGTGTAAAGAAATAAGGCTAATTAATAATTCCAGTCTTGCTACTTCTCATTGTAGTGATTTCTATTTCATCAACATGGGGACTTGGGTGGAGTAGATTTTGATACACTGGAGGACTTGAAAGCAAGCACCAATAAAGGAGAAACTCAAATTTACTGATGTGATCTTAGTACCTAGGATATAACCCGGTGCATAGTAGAATTTTATCAGCCACTTGTTCAGTAGCTATTGAGTGATTTCTGTTCGCCAGGCACTATTCAAGGACTGAAAATAAATCATTTAGCAAAACATGTGACATTGCTGTCCTTTGTAATCTATATTTTGGTAGGGGGTGAGAAAATGTAAGCATAATTAATAAAGTATTTGTAATACTAAAAGGTAATATGCTATATAAAAATAGCAAAGATGAGTAAAAAGGATCTGGAATACAGAAATGATGGAACATCATTTTGAGATTTTAAATGGAGTGCATAGGGTAGGCCTCAATGAGGTGATATATGAGCAAAGACTTGAAGAAAGGGAGATATGAGACACATGGCTATGTAGGAGAACACTGTTCCAGGCAGAGATAGCTGCAACTGAAAACATTCTGAGGTGGCAGCAAGACTAGTGTTTTTAAGGAATAATAAGGGGCCAGAAGACTCTTGAGAGTCCCTTGGACTGCAAGGAGATCCAACCAGTCCATTCTGAAGGAGATCAGCCCTGGGATTTCTTTGGAAGGAGTGATGCTAAAGCTGAAACTCCAGTACTTTGGCCACCTCATGCGAAGAGTTGACTCA
>SJYV01025015.1:15454-27019 GCA_006410875.1 Neotragus pygmaeus | reverse complement strand
TGAAGGAGATCAACCCTGGGATTTCTCTGGAAGGAATGATGCTAAAGCTGAAACTCCAGTACTTTGGCCACCTCATGCGAAGAGTTGACTCACTGGAAAAGACTCTGATGCTGGGAGGGATTGGGGGCAGGAGGAGAAGAGAACGACTAAGGATGAGATGGGCTGGATGGCATCACGGACTCGATGGACGCGAGTCTGAGTGAACTCCGAGAGATAGTGATGAACGGGGAGGCCTGGCGTGCTGCAGTTAATGGGGTCGCAAAGAGTTGGACACGACTGAACGACTGAACTGAACTGAAGCTGTATTTGCAACAGGGTGTAAGGATGATGCTAGTTTTAATCTCAAGAACATCTCACAATTCAGGGCTTCTTCCTTTAGGACAAGAAGACGTTACTGCTTCTTTTCATATTAGGTTCCTTGTTATCGTTTATCTGCTAACATATCTCTATATTATCTTTTTTATTAAATATCTGCCTGTTGAGGGAACAGTTTTCTTTTTCCTTTTTTAAAAAAGCATTAGCATATCTAGGGCTATATTTTAATCCTGTTTAAATATTCCTTAACAGTTGTCGATAAAATATTTTAGTATGTCACATATTGCCTAATTGATATACCACTGAGCCTCCCTGGAGGAAGAGCATTGTAAACTAGCTTACCATTGGCTCCCTCAATAAATCAGAGCCCCTGTTGTGTTGAAACACACTGGGAAGAGTGAAAGCTGTAGTTTTGATTAACATAGAGAAACCCAAAATGTTTCTCACTTTTGAATCTTTCCAGTAATCAATAATTCAGCCCCAGAGCTGCCATAGAAGGCTTGGAGGAAAATCCTGTTGCTTTTTTAATACCAGATAGCTGTTCTGGAAGGTTATATTTTGACTAGCCTGTTTCCAATGTGTATTCCTTAAGAATGATATTGATAATGTCTAATAATCAGACTCCAGGGGTGATTTTGATATCTTCCTGTCCTTTTTCCTCCAGCTAAGCGCTCTTCTCTTCAGGCTTCTGGGAGACATAGGATGCAGTCGGAACCTAAACCTTCAGAAACCTCCCAAATGTTTAGGTAAGGCGCTGGTGGAGTTTCCTCTTTTAATTACATTAAGCAGAAGAAACACTAATGTTACTTCCTTTCAAAGATGGTTTAAAATTATTTTTTAAAGATAAATGTTTGATTACTTTATAGGACACAATGAAAAGATAGTTTGACAAAAATGAGCATCTGAAATTTAGGTTAAAATTTTAAGTATTGTCCAAGTTATGTTTATCTCTTCATCAAAGTCCAATATGTAACATGTCTTCATTTTACTACTAAAGAAATTTAAAAAAAAATAAAATAAGAAGGCCATCCAAGTAAAGGTTTCTATCTTATAATAACACAACTATGAAATTCTACCAGAATGAAAAGATGACTATGAAGAAAATGATCATTTGCTTATTCAAGAAAAAATTTGCCACTTTTCATGTGCTTTGAAAATAAAAGATTATAAGACACTGTTTTTAACTATGCCAGCTTTGCTACTATATATATATAGAGAGAGTAATCTCTTTGTACGCAGGGTACAAATTTAAATGAAGACAAACTTTCTATCTTCTTCTATAAACATTGCAATTAAAAAAAAAATGTTAACTAGTGGACAATTGAAGTAGCTGAAGCTTTTCCATTCAGCTGTTTTCTCAGTGATCCTGGTTGAAACAGACATAGTGAACGGTTGTGTAAACATCCAGGCAAGGGCAAACATATCTAGTTACCCCAGATGCTAATAAGCACATAGGTAGAATACGTCTAAGCAAGCTGAAAGAGGATGGAGGAATCACATTGAGCAGAGATGTCTTATTCAAAGGCCTCATTATCTCTGGGTGCCCCAGTTGGAGGAACACACCATTATTCCTTCGTTATGAACAAGACCAGGATACAGCACAGAGAAGGTTCCAGTGATTCACACTATCATTATAAGTCCCACATTCAAGAAAGGGACAAAAGCAACAGCAGGACACTGCAACCTCAGTGGTTAAGGAGGACACACAGAGAAATTTGTTCAAAGACCACAGCAAACTGCAGATCCAATGCTTTGTCCCAGGCAAATTATTAAGCAACAAGCCTGGTGCTGAGGCCCAGCTTTGGACTCTGCTGAGACCAAAGCAGAGTCATTTGCACACATTCTCCCGCCATTGAAATAGTCCTCTTTTCTCCACAACTTGTGTTCCTAAACAAGAATATTGGTTTGCTTGATGTATAACTTGGCCCTGCATTAGGAAACTCATGTAGCTCCCTATTTTCTTACCTCACTATTCAGTCCATTTGGAAAACTTTCATCAGGTGCAATAAGTAATTTCTGCATAAAAGGTGGATCTTATTTATGAGTGAGTAACACCTCTGAGAAAAGGTGGTTGCGATTTTCTTTGAGCAGATGCACACAAAAGTAGATAATCCTTGCTTCATTATAACTCTATCATTTTGCCAGCTATGATTTTTTTCATTATGTATTCCTTTAACCATTTACTAATTTATTGCAAAAATATATTGGGTTAGCCAAAATGTGTTCTGGGGAAAACCCACACCAATATTGACTTTCGTGAACACACCTCATGACCTCAGACCTAGATCATTTGGAGTAATGTATCTTCCCATGCTGAGTGCTCTATCTCTGGGCCAGAGGAACCCCTCCCCTCTAAATCTCGTATTCACCATTCTCCTCCCTCTAACCTAGTAAGGTATGAAATTAAAAACTCAGATGTTTTTCGTTGTGGTTGTTTCTAAATGTATTCCATGGTCGTGTTGTACTTAATCTCCCCTGTACTTTTTTCAGTGAGTATTTTATTGCTAAGGTTAACCCCCTGTGTTCCTTGGTGCCATGATTCAATCATTTTGATTGCTATGTAATGTTCCATTATGTGAAAAAGCTCTCAATGAATTCATCCCTTCTTCTGCTATGGGAATTTGGATTGTGGCCAAGTTTTTGCTCTTGCACATAAAGCTTTTATGAGTATTCTTGTTGAAACAGCTTCGCCTGGAGAATTTGAGGACTCCAGAGTCTCACTATAAATCAAGGCTCACACATGGTATCACAAAACGGTTGTTGTTGTTTAGTTGCTAAGTCGTGTCTGACTGTTTGTAACCCCATGGACTGTAGTCTGCCAGGCTCCTGTGTCCATGGGATTCTTTAGGCAAGAGTACTAGAGTGGGTTGCCATTTCCTCCTCCAGCGGATCTTCCCAGCTGAAGGATCGAATCCGTGTCTCCTGCAGCTCTCCATTTACCCCGAGCCACCAGGGAAGCCCAATCAGAACATAGTAAATGTTATAAATCTAGCTGCACCCACAGCCTGAATCATGTTCCCAACTCAAGGACCCAAAGTCTGTTTCTTAGGAAGGGACCTCTAATCCAGAGGCTAAAGAAGCTACACTGTCCCTTAAACCACCATGCCCTCAACACTTGGGTTCCTGGAGTAAGAAGATAGACAGGGAAATAACAGCTATTCCTGAGAGGTGACAGGACCCCCCTGAAACCACACTGGGCTGGAGTGAAGCTTCCCTGCAGGCAAGTCCTCTCCCCAGGTCCCAGCTTTTTGACCTAAGATTTCCTGGTGATGCTAAGCACCTTCCGAAACCATACCACCCAAATAGAAGGGAGGGAGTATGCCGTGGTCTGGAGAGCCTGGTCTGCCTAGAGCCTGACGCTGCAGATCTGTGGAGGAAGCCCTCTGTCTCCAGTCTCCCTGGGCTGTGGCTGTGATCTCCTGCTACTTACACACACACACACACACACACACACACACACAACACTGTCATCCTCAGACATGCATCCTTGACATGGGCAGGGAAGCCTGATGGGCTGATAGGTTTGTTATTAAATGTTCAAGCAAATTTTCTTCTGTTATCAAAAAAGAGAGGGAAAGGCTTTGTGGTTCCATGTTTGTGATTTGTAGGAGACACCAAAGGGTGGAGCCCAGGTGGGGTTAAATTTGCTGTGGTTGAAAAGCAGGACTGCTGGTACTCCAAGCAAGACCTTCTCATAGGTATGATGCCTCTACCAATTTCCTAGGGCTGCTGGAACAAATGGCCACAGTGTATTTTCTCACAGTCCTGGAGGTTGGAAATCCAAGATCAGGGTGCCAACAGGGTTGGGTTCTTCTGGTTTCTCTCCCTTCCCTGGCAGAAAGGCATGCACCTGCTGCCCCTTCACCCCACGGTCCCTCTGTGGTGTCTCCTGATGTCTCTGTTCTGATCTCTTCTTCTTGTAAGACACCAGTTAGTTTGGACTAATGCCCATAATCAGGGTTAATTTCCTTTAGGATTGACTGCTTTGATCTCCTTGCTGTCCAAGGGACTCTCAAGAGACATCTCCAGCACCACAATTCAAAAACATCAATTCTTCAGCACTCAGCCTTCTTTATGGTCCAACTCTTAAATCTGTTACATATCACTTCTACATATCACAACTCTATAACTTTGACTAGATGGGCCTTGGTCAGCAAAGTGATGTCTCTGCTTTGTAATACACTGTGTAGGTTTGTCACATTTTTTCTTCCAAGGACTAAGTGTCATACAACTTCATGGCTGCAGTTACCCTCCTCAGTGATTTTTGAGCCCAAGGAAAGAAAATCTGTCACTGCTTCCACATTTTCCCCACATTTTGCCACAGATTGATGGGACTGGATGCCATGATCTTAGTTTCTTGAATGCTGAATTTTAAGCCAGCTTTTTCACTCTCAAGAGGTTCCTCTTTCCTTTTTGCCAGACTGGTAGAGTGCTATCATCTATATCTGAGGTTATAAACATTTCTCCTGGCAAGGTTGATTCCAGCTTGTGATTTATCCAGCCTGTGATTTTACATGATGTACTCTGCATAGATTCCCTGATGGCTCAGAAGGTAAAGAGTCTGCCTGCAATGTGGGAGATCTGAGTTCGATCCCTGGGTTGGGCAGATTCCCCCAGAAAAGAAAATGTCAACCCATTCCAATATTCCTGCCTGGAAAATCCCATGGAGGAGCCTGGTGGGCTACAGCCCATAGGGTTGCAAAGAGTTGGACATAACTGAGTGACTTCACTTTCACTTTCTTTCCCTCTGCATAGAAGTAAAATAAGCAGGGTGACAATACATAGCCTTGACATATTCCTTTCCCAGTTTTGAATCAGTCAGTTGTTCCATGTTTGGTTCTAACTGCTGCTTCTTGACCCACATACAGGTTTCTAAGGAGGCAGGTGAGGTGGTCTGGTATTCCCATCTATTTAAGAATTTTCCACAGTTTGTTGTGATTGACATAGGTAAAGGCTCTCAGGTAGTCAATAAAACAGAAGTCAATGTTTTCCTGGAATTCCTTTGCTTTCTCTATGATCCAGCAGACGTTGAAAATTTGATCTCTGGTTCCTCGGCCTTTTCTAAACCCAGCTTGTATATCTGGAAGTTCTTGATTCATATACTGCTGAAGCCTAGCTTGAAGAATTTTCAGCATAACTGTAACTAGCATATGGAATGAGTGCAATTGTATGATAGTCTGAGTATTCTTTGGCATGGCCCTTCTTTGGGATTGGAATGAAAACTGACCTACAATTCACTATGATATGCTTTTATAAGGTGGAAAATAACTAAAATCAAGCAATACATTTGAAATGAAATTAGTGAGTAGGAAGAAATATAAATGCTCAACTTTACAAGATCAAGTATTTTTGAAAGTGGATTTACCAATTTACACTCCCACAACAATAGAAAAGAGATTCTGTGGATCAACGTCCTGTTTCTCATCAAGGAGTACCTGTCACTGAGTAATTTTGCCAAAGGAATGAAGATAAATGAAATTTTATTTTTGCCTTGATTTGCATCTTTCTGGAACCTACTGAGGTGATTGCTTTTGAAAAGTTTTTCCTTCACTGTAGTTACTAGTAGGTGACACACGTTATCATTTATATGAGATTTCTGCCAAGATTTTTTGGCCATTAGTGACAAGCTTTATATAAAGTCTAAACCAGACATGAAATTTTCCATCATCAGTAATGGAAATATCCTTAATATCTGCCCAAATCCATCTTGCATGAGAAAAGTCACCCAATCTTGAGAAATGTTTCTTCCTAATGTTTAAAAAAGAAAAAAAGAGAGAGAGAGAGAGAGAGATGGAGGAGGTAAGGCATTTCTGTTTTGAAGGACAAATTTCAACATCTCTAGGCAGCTTTGGGCACACAGCTACCACCATAGGAACTTGCTATCAGTCTAAGATATTCTGAAGGAAAAAGAAAATCCTCTGACCACATGTCATTGTTACATTTTATCTTGGTGCATGTGTCACATATCTGCTTTTGATCCCCTAGAGCATCTTCTGCATCCTAAAATTAGACATAAAGAGAAAAGAGTCACAAATGCACAATAGGACCAATCAACGGTTGCTCATTCATCATGCAGCCTTCAACTGCATTGCCTAAAGGAGGAGCAGAAATTGCAGATATGTGGGGTGCCACCTGCTGAAACGGCTATTTCCTGCTCCTCTCCCCATGTTTATTAGGGATGGAATCAGGCTATCTGGATGACTCAACACGAAACTCGTAGGAAATGAAGAGGCTCTTAATGACAGAATGCCATGGTGGTTGAAATTATAGCCACACTAATTCACTGACTCTATATGAAGCAGGAAAACTCTGAAATTCAGTAGTGACAATCAGCTCTTCTGGCATCTATCATGATGTGATATAGAGCCAAAAACTCCCATTGAAGATCTTAATATATTGGTAATTGGATTGTGGGAGGTGCCATGGAAATGAAGGGATGAATCGGAAAAATAATTGCAAATCTTAAAGCATTATCCAAACGTTTTGTGTTGTTATTATCAACCACTTTCATTAGGACTAGTTTCCTGGTACCAAAGAAATCACCACTCAGGTAAGAGGAAGAAAATCACCAAAAACCTTCAGAAGATCCTGGGGCCTCAAAAGCCTGTGAAGCTACCTGCAGGGAAGGAATGGAGATGCAGACATAGAGAACAGACTTGTGGGGGAGTCTTGTGAGGGAAGGAGAGGGTGGGATGAACTGAGAGCATAGCGTTGATGTATGTATTCTATCATGTGTGAAATGGGCAACTAGTGAGAAGCCAGCACTGAGCCCAGCCTGGTGCTCTAAGAAGACCTAGAGAGGTGGGATGGGATAGGGAGGGGGGCNTAAGAGACAGGTCTTGTGAGGGAAGGAGAGGGTGGGATGAACTGAGAGCATAGCGTTGATGTATGTATTCTATCATGTGTGAAATGGGCAACTAGTGAGAAGCCAGCACTGAGCCCAGCCTGGTGCTCTAAGAAGACCTAGAGAGGTGGGATGGGATAGGGAGGGGGGCTCAAGAGAGAGAGGGGATGTGTGTGTGTATATATATATATATATATATATATATAATTATAACTGATTCACATTGTTATGTGGCAGAGACCAACATAACACTGTAGCTATCATACTCCAATTAAAAAAATTTTTTAATAAATGATAAAAAAAAAGAAGGTAAGTGAACTATGCCCTGGGTAGGGAAAACTAATCCCTAAATGTTCCCTTTACAGTTTCAATAAGAATGACACAAAATATCACAGAATTATTAAAGGGCTTTTCCCCAGACAACTAGCACCTACTGCACGCAAGGAACTCTAGGAGCTGCTTTGATAAGTATAAAGGGGCATGAAGTTATAATCCTTGCCTTCAAAAATCTTAAAACCCATTGGAAATGAAATCATAGAGAAAATGTGCTTTCAGTACTAGCTTCAGAAGAGCATCTGCCATCACTAATAAATTGCAATGGAAAAAGACTAGAATTAAAGATGACTTCAGCTTGCCTAAAGAAAGTTTTATTGTGGTTAACGCTTTAAGTTTCCTTGTCCTGTAAGGGTTGAAATAAAATAAAAGTCTTCATTAAAAGATGGAAAAGCTCTGCTTGGCTATTTTAAAGCTCATTTCCTCAAAAACACTGATTCCTCTTTTACAAACAAGCATTCAGAAAGACATTTCATGAGAATTGTCACTGTAGAGAGAGAAAAAATTTAGGAAGCATTATGATATCCTTCAAAATATGAATTTTCTCCTCCTCAGGAAGATATCTCAATACTTCCTACCCTCTTGGATCAGAGAATGCATTTTCTGCTTTGAGCCCCACGTGGGACCATGTACATTGCCGAGTTCAAACAGTACCTTAACTCCTGAGTGTCCCAGCAGGGCGGTGACCAGGGCTACCACCTTCTCAGCCACCCCACGCCCACACTACCCATGAGATGAAATGACAGGATGCCTTCCACCACCTTTTGGAGAAGGAAATTGCACTCCAGTACTCTTGCCTAGAAAATCCCATGGACAGAGGAGCCTGGTGGACTGCTGTCCATGGGGTCACACAGAGTCAGACACGACTGAAGCGACTGAGCATGCCTGCATGCATGCATTGGAGAAGGGACTGACAACCCACTCCAGTATTCTTGCCTGGAGAATCCCAGGGACAGAGGAGCCTGGTGGGCTTCCATCTATGGGATCACACAGAGTCGGACATGACTGAAGTGACTTAGCAGAAGCAGCAGCAGCTTCCACCCCTTACACTGACCCAGGCCAATGTTGTTAAAAGGAAATTTTTCTTTAACAAATTTCTAATCAGTGCCTTTTTCTTTAAATAAATTTCTAATCATAGTCTGTGGCATATGATTTTATCACAGGCTTGAAATTCTGCATTAATTTGTTGTTTTTCATATAGAAAGATAAGAACAATTTATGCATAGCATTTCATTTCCGTGCATCTGAATCAAGATACCGCCATGGCAGTGTGGACTGGATGCAGTCACATGATCTAGGAGGTAGCACAGAATCAGATTATAGGTTCTGAATGCAAACATCCTGGGGCAACTTTCAGCTCTCTGTGACCTTGGGACCTTACTTAAATCTGCTCTCAGATCTTCATCTGTAAACTAGTACAATGGGACTACCTTATATTGTTGTTGTCGAGGTTGATTTCATGCGTGTGATTGTGCATGCGTGTTTCATGTTAAGTCACTTCAGTTGTGTCTGACTTTGCGACCCTGTGGACTGTAGCCTGCCAGGCTTCTCTGTCCATGGGATTCTCCAGGCAAGAATATTGGAGTGGATTGCCAGGCTGTTCTCCAGGGGATCTTCCTGGCCCAGGGACTGAACCCATGTCTTTCATATCTGTTGCCTTGGGAGGCAGTTCTTTGCCACTAGTGACACCTGGGAAGCCCATATAAAGTGTTTATTGAGTGATGGCTCCTGTTGTTGCTATAGTATAATATAGTCATGGAATCTTAGACTTGTCAGGTGGCTTAAATCACTCAAGATCAAAAACAGAGTAGTGTTCAATGGTATATGAACCTCCTAGGTCATATGGTAAGAAAAGAAATACATAAATGAATACATCAAAGAAAACAAACCAGTACGATAGAAGATAATTAGAGGAAAATCCACTCATCTTCTTAAGTACAAGAGAAAGAATAAAAGGCAAGAGCACTAGGAAAGTACCAGAATAGAATCAAACTCTCATCTTAGAAATGGTATTTTTGGAACATGATTATAATCTAATAAGCGGTACCCTAATTGTCCAAAAACAAGTTAGCAGTTAAAATCTTTTGATAGTATTGGGCCTGTGGGATTTAAGCCTGAGTTGTATTTTTGACTCAATGTTTCCTCAGGGCAATTTCCAACTCTAAGAATGGAGAATTCATTTGTAAGTGTGGATTTAATTTGGATGGTCCGCATTATCCCTTTCATCAGAGGATGGGGTTCACTGTGAGTTCCAGTCTCTTCTCTTCCTTCCTCGGTTCCTCATTTTGGTCAGTCCTGTCACTACCCACTCAGGTGCTCCAGCCAAAAATCTTGATGATTCTAGCCTCAAACTACATCCCACCCCCACCAACCTTTCTCCGCCCTCCTGCCAGCATCCTGTCCAATCCACCAGTCTCCCCTCTGACTTTCCTAACTGGACACTATGTTTCTGACCTGATTTCTCTCCAACATATTAGAGCAGCCAAAGGGTTTTTCACTCACCCAAATAGAGTCATCTCGTTTTCCTCCTTGTGTGTGAAATGAACCCCCATCTCCACCCCACTTCTCCATCTCTCACAGTGTCATTCCCATCAGCTGGTGACTCTTCAACCATGCTGCCCTTCTTTCGTTCCTGCAATTAGCCAGGCTCTTTCCTGCCCCAGGGTCTTCTTGGATAGTCTTCTCTCTGCCGGGGAAAGCTCTTTAGTCCACTCCATACAACTTGCAATCTCTTACAAGCTACGTGCGTGTCTGTGCATGTGGACGCGTGCCCACGAATAAGAGAGAAGTTTGTATTCCATATGGAAATGAAGAGAATGTTACTGATCTGGGAAGAACCAGCTTTGAGCACGAATGGGTCCGGTGCCTGATATGCGGTCCCGGGACCCAGCAGCTTATCTCCTCTGCCCCTTCTGTCCTCTCTGTGGCTATCAGTCTGGGGCTGGCCTGCTGGGTGCAGTAAGGTGGTTCCTGGTCAGAGGCATCCTCTTCAGAACAACTCCAAGGACGGGGAGGGAGCAGTCCATCCTGGTCACTCAGGCAGGAGGCCAAGACCGCTACTCTCGTAGGACCTGACTAGCTCGGCTTCAGGGGCAGCAGAGGTTTCAGTTCTTTCTCTAGCTGGAGAGTTGCAAGACTCGAATCCGCCAGCCCAGGGTCATTTCACGGAACCGAGGTCAGAATCAGCTTCACTCAGGACACCTGGCTGAGCAGGGTGAAGCATGATGATATTAGCAGAGGCGCCAGTGGACACTCCTTGGCCAAAAGCGTGCATGCAATGAGATAAATCTGTTCGATTAAGTACAACCTGGCAAACAAAGATGTCCTTATCTTTCAAATATGCCTCATGCTAGTGGAAAGATTCCAACTTGTTACCGAACACGGGGGTCTGACGGCTTGCCGTTCAAAAGCCAATAAAGAGGTAAGGTTGAGGAAGAGGAAAGTTTGCTTTCTTTTAAATGCTGGCTACTGAGGGGTTGGGGAGGAGGGTGGCAGACTCCTGTTCAAAGATAGACTAGCCCTACTGACCATCAGTGGGTAAGAGCTTTTGTAGATGGAGGGAGGGGGCAACACGCAGAAAAAGCACAGTCAGCTCTGACTGTCGTCTTGAAATTGGTCCCTGGGGATCTGATCAGCGTCTTCTTGTGTGGTTTGCATATGTGCATGCTGTCACTTCAGTCGTGTCTGACTATTTGCGACTCTAGGGAGAGTAACCCTCCAGGCTCCGCCGTCTATGGGGTCGCACAGAGTCGGACACGACTGAAGCGACTTAGCAGCAGCAGCAGCAATCTTCAGTTTCAGGGTCAGTTTGTACCCATTTCCTTGAAGACAGTTCTTGGGATTGTGGCAAATTATGTCATGGCTACAGCCTGATCATCATGCAGTTAACTTCTTCCACCTGGTAGGCGTTTCAGTATCTACAAGACAGCTCACAGGATATGGCTCAGAATATTATCTGTAGTGCTTGAGAAGAAATGAAAGATACTTACCTAAACTTAATGACTAAACTAGTGTTACTATTCTTAGACTTTTTTCTCCTTGTTTCTTCATTCCCCACCCCCCCCCCCCCCCCC
>SJYV01025015.1:0-15367 GCA_006410875.1 Neotragus pygmaeus | reverse complement strand
CTGGTTAAACTCTTTCTTTGGCTAAAGTTTTCCTACAGACGAGTCAGATGGAAGACGTGTTGGGGACTGTAGGGGCCTCCTTTGTTTTACTCTCAGCCAAAGCCTGGCAAGTTACAATTTGTTCTTTTTGCACATGTCCTGCCTGCTTTGGGGACCATTTTCCTCTTTCTCGGTGGCTCAGATGGTAAAGAATCTGCCTGCAATTCAGGAGACCTGGGTTTGATACCTGGGTCCGGAAGATCCCCTGGAGAAGGAGATGGCAATCCACTCCAGTATTCTTGCCTCGAAAATCCCATGGACAGAGGAGCCTGATGGACTACAATCTATCTGGTCTCAAAGAGTAGACACGACTGAGCAACTCACACTTTCACTTTTCCATCTTTAACATCAAGAACAATGATGTGTGCATACTACCAGTTAGCCTTTATCTGGAGCATCCTACGTTGTCAGTGGGTCCATTAGGACTGATGAGGTGTGGTGAACAACATCTGTGTCATCCAACACGGCAGTCACCAGCCACATGTAGTTACCGAGCACATAAAATGTGACTAGTCTGACCGAGGAGCTGGGTTTCTAAAAGTGTATTTGATTTTAGTTGGTTTACATTTAAAATGATAGCCAGAGGTGGCCAGTGGCTACCGCAGTAGCGAGCATTGACCTAGAGCCCGCCTGCCATTCGTCATCACATCAGAACATTCCAAGGCAACAGCCAAACTCATCTGCCAAGTCAATTCATTAAAATGCATGAAAAATGACTTAATTTGTTAATACTTTCAAATTAATTGCTTATATTCTAGCAGGAATTTGCAAAGCTTTAAAGGGAAAGAGTGACAAATGGTGATTTTTGGAACAGTTTTCTTTGATGCGAATCTTTTTGGTATCTCTCAGATAATACTGAGTTTTGCTGCCTAAAAATGATATCCCCTCTCCATTACCCACTGGGTGACTGGCAAGAGAGCTTGTATAGTATGAACACACATCTAATAATTTGTCATTGTCCTTGGTTGCCCTTGTGACGCAGCTGGTAGAGAATCCGCCTGCAATGCGGGAGACTTGGGTTTGATCCCTGGGTTGGGAAGATCCCCTGGAGAAAGGAAAGGCTACCCACTCAAGTATTCTGGCCTGGAGAATTCCATGGACTATACAGTCCCCACGGGGTCGCAAAGAGTTAGACACAACTGAGCAACTTTCACTTTCACTTTTGGTTGGTAAGCTATTTAAATTTTACAAACTCTTATTTCTTGAGTTAAACTTCAGTCTTTATAACCCCAATTTCTTCTTGCCAGAGAGAGAGACAGAGAGAGAGAGCAAGCAGGCAAGCTAGAGGGAGAATCAATTTAGAAGAATTTACAAAACACCTTTTAAAAGATGAATGGGTACCATATTAAAGTAAACATGCATAATTTGAAAATAATTTGGGGAATTTGCATTGTTTTGACAAATTGAAATACGCCCCCCTCCATGCGGTTCCGGGGAGACCAGATGGTGGTGCTGTGTATTGGAGGGGGGTCCACAATTGCTTTTGTGTTAACTGATATAGTGTACTAAGAAAGGTCTCTGGGGAGAAGTATCCACAGGCAGGTGATTGCTTCAGAATTCCAGCAGAGAGGAACCATGGCAGAGGAGAAGGGAAACATAAGTTATTGAGGACTAATGCCTCAGAATGGACCCACTAATTTTATCACTGGGAATTCAGCATAATGTTTCACACACACCAAAAAAAAAAAAAAAATCAAAAAGGTATCTCTGAGACAGCAAGAGAAATTGGTAAAGGACTGGAGAAAATTAGCAGCAGGCAAGAGAGTTTGACTTCCCTTTCGTGTGTGGAAGATCCTTTAATGTTAACCAGTGTGTCTATAGTGGTGACAAGAGGTTCAAGGGCTTCATTTTCTAATTTTAAACTGCTGACCCTAATAGCTGAGCGAGGAGAGGTAGTGGTTTGGGAGGGAGCCCGACCCTGCAAAGGCTTGTTAAGATCACCTCCAAAAAGCACTTGCTATTTAACTGGAACATTTGCACCTGCTAAATAGCTGTAGTTTCAAGTGACATGTTGAGAAAGAGATCAACTGTTTTGGGGGTTTCCAAGAAGAAGAAGTGAAGTGAAGTCACTCAGTTGTGTCCGACTCTTTGCGACCCCGTGGACTGTAGCCCACCAGGCTCCTCCATCCATGGGATTCTCCAGGCAAGAATACTGGAGAGGGTTGCCATTTCAGAAGAGAAAAATTCCTGCACTGCTCAGGCAATGTTGCAGTTTCATCTAATGGAAAGTTGGAGTTTTGTTTAGTCTTCGGGGAAAGAATGTTCACCATCCTTCAGCCTTTTTGTTTGTTTGTTTTTTGCAAACCTTTGCAAAAAGAGGGGGGGAAGGAGGGAAGTAGGGAGGAGGCCCAGATAGGTGGATGTGAAGAGTGAGAGGAGGGAGGAGACCTTTTTAATGAGCTTTCCTGTCTCTTAAATTTTTACTTTCAGAGGTTTTCCTCCTATCCATTTCTATTCTTTCTACTTCTTTTTCTGTAAGGTTGGGTGGAAATGCTTGTTGCTGAAACAGAATAGTAGTTTTTCATCTTTTTTCATAGTAGTCAATGAAGGGGGCTTCTCCCCACATCGCTAAGCTGTTCAATACAATTGCCTAATATACCGCCTAGAAGACATGGCAGTGTTTTACATTTCTCTCTTAGCCATTTTCACATAGGGCTCTCACCATTAAAAGAACAGTTGTCTGACCTTTTTCCAGGAGGTTAATAAAGAATGCACAGCCTCATAAGCTTGATTCAATTTCTTTTATATGAACAGGCTGTGTAAGTGACCATTACAGTATTTGTCTGGTCCTCAGCGCTTCATTTTGCAGTTACCAGCATTTTGTACAAATGACCACATGTGTTGTGCATTTGGTCACATCAGGTGAGAAGAAGCAAAATAGATTTTCCTGAGCCTTCAATCAAATTTCCACACAATGGACTCTCTAATGGGGACTTGAAATATATCTGGTCATATATTATTTAACTGTACTATATTTTGTGTTTTAAGATTTTCTACCACACATTCCATTTTAATAAATGCATGGGTAGAGGCAGTGTTTGGGCTCTATGTCTTAGCAATTCTACACTTTCAACAGATTTTTCAGACTTCAAAGAATTTAATATTAGTATCATAAAAGGTCTTTTGAAGAATAATACAGGGACATAAGAAAAATGAGTGTGTGAATGTGCCCTCCCATTTTGTAAGTGTTTTATTGCTTTAATTTCCTGTCTTAGTAAAGTAACATGCGGCATAATAGAAGATATATTGTTACAGAGTTTGCAATTTATTAGAAGTCTTGAGCTGGTTGAAGACTTTATATGAAGTGAAAAAGAAAACCCCCATTTAGCTGAAAAATGGAGATGAACCGCAGTATCAATGTTGCAGCAGCTTTAAATGGAGCCCTATCGGGGACTGATAAGTTGTCTCTATGTGCCCTGGGTGTTTACATCAAATAAATCCATGGGCACGAGCCTCATTCTCTGCTAGCCGTGTGTCATTAGGTGCCTAGAAACCTAATGTTATTTCATTTGTGAGGCGTGGATAAGATGACTGTTGCTATTTGGATTCCATAGCACAAAGGTGCTATTAAAGCAGAAATGACCCATAACACACATTTTCATTCATTTATTACATTTTTTTGCATGCGTGACTGAATTTTAATCCTGTGCTTTGTCAACCCAGTACAGTTATATTAAGCTTTTTAACCCAGTTTCATGTACCTCACTTCGCTGTCTTTTACACTCTGGCATCAAAGCATCAAATAGGAGGCATTTATCGTGCTGAAGAACAGAGAGACGATTCATTTCTGCATCTAAAACTGTGGAAGTGAGCAATGTGACACTGACTAACCTGTAAAAATATGTCATAAATTTACCGCATAAATAACTACTAGAGATGGGAAAGCGGGGTGTTCAGCAGACTTTGTTCTGTTTTGTTTAGGGGGTGGTGGGAGTTAGTACTCTGTAGGGACTCAGATATGCAGGCATCAAGGAGCACTCCTGAAATGGAAGTTACATGTTTATCAGGGCAGAGCAAGAAGTACAAGAATCAGAGGGGCTTCTTAATCCCACCTGCTCTCCCACCCAAAGATGGCCAAACATCTGTTCCTAACAGATTGTTGGGTTTTCCACAAACAACATGAAATGGGGTATACAGCCATGTGGACAGCCCACCTGAAAATACCACAGAACCGCCGATCTTGCATTTTAGTTAATAACAAAAAATCTTAGCTAATTTTCTAGGTGTCATGAGTCAGAGTTAACCTTTAATACCATCAGTTCAATTTTCTCTTCTGTTTTGGACACATCCTAAACAGCGTGTGTTGCCATATTACTAGTCTAGATGGGCTGATTGATGGAATTTTTATATGTAGAAGATTTAATGAAATTTAAACGAGTCCATGTCTGAAATCCTAACCCATGAGGAAGCAAAATGGCTAGACAATTTGTAGTCTGAATATATAACACAAGAGCACAGACATTTCTGGTTTTCTCTGTTATCTATGTTCATCTTTGAAAGAATAATGATTTCCAAGCTTTATTGCTAACTGAAGCACAAAAGATTTCCTCTGGGCTTGCCACAGACAATCCTCAGGCACATTAGCCGAGTCAACTAGAGTTAGTTCAAAGTGAATTACTTCATTTTAATCTTGGTGACTTTACCAGCTCAGTCAATATGCTGTAAAGGGATATTGCTTTTATTTCTACCTCCTCTTTTCTTTTTTTTTTCAATTCTTCTCTTTATATGATTCTCAAGTCATTTTATTTTCAGGCATATTTTTGAGACTGTTCAAGATTTATGGATTCACCAGTACTTCAAGATGATTCATCTTGTTTAACAACATCTGAAGTTTTGTTTGGTAACTCCTTTTCTTCTTAATCCTTGGCTAAAATCTGTTGATATTTTTTAACAAATGAATAAGTCCTTAGTAAGAGGCACTGCCAGTTATAGTTATAATGTGCAACTTTAAAAATAAATAAAATGCTGCACCGAGGATTCAGTTCAGTTCAGTTCAGTCACTCAGTCGTGTCCAGCTCTTTGCGATCCCATGAATCACAGCACGCCAGGCCTCCCTGTATTAAATATTTACTTCAAGCTCTTTCATTCACAAATAGGAAGCTGGGGTATAGAGGGTGCAACCATATATGTGTATAATCACTAAATTCACTGATTAGAAGACACTTTTTGTCCTTTGGAATTCCCTCTAAAGTCTATATTACATCATTCTGGAAATCTCTTAGGTAGTGTGGCATTGTGTTATTAAGCACCATATACATCACATCTATTGTTTCCTTCCTTTATTATTTTCTCATTTACTTGGTTCTTGTTATGGAAGTTAATGATAAATGTGGCTGTTTTACTTTGGGGGGAAAAAAAAAGCGCTTTCTTTCTGACACTTCCCAGAATGGTGTATAGCATTTTACATTGCTTCTGTGCTGCGTGGCCATCAATTCCTAAACTCCCAGCCTTCGAAGCATCACTGGTACCCTGTATATTTGTTTCATTCACGATTTCTGAGTCTGAGGACCCCTCTTGGCCCAGCACATGAAAGCACTATAATTACTTTCTTTTCTTGGTTGGCATAGGTCATGGAACTAGTGTTAATAATAATCATT
Organism: Neotragus pygmaeus; assembly: GCA_006410875.1. Taxonomy (NCBI): domain Eukaryota; kingdom Metazoa; phylum Chordata; class Mammalia; order Artiodactyla; family Bovidae; genus Neotragus; species Neotragus pygmaeus. The sequence continues at coordinate 9,731 of SJYV01025015.1, read as the reverse complement.
CCCTCTGGACTTCTCTGTATTTATATATCTCTGATTCAATAGCCACTGGGACCATAGAGGTGTGTTTTCTCTTCATTCCAGTCCTCGTGGTATTGTTTTCGCCCAGGGGGAAAACCAAATGAGGAATAGAACATGGTAAACTCACACAACTCTGAGGTCATTAACACCTAATTAGAAACAGCTCGGAGATCAAAATGATTCTTTGGTTAAAATGTGAGAAAGAGAAGAGAGTAGACCATATTTAACTTCTTCTGCGCCAATGTGGTCTTTATCACCAATGGCCAGGCTGTAACTCATTATGTTTCATGATTTTTTTAATTTATTATTATTTAGTTTAGTTTATTTTTTGGCCACCGTGTGGCATGTGGGATCCTAGTTCCCTGACCAGGGATTGAACCCATGTCTCCTGCATTTGATGCACTTAGCACTTGGCTTTACCATTATGAATCTTAACCACTGGACTACCAGGAAAATCCCTACACCTCATTATGTTTTTCTAAACTTAAAGAAGGCATGTGTGTGTGTGCACTTTCTTTTTCACTCTTTCTTTGATACAGTAGGTAGTCTGTTGAAATACTGGGTAGCAAAAAAGATAAAACTTTGCTCAAAGTCTTAAAATGCTAATTGATTTCATTAAGAGAAAGACATAGTGTCACTTCATTTTAGGTCTCGTTGTTCAATAGCTAAGTTGTGTCTGACTCTGTAACCTCTGAACTGCAGCACACCAGGCTTCCCTGTCCTTCACCATCTCCCTGGGTTTGCTCAGACTCATGTCTATTGTGTTGATGATGCCATCCAACCATTTCATCCTCTGTCATTCCCTTCTCCTGCACTCAGTATTTCCCAACATCATGGAGTCTTTTCTAGTGAGTCAACTCTTCGCATCATATGGCCAAAGTATTGGAGCTTTAACTTCAGCATCAGTCCTTCCAGTGAGTATTCAAGGTTGATTTCCTTTAGAATTGACTGGTTTGATCTCCTTGCAGTGCAGGGGACTCTGAAGAGTCTTCTCCAGCACCGCAGTTAGATGTACTGTTTTTAAATAGTGTGTGATGAGAAACACATCACTTGGTTGAATAAAAAAGACACAATACATTGAGACACCCATTTGAGGAACATTTAATTCTACTTGGTCAAGATTAAGAAAATATTTATATTTAAAAATCAGACAGCCATCTATTTCTTTTAAATTTTAATAGATCTTAAGTTTTGCCACACAACAATTTTCAAGAGTTTGTGAGGGTTTACTTTCATAGAAGTATAGTTATTACAGTTTTTATAATGCTGTTTGACAGTTTGAATAATACTGGAAGAATTCATGTGTGTGTGTGTGTGCCAGAAGTTCTATGTGGTCTTTTGTTTGCCTAAGAAGGATCAATAACGAGAAGAGAGGCATTAAATGTGGAAAATACTCTTGACTCCAGCCCAGATGACACACAGAGTTGGGACTTCTCCTCTTCTTTTTCCCAGATTTGCATCTCAGCATTTAAAATTTCAGGCCTCCTATCTGGTGCTAGTGGTAAAGAATCTGTCTGCCAGTACAGGAGATGCAAGAGATGTGGGTTCGAGCCCTGGGTCAGGAAGATCCCCTGGAGAAGGAAATGGCAACCCACTCCAGTATTCTTGCCTGGAAAATCCCATGGACAGAGGAGCCTGGCAGGCTACAGTCCATAAGTTTGCAAAGAGTTGGACACAACGGAGCACACAGACACATTGTAAGTTTTCATTCTGGACCTTCTGCTGAAGGATTCCCTCACCTGGAGCTGCAGCCACACTAGCAAAGCTGGCCTAGGAGGAGCCCAGAGCCATCAACTGGGGCAATCTGGGAGGGCTGAGGGATGCTTGGCAAGTCAGACCTGGGGCCTTCTGGAAAACTCTTGCTAAATGCCTAAAATCTTTTTTTTTTTTTTAAACTGGAGTATCATTGCTTTACAATGTTGTGTTAGTTTCTGCTGTGCAACGAAGTGAATATGTATACATATAGCCCCCTCCCTCTGGGACCTCCCTCCCACCCATCTAGGTCACCATAGAGCATAGAGCTGAGTTCTCTGTTCTATACAGCAGCTTCCCACTAGTTATCTGTTTTACATGGGGCTTCCCAGGTGGCTCTGAAGAACTCTTCTGCCAATGTCCAGGAGTCACACACCCTGGCATTTTGCAACAAATTGAATGAATAAGCACGTGGGTGATTCCAGCTGTGTTCTGCTGGACAGTGGAGATTTGCAAAAATGTAGAATAATGCCACTATTCTCATTGTAGTTTCAGTCTGGAAAATATAGCCATGGTTATTTTCATTTCTTTCATTATTCATTTTGTTATAAAAGGTTACATATTTATTATGAAATAGCAAACCAGAAAATAATAAATATAACCAGAGCCGAAGTATAAATGTAAACTCATCTATCCAGTATCTATATCCCTCTCTGATGGCAAATCTGGCCTTGAGTGATGTGGATTGACTTTTTTTTTTTTCTTAATTTTTACAATGTTGTGTTGATTTCTGCCATACAAAGGCATGCTATTTTTGTTAACATATAATATGTTTAATTTTGTTGTTTTAGATTATTTCCTAAACACATATTTTTTTTAACTTCTCATTTTATATCTCCAACATAAATATTGATAAATCTAATCCCCTAAACAAAAAGCTCTTGGGAGTCTTTTTTTTTTTTAATGAAGGAGTTTTTAAGCCAAAACAGTAACAAACCACTGATAGGAACTAATACTAATATCACTATTGACCTCTAACATCCTCAGTATATTGGATTTTATCACACAAACCTGCAGGCATCTAGTGAAATGCTGTTTTCATCGATTATCCTTAAAAGAAGAGCTGACCCCCCTTTTTGTTTAAGCAGATGTGCATGAAAAATTATTTTTCTCAATCAACAGACAGACACCACCACCACATTTATTTACAGTGCTGCCTGTAGGACTCCACTTCCAGAAATTCTGATTCCAAAAGCTTGGGTGATTCCTAAGACTCTAAGTAGTTCTGAGAGGTTACCACATTTTTAAGGTCAGTATTGCCCGAGGAACTCCTTTTTCATCTCCTCAGAATTAAAGCAATCTCTATGTTCAGCTTTTCACCTCTCACTATGGACTTCTTGCCTTTCTCAGTGCAGGTCAGCAGGACCTGTGGTCTTCCTGGCAGAACGATGCAGTTAAGATGATCCGCAGGTGTCTCATTGACCTCTGTGGATGGTTTGTAGCCTCAAGGATCGAAAAGGCTCTGTACTGGTTTTCTAGGTCTCTGCATAGCTCAGCAGTATAACTTTAGGGATTTCCCGGTGGCTCAGGTGGTAAAGAATCTGCCTGCAATGTGGGAGACCCAGGTTCAATCCCTGGGCCAGGAAGATCCCCTGGAGGAGGCAATGGCAACCCACTCCCATATTCTTGTCTGTAAAATTCCATGGCCAGAGGAACCTGGCAGGTTGTAGCCCATGGGGTCACAAAGGGTTGAACACGACTGAGTGACTGATACTTTTCACTTTCACTTCAGTCAATTTTGGGGACATAAGTTGTCCTTTTGGCTGCATTTTTCTAGGGGAAATCTGCAAGATGATAGAAGTGAAGGAGAAGCTATGGAGAAAGGGCAGTGTGTAAATGAAGGGGAAGGGGAAGATGAGTATGGATTCCACTAGCTTGCAGATAAGATAGAGTTGAATTGCTTCCTTCCCTTCTCCCCACTGGGCTTTTGATTCTCTTTTGGAGATGGAAGGCCAGAAGAAGAGGACATAGAATCCAAAGTTCAGTGTTGAATTTTAGGTCTCTGGATTTACCATCATTTGTGGAAATTTCTCTTTGTCTTCTTTAAATCATTTCTCTATGATCAGAGAGCTCCATGATTTTTAGGTCTTCAAGACTTACTTGAGCTGGGATGTGAGAGTTGATGCCTTCAAATCTGTTTGGGAGTTTTGGATGGACATACACACTGGTATATTTAAAATGGATAACCAGCAAGGACCTCCTGATAGCACAGGGAACTCTGCTCAATGTCATGTGGCAGCTTGGATGGGAGAGGGGTTTGGGGGAGAATGGACACATGTGTATGTATGGGTGAGGCCCTTCCCTGTTCACCTGAAACTGTCACAATATTGTTAATTGGCTATACCCCCAAACAAAAAAGTTAAAAAAAATCTGTTCTCAGGTCTAATTTTCAACATATCAGTTCTCTGCTTTTCTCTCATTTGTGACTGCTTATGAAAGATCCTCCAGAGAAAGGCACACTACCCCATAGATAAAATTTTCAAAAAAGGAATGCTAACCACAACTCAATATCTTTCAAAAGAGAACTGTCATGAAGCTCACAGTCACTTAATGAATTTTCTAAACCCTTCTTCAGCCCCCACATACCACCCCCAACCTTCACTCACTAAAATTTCCTCTATGTCAATCCTTCGGTTATAACCATGCACCCTTGGATGTCTTACCATTTTTATTAAGTATTTCCATGATTCCATTTAGAAGGCAAATGAATTATTTCAGAGTAAAGCAAGACAGAATGAGTACATCAAACACCCAATATGAGTAACTCAAAGCAGCTCAAAATACATTATAAGGGCTTTATATACCAGCCATGCTCCCACTAAGGCTTAGAGAATTCTCCCCCTATTTTAAAATACAGTATTAATTCTGTGAGGTCAAAGGGTAGCTCATGGGCAAAATATGTTAGTTGATTGTGTTCCTAGTGACTGTGGCAATGAGAAAGGCATACTGTGAAACCTTTGAGAAATCTGCCTGCGGAGAAGATATTTTACCATCTTCTAGGGACTAATGCATCTAACTTTGAGAAAGTCATTTTATGACTCACATAAAGAAGCAAGTTTGAGAAAATTGAGGCATAGAAATTTTAAATAGTTTTTTTTTTTTTTTTAATAAACAGGGTAAACAAAAGTCCTCTTTTCCATGTTAGTTTCATGGTGATTAGAGCAAATCTTCTTGTTTTGGCTGAGGGACAGTAAGAGAGTAAGGAAGGACTTGTTTTTCCCTTTGATTTTAGGAAATTAAATGTAAATAACAACGTGAATAAGAAATACCCACAGTAGTAATAATTTTCCAACTTGGTTTAACCCATTAGGTAAGTCCTACTATGATGTGAATTTATATTAAAATGCATACATATATATGCTTAACATGGAATCAGTATTTTCCATATGCTAATATTTCTCAAACCTGGCAAAGCGTTAACTCTCCTGTTCTGCAAACAAAGATGTATGTCTTTCATTTTTCTATATTCCCATCACCTCACTACCTATGCCCTACCATCACACGCAGTAACACACTCATCTTCACACAATTTTGCAAATAAATATTACAAACTGACTGACAGGTAGATGATGGATGGTCTGGTGGGATTTAGATTTAAGAAATCCATAAACAAATATTTATTCAGTACTTACATTGAGGAGTCTTCTAGGAACTGGGAGTTCTATAGAGAAAGGAAGTGGTAGTAAGGAACAAATATTTTTATTTTAATTTTAATCTGTGTTATGAAGCAAATAGCGCTTCCCTGGTAGTTCAGATGCAAAGAGTCTGCTACAAAGCAGGAGACCTAGGTTCAATCCCTGAGTCAGGAAGATCCCCTGGAGAAGGGAATGACTACCCACTCCAGTATTCTTGCCTGGAGAATTCCATGGGCAGGGGAGCTTGGCAGGCTACAGTCCACGGGGTCACAAAGAATCGACAGGACTGAGCGACTAAGACCTCACTTCATGAAGCAAATATATAGTGCAATGTGATAGAAGTGACTAGGGTGGAGCAGAAAATTATTCTAGATTATGTCTGAAGTGGTAGCACTTCAGCAGAAATGGGACCATTGAGAATGAGTTGGAGAGGTTTTCCTGCAGTAGGAACATCAAGTATAAAGGGCCAAAGTGACAAAGATCTATGGCTGGAGGGCAGACACAGTCAGAGCTGTCGGAGACACAGAACATGGACATTGTCAGCCATGGGTATGAGTTGGTGATTCATTAGGTTTTTATTATTATTAATTTTTTTATTGAAGGATAATTCCTTTACAGACTTTTGTTGTTCTCTGTCAAAGCTCAGCATGAATCAGCCATAGGTATACATGTATCTCCTCCCTTTTGAACCTCTGTCCCATCTCCCCCCACATCCCACCCCTCTAGATTGATACAGAGCCCCTGTTTAAGTTTCCTGAGCTATACAGCAAATTTCCGTCGACTATCTATTTTACATATGGTAATGTAAGTTTCCAAGTTACTCTTTCCATACATCTCACCCTCTCTTCCCCTCTTCTCATTTCCATAAGCCTCTTCTCTATGTCTGTTTCTCCATTGCTTCCCTGTAAATAAATTCTTCAGTACCATTTTTCTAGATTCCGTATATATGTGTTAGAATATGGTATTTATCTTTCTCTTTCTGACTCACTTCATTCTGTATAATAGTTTCTAGATTCATCCACTTCATCAGAACTGACTCAAGTGTGTTCCTTTTTATGGCTGAATAATATTCCATTGTGTATATGTACCACAACTTCTTCTGCATTCATCTGTCGATGGACATCTAGGTTACTTCCATGTTCTAGCTAGTGTAAATAGTGCTGCAGTGAACAATGGGATACATGTGTCTTTTTCAATTTTGGTTTCCTCAGCATATATGCCTACAAGTGGGATTACTGGGTCACATGGTGGTTTTATTCTTAATATTTTTTTTAAGGAATCTTCATACCATCTTCCGTAGTGGCTGTATCAATTTACATTCCCACCAACAGTCATTCTTTTACACTAGGAAAGCTTTGGAAGGTTTAAGCTGGGAGAGCCATGACTGTCAATGAGCTAGTGAATATGGATTAAAAATATGGAACATCAGTTACAATTGTACCAAATACTCCAAAGAAGCGCCTCTCTGGATACTATGAATCTTATCCATGGGCCTATGGATTCATCAAGGGTACAAACTTCCATTAGTAAGCCCAATATTGCCACTGAAAAGGATTCCTGCAAAAACATACACAGCAACCAATGATCACTCATGTGGTTGACTGTGAAAGTGAAGATTCTGTGGTTCTGGAAACAGTGGCGGTGGCCACATACTGAAGGGCAGGCTTAACAAATGCACAGTGTTACTGAACCCGAAGTCCTGTATCGGAGTTTCCAGCATCCCTACCCATCCACAGCACAATCACTATCTATGGTGTCATCCTCAAAAATGACCTAACAACCGTATAGACCTTGCAGCCGCTGGCTTAGTTTTCGACATTTACTTCCCCTGAGTGCAGCAGGCTTCTCCTCTAAGGAATCTACGCTTGCCACAGACCTTGGTTGTTATGAGTTCCCGCAGGTGGTGCACGGTGAGTTTGGAGCCAGTTTTTCAACATTGATGACTTGACTTACTCCTATTTCATTCCTGTCATGGATCTTTGGCTGACTCGTACAGCTAGCAAACAATTAGCAGTGTTGGTTCAGAGCACTTCATTCGGGTAAAGCTGCAAAAACTTGCCCAGAATAAGAGAACTTGGTGGAGATGGAGCTCCTCAGTAAGTACAACCACCCATTGTTTGGTTGCTGCTAGGACAGAATGTTAGAGCATGTTAGCCTATCAGCTGCTGACCAGAGGATGATTTAAGTCCCTGGCAGTGTCCTTTTTAACTTCCTACAAGTTGCTGAGGTCTGCAGCTGCTGTGTTCTGGTAGGAATTTATTTTTGGTCAAAGATTTTGGAGGCAATAGTAGTTTTGAAATGCCTGAGGCTTTTAAGCCAATTTGGGAAATTCAGGGGATTTGAATTGAATAAAGTTCTGTAGATAGAAGTCATCCTACAAATATTTTCATTGCAAAGGAAAGATCTAAAACCTATTTCTCTTGGAGTTTTCTTGTCTGGAGCATGGAACAAGTTATTCATTGGTCTGACTAGTGTTTGCGGAAACAGTTTTTACATAGGGGATCTCTTCAATAAGAAACTGGTAGGAGTTCTGGGTTGGATCAAGTTTGCACTTCAATGTTTTGTTTCTGAAAAATATGGGAAAGGACAGGAGGATTGATACCATTTATGGATAGCAGTTCAACAGAGAGTCAGACTAGAGAATTCAAAGCAAAACACAACTACTTATTATGATGGACATTTTCAGCCTGTCGCTTGGATCCACCTTCCACTTTTCTATACCCTACTTGGTGTCCTGGAAGGCTGACATTTACGGACTCCATCAACAGGTTTCCTTGATCTCTGGCTTCCGGTTGTTGTTCTTCAGTCTCTAAGTCATGTGCTACTACTATTGTGGCCCTGTAGACTATAGCATGCCAAGCTCCCCTGTTCTTCACTATCTCCTGGAGTTTGCCCAGGTTCGTGTCCATTGAGTCAATGATGCCATCCAACCATCTCATCCTCTGCTGTCCCCTTCTCCTTTTGCCTTCAATCTTTCCCAGCATCAGGGNCAAGCTCCCCTGTTCTTCACTATCTCCTGGAGTTTGCCCAGGTTCGTGTCCATTGAGTCAATGATGCCATCCAACCATCTCATCCTCTGCTGTCCCCTTCTCCTTTTGCCTTCAATCTTTCCCAGCATCAGGGTCTTTTCCAATGGGTCAGCTCTTCATATAAAGTGGCCAAAGTATTAGAGTTTTAGCTTCAGCATCAGTCTTTCCAAAGATTATTCAAGGTTGATTTCCTGTAGGATTGACTGGCTTCTAGTTGGGTTTGACCAGTAGGAAACCAGCCAAACATCAGAGGGAAGCGGGAGAGTGTGGCTGGTATATTTCTTCCCCAGGCCCTGCCAGGTGGGCTAGGGGGTGGCCCTGTCCCTCTGCTAAGGCCATTGTGCCCTCTGGATGATCTGTTCTATCCTGTGGTCACTTCTTACTTCCTCTAGATGTCAAATTAGACACCCATTTTCAGGCCCAGGGGTGGTTCCTCTTAGCCTAACTCATACCTTGACAAATAGTCCTTATATAACCTCTCCTATTACTCTGTGTCATCTCTTTGTATTTCTTCTTTCTATAGGAAATTCTGACCAAAATAATCTCTGGGAATTTTTACAAAAGACAACAGTTATAGTCAGGGTCTCAAAACTCAATACTTATTTTAAATAAATCATTGTTCACATCAACCTCAAGTTGCATTCCAAACACAGTTGGTAGACTGCCAGCATCCTTTGGAAAGGGAGAGGTGTGCCAGCCTAGGGCACACCCCCCTGGGAGGCTGCTGACACTAAGATCGGTCACTCTGCTCGTTCAAAATCACTGCCAACAGCTACATTCGTTGTGTCTCTCAGGGAATAAGTCTTAAGACTTTGACATCCTAACCCAATAGTTTCTTATCTATATGTGTTTTACTACTTTCCACTGCCTTTTAGGAACCTGAGTCAAGGTTTTAGCTTGACATGTAATGCATCGTAATTTTTATTGTTTAAAATAGGTGAAAAGGGGCTCTTAATGTTTTCATGCAGAAAATTTGTTTTTCAGGAATAGACCCCTGATATCAAACAGACAATGCCTACATGAGGAGGAAAGGAACAGTTGATAGCATCTAGGGGTCAATTTCATTATTTAAATTGGTATAATAATTTATTATAACTCAGAAAATTGTGAGGATTAACAATAAGTAATATGTGCCTAAGGCACATATATTTCACAAAATGTTAGTTGTTGTTGTTGCCATCCTAATCATTTTACTGATTTTCACAAACTAAAATATTTATGTTATACATTTCAGTTCAGTTCAGTCGCTCAGTCGTGTCCGACTCTTTGCAACCCCATGAATTGCAGCACGCCAGGC
>SJYV01025013.1:0-54983 GCA_006410875.1 Neotragus pygmaeus | reverse complement strand
TGCCCAGAGGGACCCCAGGTAGTCACAGAATACCTAGCTGTCAAGTTTCTTCTGGGCACCCCTACAGAGCATCACACAAAAACGCTCCCTTTTGTTCCTTTCAAGATGACTTTTGCCTTTTTTTCATCAGTTCAGATAGTTGCAAAGAAGTAATTTCCACCATATTGATATATACTGGTCTTTAAAAATTAAAATGGATCATATAAGCCTATGTACTATAGCAATTTGGTACACGGCACTATCCATCTAAAAATACATGATAACTATTCTTTCCTTAACAGCCAGAAGTTAAATATTATTTTTCCCCTTAAATTTCTGTCTCTGTTTCTCTTCCCAATAGGAATTTAGCCTAATGTTATAGAACATGTTTTATTTTTTTGGTCCATTATCTTATCATACTTCTTTTAAGAAAAAAAATTCCCTATGCTTAAAATAATTGGGAAAAGTTTGTATTCATAAAGCTCTGATTTCTTCTGTACTTACTGGTATAATTATTGTAAGGACATAGTCTATCAAAACAAACAAATTATAAAATTTAGTAAATATTAATCACTTAAAGAAGCAACATAGCTGAGTTGGTAAAGAGTCTGCCTGCAATACAGGAAATTCCTGGGTCGGGAAGATCCCCTGGAGAAGGAAATGGCAACTCACTCCAGTATGCTTGCCTGGAGAATCCCATGGACACAAAAGCCTGGCAGACTGCAGTCTATGGGGTTGCAAGAGTTCGACACAACTGAGCAGCTAAGCACACAGCAGACAATCACCTAAAAGAAATATTAATAATCATCCAACAGAGTGGTCAGAAGTTTATAGATGCGATGGAGACAGTGTGGTTTTCTATTTAGTTATGTATTTGTAGATGACTATTACTCATTGCTGGAATGGGATAGCATTCCTCTCAAATCGATTCTGTTTTTANACCTAAAAGAAATATTAATAATCATCCAACAGAGTGGTCAGAAGTTTATAGATGCGATGGAGACAGTGTGGTTTTCTATTTAGTTATGTATTTGTAGATGACTATTACTCATTGCTGGAATGGGATAGCATTCCTCTCAAATCGATTCTGTTTTTATGGATATATTTGCCAAGCTACTTGTTAGTATAAATTCATCATAGAAATGGAAGCAACTTTGTTGTGGCAACAGCATGCAGTATTTCTATCTCCTTCCTGGGTGCGTGCCAGTAATCACACGGTGATCAATCGTTGAAACTGTTTTTAGCGATCTATACCATCGAGACTTGGGTAGGGCCTCCTGCAACTTTGCTGAAGGCAGAGCTTTGGGACCATCAACTTGCAAAAGGGTTTGCCATGCAGCCATCGTGCTGTTTGCTCACGTTCTCAAAGTTGGCAGTGGCACTGTGTTGGTTCCTTCTCGGCCGAGGATGCTTTCACCCCTGGGCAGCCGAGGTCCGCTGCGAGGAGTGACCGGTGAGCCTTCGCTGTGGGAGAAGGCGGGGCTGCGACTTAGGCTCCAGGCTCAGCCTCTGGCGGAGGGACTTCAGCAAGGAGCAGGTGCGGGGGCTGAGGATCCCGCGGTCTCTTGAGATGGCGTGCAGCCCTCCAAGACTTACCCTCATTGTTCCAGCATCGGAGTGCCGCTTAATCTCAGATTTGTGCTCAGGGCAGCCCTTTGTGAGGATGCCCCCTTTGAGGGTCTCTAGCTGATTGCTGCTTCAACCAAGACAATGCTGTCAACTCAGTGCCGAATGTGGCCCATGATCTCTGGTGGCCAGGCACTTCCTGGGGAAAGATAATTCTGCTAATGGGTCAGCTCTGAGGGAGAAACGCACAGAACAGGGAGGGGGGTCCTGTCTCTGCCCCCACATCCGGGGGCTGCACTGACCTCTGCACCCTGCACACCAACAGCACCCATTCAAGAGGCTTCACCCGACAACTGCTGGGTGTCAGGCCTGAAGCCACGAGCTAGAAACACAAAGAGTCCATGCTCAAAATTCAAGGCCTGGTGAAGGAGGAAGGTAAGACCCGGAGCAGGTTCTGTATACCAAGTGCAATGCTGGTGAAGCACTCGGGACCCCTGACTCCTGGACAGGATCCCCAACTCAGACGAGAGGGGGAGACAAAGCCCATTTCCCAGAAGGTGTGCAACCTCAGATGAGGTTTACGGACCAGTGAGGGGTGTGTGGACAGAGTGAGGAGGGCGGACACCAGAAAGGGGACTCCAAGCTCAGAAACGCAGGAGCCACGCCCAAAGGTTGTAGGATTCCCTTGATGGGACGTGTGGTTTAAGGCTGGGGGGCAGCCTGAGGACCTGTGCTTTGGANCAGCATCATCTTTTAGGATTTGAAATAGCTCAACTTGAATTCCATCACCTCCACTAGCTTTGTTCATAGTCATGCCTCCTAAGGCCCACTTGACTTCACATTCCAGGATGTCTGGCTCTAATGAACCACAAAATTAAACTGAAAACTGACTTCATAAACTGATTATCCAACTGCATTTTACTGTATCTTAATATTCTTTTAATTAAGAGACATGAAGCCATCCAAAATTTGTTTCAGCTTTGGGGTAACTCGTGGATGATAAGTCACTTCAGTTGTGTCCAACTCTTTGCAACCCTATGGACTGCAGCCTGCCAGGTTCCTCTGTCAATGGGATTCTCCAGGCAAGAATACTGGGTGGGTTACCATGTCCTCCCCCAGGGGACCTTCCTGACCCACGGATCGAACCTGGCGTCTCTTAGTCTCTTGTACTGGCAGGCAGGTTCTTTACCATTAGTGCCACCTGGGAAGGGCATACTTCCACATGAGAGTTGCTGCTTCTGCTAAGTTGCTTCAGTCGTGTCTGACTCTGTGAGACCCCATAGCCAGCGGCCCATCAGGCTCCCTGTCCCCGGGATTCTCCAGGCCAAGAACACTGAAGTAGGTTGCCATTTCCTTCTCTAATTCATGAAAGTGAAAGTGAAGTCGCTCAGTCATGCCCAACTCTTAGTGACCCCAGGGACTGCAGCCTACTAGGCTCTTCCATCCATGGGATTTTCCAGGCAAGAGTACTGGAGTGGGTTGCCTTTGCCTTCTCTGATTAGAGCTGCTGTTGCTGCTGTTGCTAAGTCGCTTCAGTCATGTCCAACTCTGTGCGACCCCATAAGGAAAAAAGAGGAGTGCAGAAAAGCGCAAATACACAGAAGTGTGCACGCATACACACATACAAGCATGCCAGGAGATCACAGCAGCAAACAGTGAGAAACTTTCCTAAGAGGAAAAAAAAAAAATCTAGAGATAAAAGTTAGTGCTATAAACTGACAGTTCCTTCCATCTAATATTCTTTCTCCCTTGTCACACTTAAAAACCAAGTTTTAATCAGACTATTTAAGGGAACTGACAGGTTCTTAGTCATAAGTTCTAATGACTTCTGGTAACTATTTATCTATATTTTCTTTTAATTTCAGAGTGGTTTCACTTTTATTAAATTTTTTAATTTATTTTTGATGTAAGGTGAAAAGTTATAATCTAGTTTTATTTTTCTCTAAATCTTAGTTATCCAAGTATAACTTACTGAAATAACTTTAATATCACCAATGATCTACAATGCTACCTTTATATAATGCAAACAGTCAGATATCAGTATTTTCACACTGTTCAACTAATCATACACATAGATAGTTCTATTTCTGAGACACTTAGTCTATTAAATGCATTACTTGTTTCATCCTAATACTAATAGTAGAAAATGATGATTTTTGCATGTATGACTTATAATAATAATATCATAGACAAATGCACGGAGAAGGCAATGGCATCCCACTCCAGTACTCTTGCCTGGAAACTCCCATGGATGGAGGAGCCTGGTAGGCTGCAGTCCATGGGGTCGCTGAGTCAGACACGACTGAGCGACTTCACTTTCATGCATTGGAGAAGGAAATGGCAACCCACTCTAGTGTTCTTGCCTGGAGAATCCCAGGGATGATGGAGCCCAATGGGCTGCCATCTGTGGGGTCACACAGAGTCGGACACGACTGAAGCGACTTAGCAGCAGTAGCAGCAGACAAATGCAACTATTTTATACATGGCTCCTGGCACAAAATTGATGTCACTGTAGCTTTTAAAATCTGCTATGGATTCCAATTAAAATAGTGTTAGTAATACTATAATAGTACATGATTTTTTAAGATTTTATTTTTTGGAACAGTTTAAGGTTCATAGAAACTTTAGCAGAAAAGTATAGAGTTTCCAAATAACCTCTGCCCCTATAGTACATGCTTTTAAAATATATATATAATTATTTCTTTGGCTGCCCTGAGTCTTAGTTGTAGTACATGGGATTTTCTATCTTCATTGCAGCATTTGGGATTATTAGTTGCTACATGTAAACTCTTAGTGCCAGCATGTGGGATCTAGTTCCCTGAACAGGGATCAAACCTGGGCTCCCTGCACTGGGATCACGGACTCTTAGCCACTGGATCACCAGAGGAGTCCCAGTACATGCTGTTTTTCATTTAAACATTCTCCATACATTGTTAAGATTTAAAAACCTACACTAAGCCATATTACAAATCAGTACATAGGCACACACATGCATAGAGTTAACAGAGTCTGAAAGTGAAAGTCACTCAGTTGTGTCCGACTCTTTGCAACCCCACAAACTATACAGTCCATGGAATTCTCCAGGCCAGAATACTGGAGTGGGTGGCCTTTCCCTTCTGCAGGGGATCTGCCCAACCCAGGGATCAAACCCAGGTCTCTCACACTGCAGGTGGACTCTTTACAAGGGATAATCAATGAGAAAAACATATTCAGTGATTGTTACTTACAAACAATGTCCTGTTACTTTTATTAAGAAACTGTTTTCACTAGTAACCAGGAAAAATTACTACACAAAAGTAAAATAAACTTTCAGAATACTAATTTGAGCTCTTCGGTATATTATCACTTTTAAATAGAGTATAAATATATTTTAATGAACACAGAAATTTTAATTTGCATTAAGATAAAACACCATGAAAGCACAATGCAAACAATTATTCACATAAATATTTATTGAGTATCTATTATGAACTGGACTTCATTCTGAGTGGTGAGAACATAGAGGTTTGAAACCACCAAAAATTCCTACCCTCAAAGAATATACTTCCTAGCATGTGGAACCCAAAAATAAATAAATAAAATTAAAAGTATACTGTTACTTGCAACAAGGTTGACTTTTTAAGAAGAGAATAAAAATATATAAATATTTACTTATTTTTTTTTTAATTAAAGGGCAACCAAACCATAAAGTCAGGGGGGTTACCTCTAAAAGAAATAGAAGAAAAATGATATATGACACAGAGATAGAAGCTATACTTCTTGCATAAACTTTGTTTTACAGATATTACTGTAGAATCAAATAAATGTCTTTTATAATTATTAAAAAATGAATTTTAAAATGTAAACACTAAAATCACAAGTAAAATAAACGAATCTGTTATATCTAGTTCATAGCATAACAACATAGGAACTATCTTCCAATGATTTTAATCATGTTCTCTCCGGTGGGATATACCTTATGGACAAAAACAAGAATTAAAAGAGAAGGTTTAAACTGCTTTTAGTATTCACATCTTAGAGTTAATATTAGTACTATTATCCTGAGACTGGTGGATACCTACTGTGGAATAATTCTAGTGAGTAATTATGCTGGTATTAAGCACAAAGAGTTTCAATGGGATTACAGGGGTAAAATCAATAAAGTTAAATAAAAAGCCCATAGTACTAAAGTTGAATCTTAAGTCTCAGGCTGAATTCATAGTATCACCTTTAGTAAAAAAAAAAGTAAAAATAAAATGTTTCTTACTCTGTCCACTGAAAGAACATTTAACAGCACTGCTAGCCCCTTAACTGTGGTCTGTCAGAAATTGTTTTCCAATAAAAACAATCACCTCTCTTAAAGAAATGGCTAAAGAAAGTGGAACTCTGGAACTACCTATGTACAAGCAGAGCCTGGAAAACTTATTATAGCAGAAACCAAGAAACCTATCAAAGTCTACTCATGCATGTGTGCTAAGTCACTTCAGTCAGTCCGATTCTGTGTGACCCTATGGACTGTCATCCCCTCTGTCCATGGGATTCTCCAGGCAAGAATACTGAAATAGGTTGTCGTGCCCTCCTCCAAGAGATCTTCCCGATCCAGGGTCAGAACCTATGCCTGTTACATACAACCTGCATTGGCAGACAGGTTCTTTACCACTAGTGCCACCTGGGAAGCCTACTCAGGTTGGGGCAAAAAGACCCAGTGCAAGCTTAAATAAGCTTCAAATATTTATAAGGTCAAATATTGGCACAATTTAAACAACAGAACAGATGATAACAATAATAACAGACTGAAATTCATTTAAATCTATGAATTCATGATACTACACACACACACACACACACACACACTTCTCTTTTATCTCTTTTGGAGAACTCTTGGAAAATACATAGTTATTTTTAAAATCTATAAATAAGAGGAAGGAATCAAGGATTTATCCAGCCTTTCCCACATAAACAGGAATTCCCATAACTGATATACTGAAATTTTTCTCTAAAGAAGCATTCCAGCTAGCAAGAAAGGAGAATGGCATTAAAATATCAGCATTCTGCAGCCTCTAATAGGTTAATGGATCTCAGATATGAACAGTAATAGTGAAAAAAAATCACAAAACATTAAAGATGATGCAAATTTTGGGAGGCCAGTCAATGCTTCTTATATACACTGCTTCAACAATAATTTCATTGTTAGAAATGAAGGCAACTGAGAAAAGATCTGAGTCAAGCAGAAAATCAGTAATAAATTTTGAACAACTGAAGTCTAAGAAATGCTGGGCCAGATGACTCACGAGCTAGAATCAAGACTGCTGGGAGAAATATCAACAACCTCAGATATGCAGATGACACCACTTTAATGGCAGAAAGTGAAGAGAAACTAAAGAGCCTCTTGACGAAGCTGAAAGAGGAGCATGAAAAAGTTGGCTTAAAACTCAACATTCAAAAATCTGAGATCACGGCATCTGGCCCTATCATTTCATGGCAAATTGATGGAGAGAAAGTAGAAACAGTGTCAGATTTCATTTTCGTTGGCTCCAAAATCAATGGGGACAGTGTCTGCAGCCACGAAATTAAAATATGCTTGCTCACTGAAAGAATAGCTATGACAAACCTAGACAGTGTATTAAAAAGCAGAGACATCACTTTGCTGACAAATGTCTGTATAGTCAAAGCTATGATTTTTTCATTAGTCATGTATGCATGTGAGAGTTGGACCATAAAGAAGGCTGAGTGCTGAAGAATTGAGGCTTTCCAGCTGTGGTGGCAGAGAATACTCTTGAGTCTCCTTGGACAGCAAAGAGATCAAACCAGTCAATCCTAAAGGAAATCAACCCTGAATATTAATTGGAAGGGCTGTAGCTGAAGCTGAAGCTCCAATCCTTGGGCTACTTGGTGCCAACAACTGATTTATCAGAAAAGACCCTGATGCTGGGAAAGACTGAGGGCAAGAGGAGAACGGGACAACAGAGGATGAGATGGTTGCATGGCATCACTGACTCAATGGAAGTGAGTTTGAGCAAACTCACGGAAATCGTGAAGGACATAGAATTCTGGCATGCTGCAGTTCATGAAGTCACGAAGAGTCAGATACGACTTAGCAACTGAACAACAACATAAGTCTGAATGTACTATCAGACATCCAAAAACAGGTATTGATGCAGTTGGATATATAAAACTAGAACTTAGGATACCAATCAGTAGAAGGTATTTGAAAGCCTTGAAATGAGGAAGTAAGTATACTTTACCACCAAGGAGGTAAGTATGAACAGGCAAAGAGGTATATAAACACTAGAGCACTCCAACACTAGGCAGTCAGGGAGATGAAGAGAAAATCAGCAAAGAAAGTGAAAAGAAGCAACTAATATAGAAGGAAATAAGGCAAGTGTGGCTTCATGGAAGCAAGTGAAAATTTCATGTTTAAAAAGGAAAGCATGTTTAACTATATCATGATACCAAAAAGTGATGTAACGACTGACAAGTGACCACTGCATAGCAATATAGACATCTCTGGTGAGGTGAGAGTTTACAGGAGTTCAAAAAACAACAAGATGAGAGAGGTACTACACAAGACCTTTCATGGGATCTTGTTGTAAAGGAAGGAGAAAGTAATTGAGCAGTAACCAAAGGGAAAAGTACAGTCAAGAGAAGTTTTTATTTGCCAGTGGTGATAAGGTGGGAAAATAACGGCAGGTTTGAGTCAGATGAGAAAAGTTCAGTAAAAAATGGAAAATGTGGTTCTTGAAGGAGAGAAAAGTGCTAAAGAGTGACAAAGAGTAGATGAGATTGAATGCCTAAGTGCATGAATTCAATTTTTGCCAAGAGCACAAACAGTGAATCCACAATAATAGTAGAGATATAAAGTTTATAGATATGAATGCAGGTGGATGAACCCTCGTTTCAAATATACTGCAAAGTGTGGGAAATAAACTAGCAATGGGGAGTTAAAGGAAAGTTACTGGCCAGTTATACTTAATAGATTTAAAGCAGCACAAAGATTTCTCGTCTTCTACAAAAGAAAATGAGAGTTTCAAAATCTGAGAATTGAAATGTTCTGTAACTCAAATGGGGTGATAAATATATGGGTGTATGTCTGTTGTTAGTGTTCAGTCGCTAAGTTGTGTCCACTCTTTGGGACCCTGTGAACTGCAACGTGCCAGGCCTCCATGTCCCTCAACATCTCCCAGAGTTCACCCAAGTGCATGTCCGTTGCATCAGTGATGCCATCCAACCATCTCATCATTTGCCACCCTCTCTTTTTGCCTTCAATCTTTCCCAGCATCAGGATCTTTTCCAATGAATCAGCTGTTTGCATCAGGTAGCCAAAGTACTGGAGTTTCAGCTTTAGCATCAGCCCTTCCAATGAGTGTTCAGAGTTGATTTTCCTTAATGACCGGTTTGAGCTCCTTGCTGTCCAAGGGACTTGCAAGACTCTTATCCAGCACCACAATTTGAAAGCATCAATTCTTCGGCACTCAGCCTTCATGATCCAACTCACATATCTGTATGTGACTAGTGGAAAGACCATAGCTTTGACTATAAGGACCTTTGTGGGAAAAGTGATGTCTTTGCTTTTTAATACACTGTCAAGGTTTGTCATGGGCTTCCCTGGTAGCTCAGCTGGTAAAGAATCCACCTGCAATGAAGGAGACCCCGATTCAATTCCTGGGTCAAGAAGATCCCCTGGAGAAGGCATAGGCTACCCACTCCAGTATTCTTTGGCTTCCCTGGTGGCTCAGAGAGTAAAGAATTTACCTGTAATTCAGGAGGCCTGGGTTTGATCCCTGAGTTGGGAAGATTCCCTGGAGGAGGGTATGGCAACCCACTCCAGTATTCTTGTCTGGAGAATCTCCATGGACAGAGGAGTCTGGTGGACTACCGTCAATGGGGCTGCGGAGAGTCTGACACGACTGAGTGACTAAGCACCCACACACTAGGTTTGTCATAGCCTTTCTTAAGCAAGCATCTTCTAATTTCACGGCTACAGTCAACATTTGCAGTGATTTGGGAGCCCAAGAAGAGAAAATCTGTCACTGCTTCCACTTTTTCCCCTTCTGTTTGCCATGAAGTGATGGGACCAGATGCCATGATCTTAGTTTTTAGAATGCTGAGTTCTAAGCTAGATTTTTCACTCTTCCTTCACCCTCATCAAAAGGCTCTTTATTTCTTCTTCACTCTCTGCTATTAGAGCGGTATCATCTGTATATCGGACGCTGCTGCTATTTCTCCCAGCAATCTTGATTCTAGCTTGTTAACTCACCCAGCCAGGCATTTCACATCATATACTCTACATATAAGTTAAATAAACAGTGACAATATACAGTCTTGTCTTACTCCTTTCCCAATTTTGAGCCAGTCATTAGTTTCATGTAAGGTTCTAACTGTTGCTTCTTGATCCACATATAGGCTTCAGGAGACAGGAAAGATGGCCCTTAAGAATTTTCCACAGTTTGTTGTGATCCACATAGTCAAAGGCTTTATCATAGTCAATGAAACAGAAGTAGATGTTTTTCTGGAATTCCCTTGCTTTCTCTATGATCTAACAAATGTTGACAATTTGATTTCTGGTTCCAGCTTGTTCATATGGAAATTCTTGGTTCACATACAGATGAAGTCTACCTTGAAGGATTTTAAGCATTATCTTGCTAGCGTGTGAGATGAGTGCAGTTGTATGGTAGTTTGAACATTCTTTGACATTGCCCTTCTTTGGAATTAGGATGAAAACTGACCTTTATCCGGTCTTGTGGCCACTGCTGTGTTTTCCAAATCTGCTGACATATTGAATGCAGCACTTTAACACCATCGTCTTTTAGTATTTTAAATAGCTCAGCTGGAATTCCATCATCTCCACTAGTTTTATTGGTAGTAATGCTTCCTAAGGCCCACTTGAATTCACACTCCAGGATGTCTGGCTCTAGATGAGTGACCACACCATCATGGTTATCTGCGTCATCACACATTTGTCAAAAAATCATCAAAGTGTATATTTAAAATCTCTGCACTGAATTGAATGTAAAGCATACCGTAAATATTTAAACCATCAAGAATGTTAGGAAACTCTTTGTCTTATATTTATATGCACAATTTTACTCACTTAAAAGATTTAAATGTACTGCTGATATCTCAGGATCATTAAGAAAATCAATCTTTAAGAGATTTCATTAATTTGCAATATAGTATAATTTTTAAACATCTTTTTCTATCATTTGTGGTTTTCAACTATAGAAAAGAGAGTAGAGGAAGAGATAAAAATATTTCTATCAGTGAGACTCAGGGTCATAACTGTAATCCATTTCTTTTGACGAAGACAATCCTATACGAGTACTCAGAGAATGTTGGATTTTTTGGCATCCTTTTATAGCCTACAGAAAGAGTTCAATTTCCCTCAACACACATATGCTAAGTAACTAACATGGGACAGGTAAAATACAAAGAGTTGACTGAAAGAAGGAAATAAAATGAAAATAACGGTCAAGCTAAACTATAAGCCAACAAACACCTCAAGGGAAAAACACAGTGCAATAAAAGGGATTATTCTGGCTTAGAAAACGGACAGGAAAAAATAAAAAAAAAAAAAAAAAAAGAACCAGGAAAGACTTTATATGGACTAAGTCCTATTTCAGCTAAATCTTAAAATTAATCTTAAGAAACTGGATATAATTTGACATGCAAAATGGAACAAGAGGACGTCCCTGGAGGTCCAGTGGTTAACATTCTTGTACTGTCTATGCAGGAGGCATAGATCCGATCCCTGGTCAGAGAAATAAGATTTCACGTGCCACATGGTGCAGCCAAAAGATTAAAACAAACAATCAAAAAAATGGAACAAGAAGAGACTGTGAGAAATCATGAGTGAAGTGCCTTGTAAGCATAAGAATACAGGATGTGTACAAGACAGCTGTCTGTCAATAGTTCACTTTGGCAAGAGTAAAGAGTATGCAAAGAAGCTGCATGGCAAATGATAAGGAGAAAAGGGTAGATTATGAACAGACTGCAAAAGATCTTGAACATTATTCATCATCTAGGTCATAATCTTAAGTGCTGAAGAATTCCAGCTATCTTCAAAAAGAACTAAATTACGCTAATTATTTCATAGGCCCACAACTAGGAAAGATTTGTGGATTCCTAGGCCTGCCTGGCTACGGGTAGACCACGGGTTCTTAATTTTTCTTTATCAGCTTTCCCACTCTATGAACTAACTAAAATTTCAACCTCTAAATTCCTTCTTTGGGAAGATAAACATGAGCAGGCCATCATTAAGACTTAAACAAAGCCTGTAAGAACTACCTGCCCTAGGGCTACCTAACAATTCAAAGTCTTTCACCTTATTTATACATGAACAAGACAACCAAGCCCTGGAAATGATCATGCAAGACCAAGGCGATAAACACAGGCCTATTGCCTATTATAGCATAGAACTCAATTCAGTTGTTTGCGCCTCTCCCAACTGCCTTAAGGCTATAACTGCAGCAGGAAAGTCAGTAGAGGCCTCAGATTTAATCCTAGGAAATGATATTTACTTACAAACTCCACATGCTGTCCAAAGTTTTCTTAATTCTGAATTGACTCAGCATTTCTCTGCAAGCAATATAATGGTTTACAAGTGCCTTCTGCTTTCATCACCTAATCTGCATCTTAAATGCTACAGAGTTATTAATTCTGCTTCATTAGTACCCTTGCCTGATAAGAGTGAACCCCATGATAATGAGATAACATCCCATTTTGTGACAGCAATTTATGAGACGCTCCTTTGACTAATCTTGATCTAATTTTGTCTGTTGATAGATCATACTGTAAAAATGAAAGTGGGAATTTCCCAGCTGGCTATGCTATTACTACTTGATATGAACTACTTGAGAGGGGAAACCTCCCACAAGCTAAATCAGTCCAACAAGCAGAGCTCTATGCCCTTACCAGAAAAATGCAAATTATCAGGAGGACAAGTTATTAATATTTATGCTGACAGCTGGTGTGCCCCAAATCTATGATTTGGGGGCGTTATAGAAACAAAGGGGTTTTCTTATATCCTCTGAGACTTCAATCAAAAATGGACAAGTAGATGACCTTCTTGCTACTGCTCTCTTACCTTCTAAATTGTATCAAAATTGAGGCTCAAACTAAAAGGACTGAACCTGGCTACTGGGGAAATGTCCTGGCTGATTTTCATGTACAGGCAGCAGCAAGGTCTATAAAGGTCATGGTACATGTAGATAAAGTCCATTCTGTTTCTGCAAAAACTGACCACGTGCTGCCATATTTCTGCCATCCTGATGTCCTTACAACATGGAAACAATCTGTTCCTAAACAGGAGAAACCACAAAGGGCAAATAATGGTTACAAATTGAATGANTGAGATCACTTGATGTATTATAACAATTAAGATAATGATAATTATAAACCATAGAAATAATGCTAAAAATACAGTTCAGAAGGAAGACACAGTGTTTTCTATTTTAAACAAGCCTGAAGAGACACCTGACAATATATGAAAAATGGACTCTCCTTGGGTCCAAGAAGCAAGGCTGCCTTTTGCTACCACAACCCCTCTGACATCATTCTTGCCACATCTTATGGCCGTTTACACTGCACAGCTTCAAATTCTCTCCAATTATGTAAAACAGACCTTCTGTTGACCAACCACAGTCACTCCCATTCTTGAAACCTATCCTCAGAAAATCAGCAGTAACGAATGGGAATTGGAAGTGGTAAGAAAGGAGAAAGCGGTAAGGGAAGACAATATTGAATGTCACGGACTGCCCTGAAACTCCAGAAGCCTTATTTTCTGATGCCCACGTTTGACGATACTGTGCTTCAATGTTAAAAGACACACATGGTGAGCTGTCTAAAATGTTTAGCTACAGAAGTTGCTAAATTATCCGTCTTTGGGTGGCTGTCTGCTGCTGAGGAATGCTGCCTTCGTGGGGGAACCCCCCCTTGCGCTGTGCTCAGGTTCACAGCGACGTGCTGCTTCCCTCAGCTGCCCTGCCCAGCCCTCGCTGCCCGTGCTGTTTGGAAGTCTCAGGAAGGGTGGAGTTAGTCCCACAGCCCTGCTCTCTTGCCATGTTTAGCCGCCTGCAACCTTTCCTGGCTGCCACGGTTTATGGACTTGGGTTCGGTGGCCTTGCCAAATAACGAGCGTCTGGCTCATGAACCCTGAGGTGGACTGCTATTAAATGGAAACGTGTCCACTCCACCATATGAAAGCAAAGGAGGGGCTCGAAATGGCAACGTGTGAAAAGTCAAGGTTAATGGAGTGCAAGGTTTTACAAGGGAACGGCCACCCTGCAATGACTAATTAAACTGAGTGAGGTCCAGATGGCAAGCATCTTTAAAGATGCCAATTATAGATTCACATGTTTTCGCGTGACACTGTTTTCCTAGAAAGATTAGGTAGGAATGACGGCTGGCTTTTGGTGTGAGACACCATTTTCTTCCGCCAGCGACCTGGCCCATGTCTGCCCTTGGCTGACTATATGTGCACGATGGATGCAACCTCACAAAACACCGCGGGCAGAGAACAGACGGCACGCAGGTCCAAATGTCTGTGGCCAACCCGGAAAAAGAGAGTGGACCTCTGGTGAGAAATCAAGTTTCCCGCCTCCTTATTAACACACTCGGGCGCAGTTACGACAGGCTGGGCTTCCGACGATTTAATTAAAAAATACTTGTTGGATGTGCCTGAGTCCTGGTGAGTTCCGTCATGAAAGCCACCGCCTGCAGGAAGGGTCCTGAACCGGTCCCAGGACAGAAAAGATAAGGAGGAAAGGAAAACGCCTGACAAGATGCAAGCAGGCTGAACAAGGACGATGGTTTAAGTTGATGAGGTGCGGGACAAGCTAAAATGAGCTGGACTCGAATTCTTCCACTTTGGAATTTCGAAAAGACTAAATCTGTGTTGATCCTACTTTATCCATCTCTTCCACTCTCTGCCTCCCCTGACTGTGTCCACAACAACAGTGTAAAAATTTAAAAGCGAACATAATAAAACGAAAAACAAAAAATAATAAAAATGATAATAAAATTTTGAAAAGAGAAGACAAATGTAACTTTTTCTCCTATTGAGGCTTGTATTTATACAGTATTTCTCAATCTGAACGTGTTAGTCACTCAGTCCTGTCTGACTCTTTGCAGTCCATGGACTATAGCCTGCCAGGCTCCTTTCTCAAAGGATTTCCCAGGCAAGAATATTGGAATGGGGAACCATTCGCTTCTCCATGGGATCTTTCCAAGTCCAGGGATCGAACCTGGGTCTGCTTTGCAAGCAGATTCTTTACCATCTCAGCTACCAAATCTATTCTTTGCTTAACAGTCCTGCACAGGCTGATTCTACGTGCATTATTAAAGTAGTGTGTGTTCAAAATACCTTAACAAACTCCAGATTAAGCCGAATTAAGATTTCTTTGCTCCAACACTTATCAATTCCTTTACTGCACCATGATGCATCATGGAATTCAGGAAAGGGATGAGATTCTGTATACTTGCCCTACCACAAATACACATAGCTATACATCAAGGGCTTCCAGAATTTAAGCTTTTAGGGTTTTAAAATTTCTGTCACTGTGCATCGAATGTGTTACTAAATAATTCAGGCCTCCAGGAGGAGGGAAAAATGAGAAAACCTGACATTTGGGAGTGTTAATCTGGCAAGGGACTTAGGACATCCTGGAACAAAGGGATAGATGAAGTAAATCGGTTCAATGTCTGCTTTGTTCCTGGACATGATCCTTATGCAAGATCAAGAGGGAGGCGCGGATATGAGTCATTCCAGTGCAAACCCGAGTGGGTCTGTGGAAATGTCTATGTGCTAGGCGTCAAGAAACAGGTCAAAGATAATTCTGAGGTTTCAAGATCGAAGAAAAAGTATATTAATAAAACAGGGGCAGGCGCCCCGGAGAGAAACTCAGTTTTGTATTTGTGGAATTTGCAAGAACGAAAGATCCGTTCGGTGTTGTGTTGACAAAGTAGAGGGCGAGCCTGACAACACTACTGTGTGATTCTCAGAGGCAAGATTTGTTCCCAATCTTAAAGGAAGAAATTGTAAGGCTTTTGATGTCAGTGATCAACTTGCAGAGCTATACTGTATGATAAGAATTTGGGTAATAAAATGACAGCTGAAAAAGTCTTGAAGGGGCTTAGGGAAGAGTATCTTAGTTAGTATGATGTCACCTGACAGAATCAGACACGGAAATTAAGGGATGTGTGTGTGCACGCGTGCGCACACGTGTGTGTGAGAATAACTGCTGGAGAGATAAAGGAAACTTGGAACTGAGCTGACTTTCATGGAAGTTAATTATAACAATTTGGGTTGATATTAATGAGCATGTATTAAATCCAAGAAATGTAGAAGAAAACCGAATGTCTTCAAGAGAATCTTATTAAGCAGACACTACCCTCCCCTTGGCTAAACAATCTTATTGAGGCATAATATGCGTACCTAACCATTCACACATTTTAAAGGTGAAATTCAATGACTTTTAGCAAATGTCCTGTGCTGTACAACCATCATCACCACCTCTTAAAGCTTTTCTTCATCTCAGTAAAATCCTTTGTGCTCAGCTCTACCCAACCAGTAATCCACTTTATTTTGCCAGGCATTTTCTGCAGGTACTATTTCAGCTTCATTTTAATTCTGAGGAAAATCTTATTTTATCTGTTTTTTAGTTCTAAATAAAACTGTCCCAATTGGTATGCCATATAAGAAATAGGATGTCTTTGGAAATCATTAGTAAGCACCACCACCAAAGAAATAGAGGTTGCTAGAAACACAGTATCACTATCTCCAGTGTGGGAGACATTTCTTGCAATAAGTTACTATTTTCCACCTTCAAAAAAAGCAGAGAACTAAAGTTATGTTTCAGCATAAGAAGCAAGAGGTGACAAGAAACCTGGTATGAGGAAGAAGACAAATGTTTTACTCCGAGCGGAGTTTTCAACCACCAGCAGCCTGGCTGGCTAGGTGAGTCTGCAGAAGACAGGATTTGGCATTTGTGGGGAGAAACCCTGAGAGGTGACTGCACTGCACAGCCAGCCAGTGCGGTCAGCCGGGTATGTGAGTCTGGCCCACCGCTGGGGAAGGGGGCAAAAACGGACCACGTGGAAACTGGCACTCAGAGCAATTGCATCTGGAAGGCAAACTTTCCAGGCTGCTGACGGCTCAAAATGTCAAATTGTTTGAAAAAGCAAACAGGGTGACGTAACAGATGCACACAGTGAAATTTTCAAGATGTTCCCAGCGTAACAGGACGCAGTGGCTGGCACGCTCTACCTCTTCCCCAGCCCCTAGATCCTGCCCCGATATCCAAAAAAAAGAGGCAAAAGAAAAGGAAACTTTGAGACTTCAGTAAAGCTCTTGAAAAACCAACTCCACTGACTGGATTTTTTCCCTGCTCTTGCATTCACGCAGTAATAACTGAATATTCTCTGTTAAACTCAACCCTTTTACAATATCCCAGTCTCCTGCATTTGGTAAGTGGTGCATTCCTAAACTCTGAAAAAAAATATATGTATTGAGAGATTAAACCTCATGAATATTACAAAGATAGGGCTCAGACAAAAGTAGAGAAATCCATCCTAAATTATCTTATGAATGGAACATTCCTTCAATCATTGATAACTGAGGCCACAAAGTAGCAACTGGACATTTGAGATAAAGAGAAAGTTCGTAAGAAGAAAGAGATGGTAAACCTTTAAGGGATTTTGAAAAGAGTGTGATTATACAAAGCATAAACTGAAAGTGGTAACTGCTCAGTCGTGTCAGACTGTGTGTGATCCTATGGGCCGCAGCCCACCAGGCTCCTCTGTCCATGGAATTCTCCAAGCAAGAACACTGGGATGGCTAGCCACTCCCTTCTCCAGGGGGTCTTCTCCACCCAGGGATGGAACCCAGGTCTCCTGCTCTGTAGGTGGATTCTTGACCACGTGAGCCACCAGGGACGCTCACGACATATAAAGGTGAGCTCCTATTCTCTCAGAAGACACTGTGTTTGTGGTTCACTGGCAGGTTGCTTAGAGTTTCAAATGTGGTTTCTTTATTCTCACTCTTCCTTAACAGAATGTGATGAGTGTAATAAGCTCATCGGCACACGCTCTTGAGGCCCAGTGCAATAGGATGTCTTCCCAGCTCCTATCTGGCAAACGCCCTCCAGCTTCTGAAAGTCCCCTTCATCATTCAGCTCAATGCCTGGCGTTCCATTGTCTTTCTGAAGCATGGTATGACCACTCTGGTATCAAGTCAATCACGCCATGAAGCATTTTTCCTTTTCACACCTTCTCGCTTTTCTTCCGTGTTTATATAAATGATGGATGAAACTAAAGTCCGAGCAATACGAGCATGGGCCCTGTTACAAATGCCGTTGGTGTCAGGCATTTTCATTTTCCAACCTTCTCACTGATGGAAAGAAGGCAGCTGCTGCTTTGTTGTCGTTTAGTCACTAAATTGTGTCCAACTCATCTGCGACCCCCGTGGACTGTGGTGCACCAGGCCCCATAGGACTCTCCAGGCAAGAACACTAGGGTGGGTTGCCTTTTCCGCGTCCAGGGGATCTTTCCTCGTCCAGGGATCTACCCCACATCCCCTGCATTTCCTGCACTGGCACACAGATTCTTTACCCCGAGCCACCAGGGAGCCCAAAGAATGCAGAGACCTAGACATAGCCAGGAGCTTAAACGGAATCTCTCTCTGCTCTGTATCCATCTCCCCCATCTCTCTCTGCTCTGTATCCATCTCCCCCATCTCTCTCTGCTCTATATCCATCTTTCCGATGCTTTTTGGAGGCATCTTAAAACCTGAGACTTTCAGAAAAGCTGTTTCAGATTCACTGCAGGATTAAAGGGAAGATTCAGAGGTTCCATACGTTCCTACCCACTATACGCATGGCCTCTCCTGCCAGCAACATCTCCAACCAGAGAGGGACATGGGTTACAACTGATGACCCTACACTAACACATCATGATCACTCACAGCCCATAGTTTACATCATGGTTCATGCTTAGTCTTGCATATTCTGTTTCTAGTCAAAAGTTGGAAGACTGGTTCCCATCATTATGGTATCATACAGAGCATTTTCACTGCCCTAAAGATCCTCTTTATAGATGGGGATACAATGGAAACCATGAGAGACTGTATTTTCTTGGCCTCCAAAATCACTGCAGATGGTGACTGCAGCCATGAAATTAAAAGACACTTGCTCCTTGGAAGAAAAGCGATGACAAACCTAGACAGCATATTAAAAAGCAGAGACATTACTTTGCCAACAAAGTTCCATCTAGTCAAAGCTATGGTTTTTCCTATAGTCACGTATGGACATGGAAGTTGGACTATAAAAAAGCTGAGCATCAAAGAATTGATGCTTTTGAACTGTGGTGTTAGAGAAGACTCGTGAGAGTCCCTTGGCCTGCAAGGAGATCCAATCAGTCCATTCTAAAGGAAATCAGTCCTGAATATTCATTGGAAGGACTGATGCTGAAGCTGAAGCTCCAATACTTTGGCCACCTGATGCGAAGAACTGACTCATCTGAAAAGACCCTGATGCTGGGAAAGATTGAAGGTGGGAGGAGAAGGGGACGACAGAGGATGAGATGCTTGGACGGCATCACTGACTTGATAGACATGAGTTTGAGCAAGCTCTGGGAGTTGGTGATGGACAAGGTGGCCTGGCGTGCTGCTGTCCATGGGGTCACAAAGAGTGGGACACGTCTGGACGACTGAACCAAAAGATCCTCTGAACAACTGCCTATTTACCACTCCTCTCCCCCAAGCAGTTCGCCCATAATCCCACATCCCAAGGTAGAACAAAACACCCCTAACATTTTGGTTTATATTCATCTGAAACAAGCTTGCACACACACAGCTCTTGCTACATAACAAACTATCCCAAAATTCATGGCTTCATATGATAGCCATCTATTTAGTTTACATTTCTCTGAGTCAGCCATTTGGGCTGAACTCAGCTGGACGGTCCTCGTGTCATCAGTAGGTTAGGTGGTTCCCTTCCCAGGGATTGCTCAGAGGTGGCATCAGCGGTCACATTGCTCGACCTTGTTCTAATGGCAGCAGTAGTAGGAAGATTGCTAGGAGAAGCAAGCACCGAGGTCCCAAGGTACAAGCTCCTTCTGAGTCTCTAACTGTATCATATATGCCACTTGTTATTGAGGAAGCAATTCACATTGGCAATCCTGAGTCCAGAGGTGGAGTCATGGANAACAATTCAGAAGTTTTGTGGTCTTTATATACAGATGTCATGCCACAAATTATTAATTCCCAGTTGCATGTAAAAGCATTTATTTGCCGTTTGAAACCCACCTTTCCACAGAAATTGTTGTTGTATTTAAGGTCCAACAAAAGCCTAATATTCAATCTACATATAACTGAACTACATAAGACCAATATTCTCAAATGACCTGTGACTAAGGAATCATCAAGAAGAGGGAACCTACTATAATGAATCACCTCTACCCCCAGGAAGGGGTAGAGGTGAGACAGTGTGGATGGTTATAAAAGAGAAAGTCTTCTGGTTTCTATGGCACTTGCTTTGACACAGAAGGAGGTTAGTGAATTGAAATATTCTAGGAGAGTTAGTCGGAGAAGGCAATGGCACCCTACTCCAATATTCTTGCCTGTAAAATCCCATGGACGGAGGAGCCTGGTAGGCTGCAGTCCATGGGTCGCTAAGAGTTGGACATGACTGAGCGACTTCACTTTCACTTTTCACTTTCATGCATTGGAGAAGNTGGGTGGGCAGGACCTCTGCGTGGAAGGCTGCAGGGAGGATCCAGGGAAACAGCAAAAAACTGCCCCTTCTTCCTCTCCCTCCTCTCTCCCTCCCCCATCTCTCTCCCTCTATTTTCTGGAGACCATCATCCCTAAGCTTCTACGCTCCCCCCAGAACTTCTGGGCCAAACCCTGCCCCCTCATCAATACCTCCCTTCCCACCCCCAGCTCTCAGCCCCTGCCCGGTTCCCTGTGGTGACCAGCAGCTATACTTAGAGGAAAATCAGGGCTCAGCAGCTCCCAGCTGGCTGCTCCCAGCCCCCGTCTCCCTGACCTTGGGTTCCACTATCTAAAGGGATGTCCTAGTTAATCCCACCCTGAGCTGGATTAATTTCCAAAGATAAGCCTCAGATTCAGTTCTCTCACTGTACTGTTGGTGGTGGCAGTCAGGCTGGTACGGCCCCGGGGGAGCAGGAGGTATTAAGTGAAAACCAGCTCCCCAGGGATGGCCAGGGCTGCTGGCCGTCCACTCCCCTCATCTGCTGGCTGCCAGCTGCTCGCGGGAGCATCCCGGCACCAGACTGCTCATGGCGGGCAGACTGCTCATGGCTCCCCCTTGGAGCCCAGAGCAATGAGCTCCAGCCTCCGGGCAGCTCTTTCCCGGTCCTCCTTGGGGCATTCGGAGCTTCTGGCCCCTTGGCGGCTCTGGAAGGACTCTTGACCAGTCTCAGTGTGAGAGTCACTCATGGCTGCTCCGGGGGCCTGGGCTCTGACCGCTGGTTAGAAACTAGCCAGCCGAGGCCACATGCTGGCCGCTGGACAACTTTCCCCCAGGCTGAGCATAGGCCTGGAGACACCCTGGCTATGGTCCTTGTTGTACAAGGGCTAGGGTGAGCAGACGTCCACCCTACCCTGCTGACTTCTGTCCTTACCAGAGACATTCCAGGTGGCGGGGGGCAGCTTACCAAGACGTTAATCTCTGCAGGGATACTGCTCCCCCAAATGGGCAAGAGCAGAGCTGGGCAAAGGAGCTGCTGGACTCATCCCTAGGGCTGGTGGGCAGACCCTGGGCTCCCGCCAGAGGGCCAGATGCCAGAGGGTGCAGGGCGTGGCTGCGGGAGGCCACCCCTTCCCAGAGCCAAGAGGAGATGCTCTCCTGGCAGAGCTTTGGCTACAGGTGTGGAACCACCTCCTCTCTGCATGGGGAGGGGCAGGGTGACTGGAGGAGGAGGTGCCTCTCCCTGGAGAAGCAGAAGGAAGGAAGAGGCCGGTGTCTTGGTGTCCTGCACCCCTCCCAGGGGCATGTGGGGCCACTGCCCCCAAAGGGGGTGCCTCTCGGCCTACACACAGACTCATTCATACCTGCCAGGGGAGANAGGGGGTGGCACACTACTGACATTTTGGTTTGAATTTTATCAAAGCCACACAGAACCACAGTAAATTAAAATGCTGAAAACCTATCCCCAATATCAATACGTATTGTTCTACCTAATTGCTTTAAAAAGCAGAAGCGCTAGCCTGTTGAGCTGAATCATAACTGATCCAACCTATCTCCTGCAGTTCAACTTCAGAGTATTTCCAGTTTCTTAGTGTCTGTCATAAACATCTTTGTCCATTCATCTTCCACCTATCCACGATTATTTTCTTATAATGCCCTTCAGCCAGCTTATGATATTCAACCTTTGCAAGGTTTTCAAAAATCCAGCTTTTGTCCGTTAGAAAACATAGAAAAAGGACATTGCAAAAGACGGAAGGCCAGGCTAAAGCCTCGACTGTTTATCCTACTTGTTACCGATAACTAAGAAAACGAATTTGAAAAAGACAAAATGAAAATAAAGACAACTATAAAGCGATCGTAGAACCCCACTTGTTAACAAAGACTGATGTGCACGTATGTTCCCAGGGTCCGTTTCCAGGCATCGAATGCACCGCTTCCTAACAGCGCCTGCGGGACTCTCTTCCGGCGGTCGGGCTCAGCCTGGGTGGCTGGGGCCACTTCCTGCACGCGGGCCTCTCTGTCACGTTGTTGCAACAGAGGCCTGCGCTGGTCTGTACAGCCCAGATCCGCGGCCTCTGGGTCTCACTCGGTCTGCACAGGACTCTCCCACCTTCACGCCCTCCCCGTAGATTCAGGGCACAGAGAGCGTGGCTCCTCCACGCGGTCTCACCGAGGTGATGATCCTGGCCCCGTGGCTCGGTGTCCCCGCCGGCTTCCAGCCCTCCCCTGATCCACTGAGCACTTCCTCATCGCTTTCTTCCGTTGCAAGAACAAGAGAAAACTCGAGCGCTTGAGGCACAGCTCCGTGTGGTGGGCGCCCAACAGGCCAAACCAGGGCAGAAAGAAACACCTCATTGTAGGCAAACTGGACGCCGGCCCAGAAGATGTCTAAAAGCTTTTGTCTGCAGAAAACTGAACTCCCGGGGCTGATAACAGTAACTGGATGTCAAAGGCATAATAAGAAAGGAAGCCCTTTAAAAACAAACTGCAAACACCATAAAATCGTATTGTGTTCAACTTCCCTGGGCGGCAGCTTTCTTAGGCATGTCCACGACAGCGGACGTCCAACGGAAGGCAGGACTCTGCTAAGCTCTTCTCGGGTTTATACATGACTTCCGAAATTAAGGTTGCACACGTGACTTTTTTATTCACCCTGCATAACAGAACAGGTAACTCTGGGAGACCAGAAAGTGGAAGGTTTGGAAGTATGCTTCCTTTGGTTGGTTTTCTTCATCTTAAGATAGTGCATTTTCAGAAAAACACGTCTACACTTTTCACCTTGTGTTTACAATTTTCCTATGGCTATTTTTTCAAGCTCTTAATTCATTACTTTGCTTTCTTTGTGTTATTATTTTTTACTAGAGACACATGGCAAGATAGTGCTATCTCAGAGAATTAAATTTGTTTTCTTTTAAATAAAGGGTTCATGTATGGAAATATTAAAGCAAAACTGGGATGGAAGGCCTAAAATCCGTATGTGACCTAGGGTCATAAGATCACCGTGGCCATCATGATTTATTTTACTCCGAGCAGATTATAGGATGGGAATCATAAAGTCGTTACACAGTTTACTTATCATTTCTTATTCAAATTGATAATAAAGATTTAAAAAGCAAGTTTACTATTTGAATTTTCATTTACCAGTTACTCAAAATCTTGTCCAGAATAAAATGAAAAGTATCAGAGTGTCTGATCGGGTCCCCGATTGTTAGCACTCAGCATCTATGGGATCTCATTTTCTCTAAGGAAACAAGAAATGCTTCCATTCATAGAGAAAGACCAGTTTCACTTTAAGCATGACTATTGATGTCCATGGCAAGTCTGCTGACTGAAAAGAAAGTGTTTATTGATTCAACCTTTCCATAACCCTCTACTAAAGTAAACATGTCTGAGACAACTAAGCAAAACATCAGAGTTCACTCAACTGCCATGTGGCCCTTTTTGCTTAAAGAACTTGGCGTGGGCCACTGGTCTAGCCAAGGTCCCAGTGGCACCAATGAGCTACATTTTGTGCGGTAGTTAATCCTCCCTACCTTCAGCTGTCTCACTCGTCACCACAGGGATCTTTTCTGGAGTACTCCCCGGGTCCTTCTCTCTTCAGGTACCTGCTGGTGGCTGGAAGTTTAGTAGCATCCCTACTATCAGAGACAGTGTTTCAGGGAGTGTAATTTTCATCTCATTATAAACCGATATAAGTGTCGTCTGAGGAGCTGGGGGAGTAAGTCTGCACGCTTCCGTCCACTTTGGGAAACTCCACCTTGTTTACAATGGAGTAATCGTGCACCATTCATGACTTTCAGGTCTCATTCAAACAAGAATTTTGTATTTTCAGCATCCCAAACCCCCAATTGAACATCATCTCAATCTTTACTGAGCTTCAGATTTTACTTGATGTGCATAAATGAGTGAAACATCTTTATGTTTTGTGATATAACTCTCATAGTATAAGCATCACTAAGGCAAAAGCAATTAAAGATGTGCACATTTGAGAAATATATTCGCATTTACATTTCATTTACTCATACCACAAACATTACTGTTCATCTACTCTGTGTGAAGTACCATACCAGGTGCAAAAAAATACAATGATAAATAAACATATTCTCAAAAACTCAGGGGCAAGCTCCCCAGGAGAGAACAGTAAAGATGGTATCGTGCTGATTACATATGAAAATAGCAATCAGGAAAAAAAAAATTGGGTAATTTTTTGATGTGTGTGTATTTTGCTAAAGAAAGACATGGTTTTGAGTTTTTCTTGCTTATGGTGATGTTTACTTTCCATTGCTTCCAAAAGCCACTCTGAAGTACAACTGTAGATTATGCCACCCCTACAGAATAGAGTTTCTTTTTCTCTTCTATAGCAGTAAAGCTAAATACTCCATTAAAGCTATATAAAGCTACAAAGATAATCTTAGGACATTAAAGAAAGTCTTAGGACATACTCTCTGTATATCATTTAAGATTACACTCTTTGAGGAGCCAGAATCCATTTATCACATTCTGCTCCTCATGATGGTATTATGATAAATAATCTGAATGAGATTTAAACAACTTGGATCAAAAATAACATCTGATAGCATGACTTATAGGGTATCTGAGTATAAAAGTATACATTGGCAGCACTGGATGAAGAAACGCTGTAATTTTAATATCAGCCTCATTTCTCAGTCACGTGTAGCAGAAAGTATCACTCACTGGTCATGAAAGGGCAGCTGTCCCACCAGCTTAGGTTCTCCTATTGTAGAATTTGATAAAGAAGCTCAGACCTGAAGTCACTGGAGAAAATATACTATGTGGTTTCAAGACATCATTCAAATCTCCACTTTAAGGAGAAGGCGGATAAAGGTTTATTCTTTTGGTTTTATTCTAAGAAGGTAGCTTTTCCTCAGAGCCTGCAGTAAGTGAAGTCTAGAGGAGTCAGAGTGTGCGAGGAATTAGCCTACCAATAGCACGAAAATTTAAATAGCTTCAGTATTTTGTAAGCATCTTTGGGAATTTTTTCGAGAGATTACAAAACACATGGTTAACACGATTAGGCTGGTGCCACTGCGTTCACTAGTACCAGATGCAGAGATTTCTCTCCCCAAAGTCAGACTCCCTGGAGAGCAAAGCATGGCATCCCATCCCCTCACCACCACTGCATCTGTGAGTGAACCGCTGAACTTTCAGCCTTAAATGGTCCAGACCAACAACCAAACTATCAAAGGTGGTATTTAAGGATGGATTTTCTGAAATGTGTCTGCTTCAGTTAGAAACCCAGTTCTTGCTCTATATAAGGGGACAAGTTATTCAGTTTCCAGGTCTGCATGTCCTAATCTGTAAAACTTCATCATAATAGAAGCAATGGGTTGCTGTTGGGGTTAGATGAGAGAACATATTTTGAGTTTAGAAAAGAGCGTGAGCTATGCTACGCAACACTAATTACTGCTCTTGGAGCTGAGTTCTGTTGGCTCCCGAACTGCGAAGATACAGAGGAGTGAGGGATACTCTCTCCCGTGGGAGGTGGAGGGGGACAGAGAGAGGTGACCACAGAGATGGACAGCAGACACATCAGAGAGATGCAGAGGCCACATCCACCAAGAAGGAAACAGACACCACACTCAAATGCAGGTAATCTGAGAAGGGTTTAATTAACAGGACTTGATAACTCTCCTAGGCTTAGAGCAGGGAGGGAGAGAGAGGCATCACCTGAACCGGAAATGAGAGATTCCAGTAACTCCTCACATTGGTCTGCCCGTTGCAGGAAGACATGGCCTTTGGTTGGGAGATGTAGTCAGGTGAGGTGTATGTACAAAGGGTGCCAAACACCCCAATCTCACCCTCTTCAAATCCGGTCTCCCATCAACAGCATCCATTGGCTGAATCCAGCTGGAAACCAGAGGGCATAAAAGCATGTGAGGACATCACACAGATCATTCTCCAGGGACAGAGAGCTGCTTGGAATGATGGAAGTCCAACAACTGGGTGACTGCGTGTCTACGCACTCACATTAGGGCTTAACTCTCCGAGGAAGAGCCCACTTCCCCCAGATCCAAATGATCTGGGCTTCCTCACCAAACACTGCTGAACAAAACACAGCAGTGCCGAGCGAACACGGCTGCTGAGGCGAGGGTTCAGGGCAGAGCTCCTGACGCGCCCTGAGCCCCAGGGTCCCCTGTCATCACAGCCACAGACTCAGAGCTCAGGGCTCCCCTGGGAACGGCTGAGAGCGCACCTCCCCGTGAGGGCCGTCCGGCCACGTCCAGGGAGAGCTGCAGCCGCTCCAGCCTGGAGGCAGGGGAGAGCGGACAGAGTGGGAGGGGAGGCCGTGGGGCGGGCTATTGTCACCAAACGCTGAGCGCCCGCAGTTGCTGCTACATGTCACATAGCTATGCCCCGACGACAGAGTGATCCGGCCCACGTCCAAAGATGCTGAGGCTGTGAAGTCCTGCCTCAGTCGCTCTCTCAGTCTGAAAATGACACTCATGATGTCCCTGTTCGCATATCCCAGTATCAATGGTCACCCTACGGTCTTGAGGACCATATGTTTTTCTTCAGCTTTCTATATGCTTCTTAACATATAGAAACATGGTTTTCTGCAGAAAACACGGTTTTCTCTTTGTTTGTTGAATGTGCCTTAAATGGCTATAAAGGGTTTTGTTTTGTTTTCTACCAATATCAGGGATGTTAGTTTTTTTTTTTTTTTTCTTTCTAAGATGAAATGGTCAGAAGATGCTGAAAAACCAGTGTCCATATAAATCAAAATGTTTTCAGAAAGAAAGAAGAAATATCCCCTGTAACTGATGTTACTAAAACATATGGAGGAGAATATGTCTTTTATTTCTAAGCATCACTATCTTTATGCTTTTTTTCATCAATATACTTAAATAAAGAGTCAGATAAGTCCCCCTCCCTCTGAAGACCTGGGTGAAAGCAGGTGTATTAGACAGTGTTCCCAGTGGTGTAGAATGGGGGTTGGGAGAAGGGAGAAGTCATTATTTTTGCCTTCTGACAGGGTCAAGTCACGCAGAGGTTTCACAGTACAAGGATCACAATCCAAAACAGCACTGAGAGTGACATCCGTTACCCAGTATCAGCAACCAAGCCAGGACCACTATGCCTTTAACGCTCCGTTTTTATTCCGTGTCTAGAAAAACTGGAGATGACCAGATTACTGACGTCTGAGAAGTTCACATGATTAAAATACTGTCTCTCTCTCTCACACACACACACACACACACACACACACACACACAATGCTATCACAATCTGCAGTTAGCTGACTTCTCTCCATGTTAAAGTTATAGGGATACTCATTAACCAATATCGGAGAAGGCAATGGCAAACCACTCCAGCACACTTGCCTGGAAAATCCCATGGACAGAGGAGCCTGGTAGGCTGCAGTCCATGGGGTTGCTAGGAGTCAGACATGACTGAGCAACTTCGTTTTCACTTTTCACTTTCATGCATTGGAGAAGGAAATGGCAACCCACTCCAGTGTTCTTGCCTGGAGAATCCCAAGGACGGGGGAGACGTCTATGGGGTCGCACAGAGTCGGACACGACTGAAGTGACTTAGCAGCAGCAGCATTAACCAATAGCAATAACCAAGCCATGACCACTATGGCTTAAAGACCCCACTCTTATTCTGTGCCTCTAGAAAAACCGGAAATGACCAGATTATCCGCATCTGAGAAGTTCACGCGATTAAAGATGCTGTCACACACACACCAAAAGGATGCTATCACAATCTTCAGTTAACTGACATCTCTCCAGGTTCACTACTATCTAAATACGGCTTTTAGACTTTACTTTCCAAATTTGAAGTTACCTAGGCTTATCTCAGAGCCTTCTCCAGATTTCATCACCTTTGTTCAGTTGTAAGACCAAAGGGAAGAAAAACTCAATAAACCCAACACAGCAAAAGTCTTCTCCTCGCTCTGTTGCCAGAAAACTCTCCAAAGCTCCATAAAGATGTGCACAGAGCTATATTAACATACCCACATGGCATGCACACTATCTTGATTTTTCACATTGAAGCTTTCTTGGGTGAGAACCATACTTGACCAACCATACTCCGTGCCCCATTCGCCGCAACACAAAATTTCCAAAGAAAAACAACTGAAATCTTACCGTGGCTGGTGTCTGGATGAAGCTGTCTTGAGACTCAAAGAATAAGCAGCTCGCTCTGTTGGGGGTAGGGGGGAGAAAATGATTATGTCGTCTGCAAGGCCTTTAAATTGAAAAGAGAATGAACTCAGCTTGTAATAAATCACTGTTGACATCTTCACTAAAGACTCCCAAGCCAGGGGGAATTTTTAGCAGGCCAGGAGGGAAAGTCCACAAATGCTGGCTGTTATTTGCATGTGCAACCTTCATAGGGGAGACCCTGACGGATTTTCCCTACACGGTCTGAGCAACCTCCTTGGAGAATAGCTACCCTACTAACACAAACAGAGATTGATTAATAACTTATTATCATATTGTACAATTGAGACTTTGGAGAATGTGCAGCAGCAGGAGGCCCTGTCTTCACCTCACTTGTTTTTAACTTATGTATTGGTCTTTCACCAAAGGGGGAAAAAAATCAAAGTGAGAAAATGGAGCAGAGCAATCCTTCCTTCCATGGTCTGCAGAAGAAACGTATTTCTTTTTCTTTGTACTTTACAAGTAACAATTACTCGTCAACCAACTTTTATGAAGTTGAATGGACTTCATCGCATACGACTTACTGTTTCATGTACGGTGCCTCCGGTTCCCTGCAAAACCCCTGGAGAAATGAAAGCCCTTTCTGTGGGAATTCTTTCTTTTGGGTAAAGGAACGTTTTAGTCTGAGAGGTGAAGGGGCATGTGAGTAGAGAAAGGGGAGGACCTTTAGCTGGACTGCAGACCCCATTCTCTACCACACAGGAACACTTCATAAACAGGTTGTGTTTCTTAGCTGATAGAACCAAATTTTATAGTAATGACATTTACTAGAAACATTGAAAAGTCTCAAAGGGCTTCCCTGGTGGCTCAGACAGTAAAGAATCTGCCTGCAATGCAACAGATGTGTCAGGAAGATCTCTTGGAGAAGGAATGGTTACTCACTCCAGTCTTCTTGCCTGGAGAATTAAGAACGCACAGAGGAGACTGGCAGGCTAACAGTCCATACGCTCTCAAAGAGTCGGACACGACTGAGTGACTAACACTTTTACTTTCGCAGTATTTTCTCTGCCATGTCTGTTATGCAATCTTTGCACAACTATACAAAGGGATCCAGGGAAACCGGATTCATGAGGATTAATCTCTCTATACCCCTAAGAGTTTTAGCACATGTCTGGATGAAGCTAGCATATTTTAAGTGCTTTTTTAGAGAGAGGCCATGGAACAACTCAGAATTAGGTATAAGTTAAGTATATATGAGCAAGATTTGAATGATGGTCCCAGATTAGTAAAATGTACTTCAGTTAATAGGTTACTCCAGAGAAGGGCTCGTTCCTCCTGAAACAAGCTCCATTGGGTCCACTCTTCTTAGCGCCCTGAGAGGCTGACCCATGAGGGTCTCAAGAGGGACACCTTTGCCTTTCTACTTCCATTTGGGGTCAACCAGTGGGAGGCCCTGGCAAGAGACTGACGAGAGAAGGAAGGAAGGCTGGGCTACTGGTGCACGGAGTTGGCCCCTTGCTGGCGATGCTCAGCTGGTCCTCAGGCTCCTGTGAAGGGTCTCTGGAGAACCGCTTTCTCTCGTCTCCAGGAAGCACTCCTTAACTCAGTGAGTCCCGCCCAGTGGAACTGAGCTTCCCCAACAGTTTCTCTAACTGCCCCTGTCAGCAGAGCCGGGCGATGTGAGACTTTTCTCAGACACCCTAGACTGGATTTGGAGAGGGCCCTGGGGCGTTCTGGAGAGGGCTGCACATTCAGGCTGGGTTTCTGTCTTGCTAATGGCTCTCAGAACTGTGAGTCCAGGACTCTACACGTGTCTAAGATGCTGACAGGATCACTCTACAGAGACAGACTTCCAAAATGATAAAGAACAGGCTAGCAGAGTGATCCTGTTCAGTGGAGGGGTTTTTTCTTTTTCTGAGGAAGAAGGACTCAAAACGAGAGATAAATGAAATGTGCATGAACAAGGTTTGAATGGTGTTTTCAAGTTAGTAAGCTTTATTTCAATCCATTGAGTATATAATAAAAGAACAATAAGGAGATACTAGGAGGGTGAGTGGTGGGCCTTTATTAATTGTGTAAATTTATCTATATTTACCTAGTGCAAAATTAACTTGAATTAAATATCGTGGCATAACTTAAGTTATATGATCTTGCATTAATTTTTATTGAAAGTCCATATTGTGTAAATTAAGTTGCATGATCAGATATGTATGTGTGTGTTTGTATGTTTGTGTATATACACAGGCATGCGCACTCAGTCGCTCAGTCACATCCAACTCTTTGCAACCTTAAGGCCTGTAGCCCACCAGGCTCCTCTGTCCACAGGATTTTCCAGGCAAGAAGGCTGGAGCAGGTTGCCATTTCCTCCAGAGGGGATCTTTTCCACACAGGGATTGAACTTGCGTCTCCTGCACTGGCAGTGAGATGCTTTACCACTGAGCCACCTGGGAAGCTCCCTATACACACACACGCATGCATATATATGACGTATATGGACATTTCACTGTTCACTCACTTAAATTTTGCACTCTACAACTTACAAATGCAAATACTACGCATCATTCAAACTCTGATTTTATGCTGCTAATAAGCAAACCAATAAATTAATAAACAGGCTTTTGAAAGCTGTTCAGATGCTAAAAGTATATATTTATATGTGATGTTAAATAATATATATATTTCCAGTTAAATGTAGGACTTATGTGGCCCACTAAGTACTAATTATTATTTTCTCTTGCAACATGCTGTGGCATTTTGGTGAACTATTTTGGCATTAGGACATTCCTAAGGATACTCAGTAGGTTCCTATTAATATGGTATGGTATTTTTAGCGTGGGCTTTCGCTTTTTTAAATCACACTGCTTAAAGTCACCCCTTACAGGAAAAAAAAAAAGCTATATTCAAGCATAACCCTATCTCTATATGTCTATCCAAGTCCTTTAGCCTATGAGATGAGTACTTAACTGATATAAGGATTGATATATATTTAATTTTTCTAAGATTCCCCACAACAAATGAATTTTATAAAACGGAAAGGTTTTCATATGTTAGAATTATTTTCACCTCTTCCAGAGGGTCTAGAATCACTGGCAACAGCACAAATGTGAGATGAGTGTTTAAAGAAAAATGAAATCGCCAACAATTAAGATGCACACTGTAACTTCAAGCTCTGAATAGTCACGTGAGAGAACCTGATGTGGCTACAAAGTCTCAACAGTGACTCCCAAATGTGATTTGATTGGTTGACACTTTGTGTGTGTGTGTCTGTGTGTGTGTCTGTGTGTGTTTCTTGTCTCTTTTTCTGCAAAGTCTTCTACTCAGACAGCCAGGGTAGCAGGTCAGACAAGTTCTCCCACAAACAAACTCCACACTGTTCATCAGTCACTCTTTGCACTTCAAGAATTGACTTCCTCCTGAAAACCACTGGTGAAATGAACCATTTTTCCTCTTCTGCAGAGGAGGGAATCGGAACGGGAGCAATCAGCACACTCGTGGTTATAGATCAACACTTTGAGACAAGTGAAATTAAAGGCAGCGAGTCCTGCTGATCGGTGTTCCGTTCCGCCAAGCGCAGACAACACGAGTAATACAAGAGCCGTTATTCACCCACTGGTACTTCCTTGGTTTTCACTTTCTAGCTTGTATAATAAAATTGACAGCTAAATACTATACAGATCACAAAACCTGAGGCTAATCCCATTGGGCCATCTCAGTGACCCTAAGCAAATCCAAGAAATGGGGATCAAAAATGACTCTGCACAATGAATTTCATGCACATTACTCAACATGGAGCCACCAAGTCCTTCCTTCCAATGCTATTTATTTACCCCTGACGCCAGTTTATCTCCAAGTGTATGTTAACAGATGTTCCTTGACAAAGAATCCTTTCGGGAAAAACATGCACACAACGTGAAACGCTGAACACGATTGGAACAGCATTGTTTGCCTCCTCGTTTCTCTTCCCACGTTACATCCCTTGCCCCACTCTGCATTTTTGAGAGCACAAGTAAATGTTTCAGAATTCATTTAAATCTCCCCTTTAGCCTCTGACGTCTTATTAAACAGGGCTTTAGGGGCCACTGTGTACACACATGAAAGAAAACCCTTGACTATAAATATAGCCCTGCACTGCCCACTCTGTTTGGATGCCATTGTCAACTGTCATAAGCCTGCCTGGTGAAGATCTAATAGCTCTGAGGACCTCAGAACCTTCATCTGATTGGAAAGGACAGTTTCCATCACAGGGTAATCAAAATCAAAAACAAAAACAAAAACAAAAACACCAGCCTGCAGTTACTTAACTTTTGATATTTTGTTTTTTGTGGACTCTTGCATGAATTCCTATTCTTTCATTGTACTACAATATTAGTTGTTTCGACCACTCGGTTTTTGATACTGCTTTAATTCTGCACTGATGTTTTAATCTTTGCTTTACCCACTGAATCTAATTCTGGCTCTAACACTCTGGCCCTTTAGAGGTGGCCTCAGTTGTGAAGGGCTGCCCCACCAAAGTCATTTCTAATAGCTGATGCATGTGCAAGGAGCCTGGGCATCCAGGCTTATCTGGGCCAATGCTAAAGGGTCACTCTTGCTGCAGAACTCCGGCCAGAGTTGATTTCGGGACTCAGTTATAACTGGACTTCCCCTCGGCCCATTCCTCCCTCCACAGGTGCTGACCTCAAGGGTACGTTGTAGAACACACACTGGACACTGAGGTCCACCTGTGAGGGCATTTCCTTCCCAGGAAGCACAATGTGTAACAAATACCATGTTATATTAGCTAATATTTACTGAGCGCATACCAGGTTCAAAGCATGTTTATATGGATTATTTCATTACCATCACAATAAACCAGTAAGGTTTACAAACACAGATTTTTTTTTTCATGGTATTAAAATCAATTATACACAATGTAATATCTTTTCAGTGGATAAAGTCACAAGTCTAAGTGACATGAAACCAAAGTGCTGTGTTGTAACACGACATGAAGTCAATGGTTTCCTTTTCCTCACTGGCCTGATGGTTATAAACGTGCTTAACCCCAGGGTGAAGCTCGTAGATGTAGTTCAGAGCACATGCCTTAAAAAAACCAGAAGAGGATGTAATACAGCTTAAGGCTTTGATTCAAATATGTCAAGCTAAAAATGCTATTCACGCTTCACCTATTTAGGCAGCTCATTATTTTCATTTTGTTGTGATACTGCAGATAAATGAGGCTTTTATTATTGGTTTATTTTTAATTACTATCATTCATTTATTTCACTGCCCTAGGTCTTAGCTGCAGCACGTGGGATATTCTCTGTGTCACGTGGGGTCTCCTTGGGGTGTGTGGGCTGTTGCCCCATGGCATACTGGATCCAGTTCCCTGACCAAGGACTGAACCCATGTCCCCTGCACAGGAGGGCAGATTCTTAACCACTGGACTTCCAGGGAAGCCCNACTTTGTGTGTGTGTGTCTGTGTGTGTGTCTGTGTGTGTTTCTTGTCTCTTTTTCTGCAAAGTCTTCTACTCAGACAGCCAGGGTAGCAGGTCAGACAAGTTCTCCCACAAACAAACTCCACACTGTTCATCAGTCACTCTTTGCACTTCAAGAATTGACTTCCTCCTGAAAACCACTGGTGAAATGAACCATTTTTCCTCTTCTGCAGAGGAGGGAATCGGAACGGGAGCAATCAGCACACTCGTGGTTATAGATCAACACTTTGAGACAAGTGAAATTAAAGGCAGCGAGTCCTGCTGATCGGTGTTCCGTTCCGCCAAGCGCAGACAACACGAGTAATACAAGAGCCGTTATTCACCCACTGGTACTTCCTTGGTTTTCACTTTCTAGCTTGTATAATAAAATTGACAGCTAAATACTATACAGATCACAAAACCTGAGGCTAATCCCATTGGGCCATCTCAGTGACCCTAAGCAAATCCAAGAAATGGGGATCAAAAATGACTCTGCACAATGAATTTCATGCACATTACTCAACATGGAGCCACCAAGTCCTTCCTTCCAATGCTATTTATTTACCGCTGACGCCAGTTTATCTCCAAGTGTATGTTAACAGATGTTCCTTGACAAAGAATCCTTTCGGGAAAAACATGCACACAACGTGAAACGCTGAACACGATTGGAACAGCATTGTTTGCCTCCTCGTTTCTCTTCCCACGTTACATCCCTTGCCCCACTCTGCATTTTTGAGAGCACAAGTAAATGTTTCAGAATTCATTTAAATCTCCCCTTTAGCCTCTGACGTCTTATTAAACAGGGCTTTAGGGGCCACTGTGTACACACATGAAAGAAAACCCTTGACTATAAATATAGCCCTGCACTGCCCACTCTGTTTGGATGCCATTGTCAACTGTCATAAGCCTGCCTGGTGAAGATCTAATAGCTCTGAGGACCTCAGAACCTTCATCTGATTGGAAAGGACAGTTTCCATCA
Source organism: Neotragus pygmaeus (assembly GCA_006410875.1). Taxonomy (NCBI): domain Eukaryota; kingdom Metazoa; phylum Chordata; class Mammalia; order Artiodactyla; family Bovidae; genus Neotragus; species Neotragus pygmaeus. The sequence goes on along the minus strand of SJYV01025013.1, from coordinate 20,196 downwards.
CAGGGTAATCAAAAACAAAAACAAAAACAAAAACACCAGCCTGCAGTTACTTAACTTTTGATATTTTGTTTTTTGTGGACTCTTGCATGAATTCCTATTCTTTCATTGTACTACAGTATTAGTTGTTTCGACCACTCGGTTTTTGATACTGCTTTAATTCTGCACTGATGTTTTAATCTTTGCTTTACCCACTGAATCTAATCCTGGCTCTAACACTCTGGCCCTTTAGAGGTGGCCTCAGTTGTGAAGGGCTGCCCCACCAAAGTCATTTCTAATAGCTGATGCATGTGCAAGGAGCCTGGGCATCCAGGCTTATCTGGGCCAATGCTAAAGGGTCACTCTTGCTGCAGAACTCCGGCCAGAGTTGATTTCGGGACTCAGTTATAACTGGACTTCCCCTCGGCCCATTCCTCCCTCCACAGGTGCTGACCTCAAGGGTACGTTGTAGAACACACACTGGACACTGAGGTCCACCTGTGAGGGCATTTCCTTCCCAGGAAGCACAATGTGTAACAAATACCATGTTATATTAGCTAATATTTACTGAGCGCATACCAGGTTCAAAGCATGTTTATATGGATTATTTCATTACCATCACAATAAACCAGTAAGGTTTACAAACACAGATTTTTTTTTTCATGGTATTAAAATCAATTATACACAATGTAATATCTTTTCAGTGGATAAAGTCACAAGTCTAAGTGACATGAAACCAAAGTGCTGTGTTGTAACACGACATGAAGTCAATGGTTTCCTTTTCCTCACTGGCCTGATGGTTATAAACGTGCTTAACCCCAGGGTGAAGCTCGTAGATGTAGTTCAGAGCACATGCCTTAAAAAAACCAGAAGAGGATGTAATACAGCTTAAGGCTTTGATTCAAATATGTCAAGCTAAAAATGCTATTCACGCTTCACCTATTTAGGCAGCTCATTATTTTCATTTTGTTGTGATACTGCAGATAAATGAGGCTTTTATTATTGGTTTATTTTTAATTACTATCATTCATTTATTTCACTGCCCTAGGTCTTAGCTGCAGCACGTGGGATATTCTCTGTGTCACGTGGGGTCTCCTTGGGGTGTGTGGGCTGTTGCCCCATGGCATACTGGATCCAGTTCCCTGACCAAGGACTGAACCCACGTCCCCTGCACAGGAGGGCAGATTCTTAACCACTGGACTTCCAGGGAAGCCTCTAAAGGAGGGTTTTAATCTCATGTGGTGGATGCTGGTGACAGTGGCTCCAAACTGAAATGTTTCAGTTCAGTTCAGTTCAGTTCAGTCTCTCAGTCGTGTCCGACTCTTTGCGACCCCATGAATCGCAGCACGCTAGGCCTCCCTGTTCATCATCATCTCTCAGAGTTCACTCAGACTCACGTCCATCGAGTCAGTGATGCCATCCAGCCATCTCATCCTCAGTCGTCCCCTTCTCCTCCTGCCCCCAATCCCTCCCAGCATCAGAGTCTTTTCCAATGAGTCAACTCTTCGCATGAGGCGGCCAAAGTACTGGAGTTTCAGCTTTAGCATCATTCCTGCCAAAGAAATCCCAGGGTTGATCTCCTTCAGAATGGACTGTTTGGATCTGCTTGCAGTATCTCAAAATTTTTGCTTATTCTGAAACAGAAATCCACTAAAGACTATAATATTATATAAACACAATTTATTATTTCTGGATATTGCAAAACACACACACAAAAAAATACCCTCACTTGAATGGGGAGGTTTACTTTGTCTGGTTCAGTGTGGAGCGCTTTAGAAATGCAGATCACCCATTAGAAATGGCTGCATTTGAGTAGATTTCTCTTTGTAAAACGCTTTTGGTCTGGATCATTTGCTAAATCGTATTTCTCCACTCACTGTGGCACGCCTTTTCTTTCCACAGTTATGGTCCCCATATTTCTGAGCATCCTGTATTTTTAGACTCAGGTCTCTTGGTGTTCTGGTTCATATGAAATGGTGCTATTTATTTATTACAAGGTCTCACATTTGTTTTATCCATCACAAGCTAATGTTTGCATGAATTAGGCCCTAGAGATGTAATATCATCTTTTAAAAACTGCCCCAAAGACAAAGAATTGAGAATCAGACGCAGAGTAGGAAACAAGGTGCACAGCCTGAGTTCCCAAGTCTTTCTTGTATGAGACTATGTGAAAAGCTCAGACCCACGATCCACTTTTTTTCCCCTCTCTCTCTTTTGGTCAAAACCAGCTATTCGCGTGCCAGGAGGATGTGCAAACCATGGTGCTGACTGAGGAGAGATGTCTGGGCGACGGCAGCTCTTCTCCTGGTGTGAAGAAGGAGAAGCACAGTGATTCTGTGAAGCTGCTCATTTGCCTCTCGATTGTTGGGTTGCTCAGTCGTCTCTGACGTGGACTGTAGCCCGCCACGCTCCTCTGTCCGTGGGATTTCCCAGACAGCGATACTGACGTGGGTGGCCGTTTCCTTTTCCAGTTCTATCTTTACCTGCTCTTCATTTCACATCTCTCGGTCTTTTCCAAAACAACAATATTTGAAGACTGCATCATTTTAAACTGTTGATTTTTGAATGGCAAATGCCTGTTCCTAGCTACGACTCTTCAACAAAATAATCTAAGAATATGAAATTGCTGAAGGTGGTTAGCAATTAAATCTGATCCAGTCAAACATTATAAAGACCCAGGTAATACTCAACTTTGCAAACTGAAATAGTTAGCAACCTGCAACCACCTGGTTTTATTGAAAGCCTGGCATCATGTCAAGATAAATCCATTTAAAGAAGCATTTACTGAGTATTATTTTATATGCCTGGCACAGTACTAAACATGAAGTATTCAAAGACTGTAGATTGTACATGTTCTTGAAGCACTTAATACTCATTGAGAGGCTTTCTAGAAAATGTAAGCATTAGATTATTAGTTTTTTAAGTAATTAATTTCAATTGGAGGATAATTACTTAACAATATTGTGATGGTGTTTGTCATGCATCAACTTGAACTGGGGCCACAGGCATACATATGTCTCCTCCATCCTGAATCCTCCCCCCACTTCCCTCCCCACCTTATTCCCTGGGTTGTTCCAGAGCACCGACTTTGGGTGGCCTGTTTCACACATGGAATTTAGAAACAGTTTTAAAAGATGGCAGGCTAAATGCTTGTTTCACCAAAGTATCTGGGCTGTATCCATGAGCCACATTTCAGGATATATCCATTTAGTTCCTTATTGGATGCCATCTGGAATGTGTTCAATGGAAATAAATTTTGAAGAGATGTCTAAAAGAAGAAACTTTACTCTTGAAACTCCAAGACACTTCAGCCAGACTTTAAGGTAGAACTGTAAGGTCAACTGATGTCAACTGGCACAGAATATTCAGTTGCAGAGCATAAATCAAGATTTGAAAAATGTTAATAACTACCCAATATCACAAGATTTTATCATTACACCTAGAAGACAATTCTGGATATCTTTAGACACTTTGGTAACTTGATGGCAGTGGATAGGACTGTAGAAAAAACTCTGTGTTGGAAACCCACCACTATCACCACAATAGCAATACAAAAAAATGCTTTATTTCACATCGTCCTCCAACAACTTGCATCTGCTTTGCTTCCAGACAGTTTGGACCATTGTTTCCATTTCAAAGTGACTCCTTTCAGTGCCTTTGCAGGAGTTTTAACAAGTAGCTGACTTAAAGTGACATCAGAATCTGCTCTAAGAAGCCTCGGACTTCCCTGGGGGTACAGTGGATGGAAGTCCATCTGCCAATCCAGAGGAACACGGGTTTGATCCCTGGTCTGGGAAGATCCCACGTGCCTTGGAGCAACTCAGTGCTTGAGTCACAACTACAGACCCTGGGCAGCCTAGCGGCCGTGCCCCAGCACCAGAGAAGCCACCACAGTACGAAGCCTGGACACCGCAACTGGAGAAAGCCCACACATGGGAGTGAAGGCAGCACAGTCAAAAATAAACAAATAAAATTTAAAGAAGACATCTCTAGGAAGCTAATGGATCTGCAATATAGTCACCACCGCCTGTCTGCACCTAAACACAGCTCATGAGGTGTGTGCCCCTGCTCAAACACGGTCAGCACGCCAGAGGATGTTGAGATGATGTCCGGTGGCGCAGGCTCTGTTTACCACACTGCCCTGACTTGATGAGGCACATTCTATCTGGGTTCTGTAAGCCAAGGTCATCATTGCGTATGGCACCAGCCCACAGACTGCTGTCTCTTAGGTGACCTGATGGTCTCTGCTCACAGCGAAGGGCTTCCTTAGGACGTGGCAAAGCCAAGTTACTCAGAGTTCCCTGGCTGGATCCGGGAAAAAGAGTCGAGTCTAAGATGAGTCAGAGTTGAGCAAAAGCCTGTCTGCAACTCTCTTTAGAGGTCATGTGCTCGGCTCAAATGCCACGTTTGGACTGATATATTAACGTGGCTGTGTTGTGGTTGCCTGGAGACAACTCGGAAGCCGCGGAGTTGGACGGTGATGCTCTCTGTCAATGATGACATCATCTGAGGCGTTCTGCTTTACTCACACCTTTCACAAACAGAAACACAGTTGCCCTTTCCATTTCCCGCAGTGCCTTCCTCAGCTCCATTAGGAGACATTTAAACGCAAGGGCACGTTATCCACTGGATAATATCCTAAAGGTCCCTATATTTGTAAGTCATTTGGGCTGAATATTACCACTTAGGAGAGTTCAGAGAGACAGACAATGAAGAAACAAAGAAAGCCTCAAGATAGGTTTAGCTTCAAATCATTTTTGTTTTTGACAAGACTTTACTGTTGTTGTTCAGTTGCTAAGCCTTGTCTGACTCTTTGTGACCCTGTGGACTGCAGCACGCCAGGCTTCCTTGTCCTTCACTATCGCCTGTTAATAGCTGAGACATGTCCAACTCTTTGTTACCCCCTTGACTGTAGCCTGCGAGGGCCCTCTGTCACGGGATTTCCCAGGCAAGAATACTGGAGTGGATAACCATTCCCTTCTCCAGGAGATCCTCCCAATCCAGGAATCAAATCTAGGTCCCCTGCATTGCAGGCAAATTCTTTAGTGTCTGAGCTATAGGGAAGCCTAGTGTCTCTTGGAATTTTCTGAAGCTGGCGTTCACTGAGTCAGTTATGCTATCTAACCATCTGATCTTCTACCACTCCCTTCTCCTTTTGCCTTCAATCATTTCCAGCCAAAACAACCTTTACAACTACCATTTGTGGTGAGACTTGTAGGAAGAAAATAGAGATAAAAATGATCCTTGCTTTGACCTCAGTGAAATGTTATAAGAGAGATGCCACGGACTATAGCCCACCAGGCTCCTCTGCCCATGGCATTCTCCAGGCCAGAACACTGGAGTGAGTTGCCATGCCCTCCTCCAGGGGATCTTCCCAGCCCCAGGACTGAACCCATGTCTCCTGCATTGCAGGCAGATTCTTTATCATCTGAGCCACCAGGGAAGCCCTGTAGGGGCTATGATGCCACCTACAAAAGAGAAGGGATGGAAAGTCACTGACAAAGTGAGTATGTGGAGCATTTGCCGATGGCAGCAGGGACCAGGGAAGACTTTTCAGATTTTCTTTGGTCTGTTTCTCAAAAAAAGCATAACTATCGAATATTTGAGACACAAAGAATGTTTCTTTATGCTGCATAAGCCATGGCAGCATCCATCCATAACTAAAGGGCCACTTGGCTCCAAGAAGGCTGGTGTGTTATAAAGAGATTTTATCCAAAGGTGACAGAACATGAAGAAAAAAGGCTTCTGTAGTTAAACTAGGGATCTTGGCTAACGTGACGCCATTAGAAATTAAAAGCAACACGTATTTGTGAAGAAGAGTGCAAGAGGAGGTTAACGGAAGATTAAATATGAAGACAATTTTTGAAAAAATATTGTTCCATTTAAAAAAATGGAAATGCTTATTATTTCATGACCTGGTCGTGTTTGGCACAACCTTGTAGGGTGACCAACCATCCCAGTTTACCTAGGACAGCAGAATTTCCTAGAACATAGGACTTCTAGTCCTAAAACTGAGAAGGTTCTAAGAAAACTGGGATGAGCCAGTCAGTAGAGTACCTAGACCACTTTTCTCCGTCCATCGGCTAGAAAGTGTCTGTTCTCTTGTCAACTTATCAAGGTTCCTTGTTTCCAGGAAGACCCAACTCAAGCTTCACAAAGCCTCTGGAGTCTCTGCCACTTTCCACAATGTCTGCTCCGTTACGTTCATTAGCCATTCTTGTTGATTACTTTAGCACATATTAAAGTTTAAATGTACCTGTTGTTCACATATATATGTATGTATGTATGTATAAACACACATACATGTATACACACACACTCACATATGTACATGTGTATGTATTTTCTGTCTCTCCAATCAAATTTGTCCCTAGAAAGCAGGAACCATATCTCATTTTCACATATGTTTAATCATCTTATTGCTCAGAGGTAAAGAATCTGCCTGCCAAAGCAGGATGGGGGTTCGAACTTTGAGTTGGGAAGATCCCCAGGAAAAGAAAACGGCAACCCACTCTAGTATTCTTAGCTGGGAAATCCCATGGACAGAGGAGGCTGGCAGGCTACAGTCCCTGGGGTTGTAAAGAGTTGGATACAACTGAGCAATTAAACCATAGCTGTCTTCCACAGTGCTTGAAATGTACTACATATTCAACAACCATTCTTACTGATGGACATATTCTGTCTTTTGAAAGTGCCCTATCTCATATGGGCACGTCATTACCTGATAGGCTGCTCGAAGACAGTGTAGGTAGAGTTAAAAAACCCAGGATGCATGGTTTCGGCAGAACAGGGGATTATTTTAGTTTAAAATAAAAGAAATAGAAAAAGTACAGACTTGGATTGAGATGTCTTCTTTGACAAGATATTTGATATTCCTTCTTCAGGTCCATGCCAAATATGACAAACTAATGAAATGTCTTTATAGATGAAGTTTAAATTGGCATCTACACAATGCCAAAATTTGTAGTAAAGGGGGAGAAAACAGAATGAAATAGCTTAACGACCTAGAATATACCATGTTCTAATCTTTGGCAGCATCCTAATGACCAACTGGAGTCTTTACTCTTCATCTCACTCTTTCGGTGCTGTGTAGACCACAGTCCAAGCCCTCAAACAAGTAGGAAAACTGCCACAGTGATGCTGGATTTCACTGGCTTAGCAGAGAGGGGAAACTCACACACAGCTTGCCAGAAACATAACTGGCTTTAGTCTGTGCTATTAGTCTTGCACGTTTGAGGAGCACTTAATTTAAAACAAAATTGTGGGCTTAACTCCCACCCTGATGTTTTGAGATGGCGGTAATAAGCAAAGTTTCAAAGTGTTCTTTATCCAAGCAAGTGGGTACGTTTCTGGTTCAAGCTCCATCTACAACAAAAAGATTTTCATTTGGTGAGTGGCAGGCCCTGCTTTAGCACAAGCAAACACACCGAGATGCATTCAGGCTCACGGCGCAGTAATCTGTGAGCAGTAAGGTTTACCCTAACGAAATAATCGCTATGGAAAACCAGCTTACGAATCACACACGCCACTGAAATAGAAGTCTGGTTTTCTAACTGGCTTGTGAGTGAAGCCCTGAAACAGTATGAGAGGCTGTTAATAGCAGTTTTGAGTTACTATCTCAAACCTGCCCCTTTAACATCAATGCTGGCCCATTGCTCTAGAGCGGGTGATCCTTCAGTATTTGAGGGATTAATCCCTCCCACACTTCGAATATCTTGAAGATGATATTATATTTCAATGAATATGAACCTTTGTCTTTTCAGGCATGATGTTCTGGCTTTCATCTTTGTTTCAACCCCATCAGAAACATGGTTTACTTGGATAAGAACACATTGGAAAAAAGCACAGGAAAGAAAATGCCTTTTAAACAGAATGAAATAATACTTGCGAGTCCCCCTTTCCCCCCGAAACAGTGCCATGGCTTCCTTCATCCAGGTGAACTCTGGACTCTTCACAGAAACATACAAGGTAATGTATAACATTCCTGCCTCTAGTGTTATTAATTTTCCTATTAACACAGCATCTGTAATACTGAACTGTCCTACGCATACTGCACGTGGACTTCCCACATGGCCCTAGCGGTAAAGAGCCTGCCTCCCAATGCAGGAGACAGAGACAAAAACCTGATCGCTGGCTGGGAAGATCCCTGGAGGAGGGCATGGCAGTGCACTCCAGTATTCTTGCCTGGAGAAGTCAATGGACAGAGGAGCCTGGCGGGCCACCGGCTATGGGGTTGCACAGGGTAGACAAGACTGAAGGGCCTTAGCACGGCACAGCACGCGCTGCATGTTCTTACCCTGGTGCCAGGGTAAGGGCCCACTGTGCCCTCATCTTCACAGGGTTGATGATAAAGGAAAACAGCACAAATAAAATATTATCTCAAGGCCTCTATACGCCAGACATCCTACTGCATATTCTGAAATATTATTTCTAATCCTAGTGAAAACCTTGTAATGTAAGTATTGTTTCTACCACTTTACAAGTGAGGAAAATCTGTTTTTTCATATTGCTTGAACTTTCTGATCCCCAAATCACTAGTAAGCTGTTGTTGTCATTCAGTCAGTAAATCTTGTCTGACTCTTCTCAACCCCTTGGACTTCAGCACGCCAGGCTTCCCTGTCCTTCCCGATCTCCCAGAGTTTGCTCAAACTAATGTCAGTTGAGTCAGTGATGCCATCCAACCATCTCATCCTCTGCTGTCCCCTTCTCCTGCCTTCAGTCTTTCCCAGCGTCAGGATCTTTTCCAATGAGTCAGCTCTTCATATCAGGTAGCCAAAAGATTGGAGCTTCAGCTTTAGCATCAGTTCTTCCAGTGAATATTCAGGGTTGATTTCCTTTAGGATTGTCCGGTTGGGTCTCCTGGATGCCCAAAGGACTCTCAAGAGTCTTCTAGTATGTTGCAGACATTTCTTTCCTCTGAGCATTCAGAGAAGATGGGGAGTATTGGCATTAGTATAAGATCCTGTTCTCTGTGGTATTATTTAGAGGCAAGTCAGCTTTTGTTTTTTTCTTCTTTATGATAATCAGCACATCTAACCTGACAATCAACCCTTATAATGCATTTGGACTGTGCAATCTAGTATTGCACAGGCAAGAGGTTGCAGGCATGTCCCTAGAATCCATTCTGCTCACACAACTGACTGGTCACGTGACACCCCACGCGTAGCAGCTTCCTGTTTCCTCTTCCGGTGGGCGCCTGGCAACTCCCCTCTATCCTTTCCTGCGGAGAGTATGGCTCCTACAGAGACCTCACGCGTGTGGAGACTTACAATACCTGTCCTTCGGTCACTGGCTTATTTCACTTGGAATAACATCCCCCAGGCTCGTCTAAACAAGATCATAGACATGCACCTCTGCTGAGAACATCATGGGGCAGAAAGTTACTAAATGGACAATCCTTTAAAGTACACTCTGTGAGGTTATCACGGGGGGAGGAGTGGGGGCAGGGATGGAGCGGGGAAGCGGGGTGGCATATACACACGATAGATTATAGGTAAAAGCGCAGGTCGACCAGTCGGGTCCAACTCGTTACAATCCCTCGGACTGTAGCCTGCCAGGCTCCTCGGTCCTTGGCATTCTCCAGGCAAGAAAACTGGCAGGGGTAGCCATTCCCTTCTCCCAGGGATCTTCCCAACGCAGGGATCAAACCTGAGGCTCCCTCGTTGTAGGCAGATTCTTTACCATCTGAGGCACCAGGGAACCACCTGCTATCCATAAAATGGGTAACTAAGAAGGACCTGTTGTATAGCATAGGGAACCCCACTCGTCCTCTGGAGTGATCTGCAAGGGAAAGTAAGTTTTTAAAAGAGCAGATATGTGTATGTGGATAACCCATTCACTTTGTTGTAGAGCAGAGACTATTATGATGTTGTAAATCAACTATGCTTCAATAAAAATTAAATAGATAAATACCCTCTGTGTCAAGGAAGCAGAAGCAAAGCCAAACCAAGGAATGGATTTTCCGCTGAATCTCATCAAGCAAGGGAACCAAGTTTGAATAAAGGGCTCAGATGGGGCCTTTTATGGTGTTAGACAGCCTTCTTTGTGAAGCCTGTGGTTCTTGTTTTATCATATACTGTAATTTGGTTTAAAAAATGCATAGCCAGGGTTTTTTGTAATTGAATGAAAGCTATTGACTGAAATGATTGGAATGTCTGAGTGGCCACTAGTAAAATCTCACTTATTTTCATTTCCCGCTTGTCAGATCGGCGGTAGACGGTGCGAGATTATAGGACGGGAGTGACTCAGCTGTCTGTGCAGCTCCTTCCTTTCTACAAGGTCAGCCTCGTAAATAACATTCCGAGAAGGGAAACAAACTCACACGTAATTAATGGTAGGGGTAAATGTGTTTCCAACAGTTACTGTATCATTTGGAGCAAAAATAATTTGAGCAACAAAGATATACGATATTCTAAGTCAGAAAGGCAAACAAGGGTACAAAGCTATTGCTTTCCCTAAAGAGACCAGAAAACTAGTATCAGAATCTTCAGATGTCCTTTGAACTTGTAGGTTTGGAAAAATTTCTCTTCAACAATCTCTACCTTCTATTAATGAAGCAGTAAAGAAATACTCGGTGCACCTTTAATGTAAAAATTCTAATATCACCGACGCCAGCTGTTAGAAAATTTGAGACTCGAGGTCACCATAAGCGGTGGGTGGGTTTAGGTGGTAAACCCTAGATGTCTCTTGTGTCTGTCTTACTGTCTATCTCTACCAATTTTAAACCCCAAGGATAACTTTGAGCAAGATTGTCCACCTTTCCATGCATTCACTTTCAAATGTGTAAAATGGCAGCAACAAGAACTATTTCATAGGGATTTTGCAGAGAGCAAATGAGTGAATGGATGTAAATTACTTAGTATCGAGCTGGCACATAGTAAGTTAGTAAGGGTGTGATATGAAGGGCTTTATACACTTGCTCATGTGTAACTTATTCATTTCAAAAGGAAAAGTATCAATGAAAAATGTTTGTTTTTTAAAAACTTCAGATCTAAGCCCATGGGGTAAATAAACTAAGTCAAATAAGGGAGCAATTTACAAGAAGGGGAGGCGGTGAGGAGGGGGAACTTGAGCAGCTTAGCAAAGTCACATGCGTAACAAATACTCTGAAGGAAGAGCAGTGTCTTGGACAAACAGCATTCTTTGCTGTTTTAGTGAATCAGAGCCTGCTGCTTTCAGTCAACCCAAGTTACACCACACCAGACCTCGAACTTCTAAGGTTCCATCCCTGTTTAAAAAAGGAAAAAAAAATCAGCTGCAAAATGTGGAGACACTTTGCAGGTCTCAAAGATCGCATCTGTCTGGGGGTCTGCCCGCCCAGATGATCCTAGTGGAGGACCCCGTGGTGGAGCATCGTTAATCAGCAGCCAGGGCTGGGGAGGTGGGTGGCTGCTGATAGTGCTGGCCTATTGGAAATGCTTTGGATGGCTGCCAGATTGTGTGTAAAATCTTGAAATGTTTGAAACAATACAGTCTTTACAATGTTATAAAATACTAGGGTGGCTGCAGCGGCTGCAGACTGGCGCATGGCCAATCAAACCTCAGATCCCAGTGAGCTGTACCCTGCAGTTTCATGTTGTCTAAGGGGCTCGGGGTCATCTCTCCCCAGCGGCTTGTAGGTCAGCTTGGTCTTTATAAGCTGCCTCACTGAGCTACTGCTCTTAGTCACCCCTGTTCAAAAATTCTTCAGTTAGTTTCTCTAATCTTCACCACCCTCCCCCCAAAAAATCATTTTGTGAGTTAACTTTACGTTTTACTTCTGAAAATTTTTCTGAAAGTTGAACTTGCTTTTTGCTTTTCCCTGTTTAACTATTAATAGAATGTGCTTGCTATAGATGTGTGGCTAAATTTGCAAAATAGAAAAGATGACCTCTAATTCCATCACCCTAAGGCAACCAGACTAAACTACTGGTGTTTTTTGCTCCAGTATTTCTTCCAGTTTGTATTTTACATATTTGTGATCATATTGAATTTATAATTTGTAATCATCTCTCAAATTTTATATCAAAATTCTGTCCTGTCTGCATATAATTTCTAAATTATAATATTAATGGCAGAATAATATTTTATTCTATATTTAATCATTCTCATATTATTGAATATTTGTGTTGTTTGCTTCCTCATAGAGGGTGCTATGTTAAATAGTGTTACTATGTGCACAAAGCTTTTCTGTATTTAGTATTATTTCCTTAGGATACAGGTCAAGGGAGACAGTCGTTTTTAGTCTTGACGAATGTTGTGAAATGACTTTCTAAGAGGATTGTTTTCCGATTGACAGCCCATCAGCAGATCACAAGATGTTCATTTCATTTCATTCCCTGATCATCAGCAATAAGCAATGGCAGGCATTCTTCTTTTAAAAAAACCAAACATGCTAATATTAAAAATGATGATAAGTTGTCCTGTTCCCCAAATCAGCTGCACAGGGGGAACTGCTCACCCATGCTACACAGAGAGGAACTGCTTCAGGAATGTTTTTTTTCTTTTTTTTCTTTTTTTTGATTCTTCAAGCAAGAGGTAATTCTTCTAAACAACAAGGTATTTAATTCCAGGGTGTCACTAGAGTAAGTGTAACACTGGAGACAGAGAGAACATTAGATAGAATGCCCTGGAGAGAGGAAGAAGGCTCTGCAGCCTCATGCAGTATTCCCAGGTCCCCAGCCAGCTTTGTGAACCCACTGCTAAGTGCAGAGCACTAGCAAAGCAGAATCGGAGCAAGGCTACAAGCGAAGAAGGAAGCGCGTTCCATTGATACAACCGTTGCAGAGGCTTTGAACCAAGAAAAGGACGCGCCAGTGCTGACAGTAAAGAAGAGAAGGATGCAAAGTGAGGAAAAGGCTCTCAGAAAAAAGAACTCGGACCTGAGAGACATGTATGCACTCTTCCGGGCAGCTTAGACACTGTGGCTGGCTTCAAGAGGACGGATAGGAGAATCCCAGGGAATAGGAGAGTTTATTGTCGGTGTCTGCCTCAGTAACTGTGTCACAGAACTTACATGGTTGCCATTCCATTCCAGAATGTTCTTTGGCCAAGTTCCAAGTTAATAAATCCCTGTTAAAGGATCTTTGTATATCCGGGTTAGCGGGAAAACACCTTACTGACACAGTTTAGATTTTGCACCTTAAAAAAATAAAACCGATAAATACATCCTCTTAAGGAACGCGGGCTCATTTTTGTCTACATGTACCACAAATCATGTTTGATTCCCTGGACATGGTATCCCTCTTTTTGCCATTATTAGAGACTTAACTTCTAGGAGACTTGAGAGAGGGGTACTGACATACACTCCTGCTGCTGCTGCTGAGTCGCTTCAGTCGTGCTGACCTTGTGCGACCCCATAGACGGCAGCCCACCAGGCTCCCCCGTCCCTGGGATTCTCCAGGCAAGAACACTGGACAGGGTAGCCATTTCCTTCTCCATTGCAGGAAAGTGAAAAGTCAAAGTGAAGTCGCTCAGTTGTGTCCGACTCTCCTCGACCCCATGGACTGCAGCCCGCCAGGCTCCTCCATCCATGAGATTTTCCAGGCAAGAGTCCTGAAGAGGGGTGCCACTGTGTGTAAAATGGGCTTCCCTGGTGGCGCTAGTGGTAAAGAACCCGCCTGCCAATGCAGGAGACCTAAGAGATACAGTTTTGATCCCTGGGTTGGGAAGACCCCCTGGAGGAGGGCAAGGCAACTCACTCGAGTATCCTGGAGAATCCCATGGACAGAGGAGCCTCGTGTGCTACAGTCCACGGGGTTGCAAAGAATGGGACATGACCGAAGCAACTTAGCACTCAGCACGCACGTGTGTGAAATAGATAGCTTGTGGGAAGCTGCTGTACAATCAGGGAGCTTAGCTCTGTGATGACCCAGAGGGCTGGGAGCAGGGAAAGGATGGAGGCTGAGAGGCAGGGGATGCGAGTGCACACCTGGAGGAGGCCTCTACTGTACAGTGGGAACTCACGCAGCACTGTGAAGCAATTGTGTTCTAATTAAAAACAAACAAAGCTGTCCATAAAGGGAAAAGGCGGAATTTCTTCCCCTTCCCCTTTGCATTTCTTCTGAAGGGTGTCTTTTGTAGAAACTACCATATCAATTTCTGAGCTGGATTGCTTTTAAAAAATGATCATGGAAACGCTCGTACATTTTAGTGTTTGTATTTAACCCACTTTCTTAAGGTTTAGAGTTCCTGCCTGATTAAACCCAGTGTTACCTTTCTTCATCATCTAGGCTCTGGGTGACACGCGTGCGCACGCGCGCACACACACACACACAGTTTCTGTCTCCGGTTCCATGATGCTCCATCATCTATGAGATTTTTTTTTTTAACTCTTGCTGATAAAAATGAAGTACAACAGCTCCCACCCATGATTCCTTCATTTTAAGCAAAATATAATCTACAAGGAAAATCAAGACTATATCAGATGTTCTGGTTTTAGCAAAACCAGACATTTTCCAGATGTTGGGCACTTGAAATCTTCCATCTGTAACATGGTGTGTCTTGATTTCAGGTCTGACGTCTGTTACTCAGCTGAGTATGTAAGCTCTCTGTACTGCAGTCAGCTCATCTCCAAGACACAAAATAACCCCCAAGCCCTACAGGATTTGTTGCTGTTGTTTAGTTGCTAAGCCGTTTCTGACTGTTTGTGACCCTGTGGACTGTAGCCCAGCAGGCTCCTCGGACCATGGGATTTTGAAAGAATACTGGAGTGGGTTGCCATTTCCTCCAGGGGACCTTCCCAATCCAGGGATTGAACCCACGTTTCTTGTGTCTCTTGCAGGCAGATTCTTTACCACTGAGCCACCAGGGAAGCCCCGTGTTGTATTAGAGTGAGGAAAATAAATTAATAGGTGACGTGCTTGGGGCGATGCTGGCCCGAAGGAGAAGCACGCATTTAATGTGAGCTACTATGGGCTGTTAGAAATAAAGCCCTGGATCACTCTCTCACTAGGTCACAGTGCTTTTTCTTCGCTTCGAATCTCCTTCAGATGTCCCCCATTGTGCACACATCCTCAGCCTATGAATTTCCAAAAAGCTTCAGAAGAAGCTTTGCTTCTTACCAGCAATAATTTTCCCTGTCCCTCCAGTGGATTGTTCCAATTTGGACTATGTATACCATTCTATTCTAAACGTAAATCCCAGCTCACAGTCTCTTGACTTTTGTGAGGCTATATACAATTTCATGAGCTAAAACATCAAGTTTATTTTATAACCTAAATGCACCCATATAAATAAGAGGGATCCAGTGTAAAATCAGTAACTAATGAAATCAATACTAAATTAAGTATTCCTTAGTGAGTCTCCAAATTCCTGTTTTCAGTGAGGTTAAACTTATATTTTAAAATGCCTTTATTATGACACGGTGCTGGGCTGTCTGAGCTAATGCAAGTGACTGTTTTCAAGTCTTCTTCCTTATTTACGAGCATCTCTCTGTATCCTAGATTATATATGTTATTACTGAAGGGAGTAAAAATGCTTCCTTTAATTCAAATCCATTAACATTCCAACATTTTAATGACTCCGTCCACGTTTTAAATCTCTTTAAAAACCATTCTACTGTAATGAAGCTAAACAGGAGATTGATGACCGATTGCGAAGCAGCTCTGTCAAAAATAAACAGAGCTTTGAATTCAACAAGCTTTCCTTTTTCCCAAACTTTGCTGTGTACATAAACACACCCCGTGTCCCCATGTCCTCTCCATATTTCACACACATCAAATTACGCCCAATTAGGTGTTTCTCCAGTCGCCTATTTTCCTCACTAAAGTCAGCCAGAGCCGAACCATCTTCATTCACGGAACCGTCTGGAAGTCTGTCCTGCCAAGCCTCTGCTCCTGAAGGCTTCACATTTGTGGCAGACTGACTCAGTGGGTACACTTTGAAAAGTCAGGGGAACGCAGCGCTGGCCTCGAGGCCCGGCCAAAGGGCTCGAACAGCAGGCACGAAAGCTGCGTCTCTCCCTCCATGCCGCTGCGAGGTTGCCAAGTGACGTTTCCTGAGATGGTACCTACAGTATATCCATCTCCCGGTGTTTCAGACTCACTTCATTAACTTTGTGATATCAGCCTCTGGTTTTATGAACTCCGTTTTGCTAAAATAAATGAGACCGTACCATACAGAAACTGAAGAGGTTGTAACACTGGACGTCTCTTCAAGACTCCTGTAACAGTTAAAGGAGGAGGAACCAAAATTCCCAGAGCTGACCCTCACCGGGAAGTGATTCCTTATATATAATCTCAGAGCTACTCCCCCTCCCCGCCAGGCCCCCACTTCTGATTCTCACTGATGTTGCAAGTAGGCTTTAATGATAGAATGGGGAAATATACTGTGGTTTCACACGTTCAAGGGTTTTACGGTCACTTATTTCTAAGCAGGAGATAGAGACACACAGCAGAAAAGTTTTATTTGCTTTAAATATAAACTAAGTTTAGTATATTATGTTCTTTGTGTTTGGGGTAAATTTAAGTAGTGGCACTATTAGAAGATCAAGAATTTTTTTTTTTTTTTTTTTAACAGCAAGCCTCTATATCAGTAAGGATGGATTTACAACTTACCCCTGGTGGCTCAGCAGCAAAGAATTACCTGCTAGTGCCGGAGATGAGGGTTCAATTGCTGGACTGGGAAGATCCCCGGAGGAGGAACTGGCAATCCACTCCAGAATTCTGGCCCTGGAAATCACATGGACAGAGGAGTCTGGGGGGTTCCTGTCCACGGGGTCGCAAAAGAGTCTGACATGACTTAGCGACTCAACAACAGCAACAAGCTAGCCGACTAGAGTAACTTGATGGTCTAACATGAAAACTCCAGTTTGCCACCATCAATCTAACTGATACACTGGGAGGAATATGGAAACGGCGCACTATCGGCCCCAGAGAAGTGATGGAGATTTGCCCAGCATCAGAGACGCCAGACAAAAGGCAGCTTGTCCCAAAAAGACAAAGGTAAGGAGCTTTGCTTGTAAGACTCAGATCTCTCTTCACATCTTCTCCTCTTTTTGCATTGAACAGTTCAACAGCGTTGAACAGCGTTAACTATTGCGTTTAGCAGCAATAGTGCCATTAATATATGTTGGTTCACGTATACATAATGAAGGGGTTCAGGCAGGGCTGGGAAGAGGTTAAGACAATCAGCCTGGATGCAGTTCCTGACTTTATCATTTTTTGACGCATGGTTTTGAACACATTATCGAACAACTCAGGGCCTCACATTGCTCTCTGTAAAATGGAAGGAGATTCCTACACAGCTGTCGTCGGTGCAGACTGCATGGTGCAGTGCATGCGAAGAGACGACAGCAGTTCCCGAGACTTAGCAAAGGCGGCTAGATGGCAGATGAAAAGATAGATAGGGATATGAATTCACTATTAAGTCATCTTCATCATGTAACACTGACTGCATCCAAGCACTGGAGGTACCACTGTCCGGGCGCAGCTCTGATGCTAACACTGTGAAGTGTTAGTTGCTCAGTTGTGTCTGTTGGTGACCCTCGTGGACTGCAGCCCGCCAGGTTCCTCTGTCCATGGGGTTTTCCAGGCAAGAACACTGGAGAGAGTTGCCATTTCCTTCTCCAGGGGATCTTCCAAACCCAGGGATTGAACCCAGGTCTCTTGCATTGCAGGCAGATTCTCTACCCATTTGAGCCACCAGCAAAGTCCTTGGGAATGCTAGCACTGATCCTGATTTACACTGATTTCTCTTGTACCCCACCTTCTAAATCCCAAGCATATCCATCCTCTAGAATATGAGTGTGATATAGCCTTTGTTGTCATTCTAAGTGTTAGAAGGTGGGTTGAGAAGAGAAGATGGCAGGGATTATTGTCAACACTGGCATTCACATGACCCATGTGCTCTTAGAAAATGCACATTCATTTGTAATATGAGGTTTTCTTTTTGTGTCTGTGTGTGTGTGTGTTTTAATTTGCTTTTTCTATCTCGCTGGATCCTTTATATCCAGCCTACACTCTCATGAAGGCAAAAGGCTGCAGTTGCTTTTGTGTTATAACTGAAGTGCTTAACTGAGACCTTCAAACAGGATCCGTCATTAGTGCATATATGCTGTTCACAGCCTCCAGAGGGCAAGCAACTCAAGACCCAGGTCCACCTTTTGTCTGCACCAGAGTCAGTACAAAGTTCACAGGAAAAGGTTTTGCAGACACTTGCTGAATTAAGTTAAACAGTCAACCTGAGAGGAGCACACTCTAACTGTACGATATGGTGGTCAGGACTGGGACTGCCCTGGGGGCCCTGGTTATGCAGATGATACCATCCTTATGGCAGAAAGCAAAGAGGAGCTAACGAGCCTCCTGATAAAACTGAAAGAGGAGAGTGAAAAACCTGGCTTAAAACTCAACATTCAAAATACTAAGATCATGGAATCCGGTCCCATCACTTCATGGCAAATAGATGGGAAAACAGTGGAAACAGTGAGAGACTTTATTTTCTTGGGCTCCATAATCACTGCAGATGGTGGCTGCAGCCATGGAATTAAGACCCTCTCTCCTTGGAAGAAAAGCTCTGACAAACCTAGACAGCACAGCAGAAACATTACTTGGCCAACAAAGGTTCGTATAGCCAAAGCATGGTTTTTTCAGTAGTCAGGTATGGATGTGACAGTTGGACCATAAAAAATGCTGAGTGGTGAAGAACTGATGCTTTTGATCTGTGGTGCTCAGGAAGACTCTTGAGAGTCCTTTGGACTACAGGGAGATCAAACCAGTCCATCCTAAAGAAAATCGATCCCAAATAGTCATTGGAAGGACAGATTTTGAAGCTGAAATTCCAATACTTTGGCCACCTGATGCCAAGAGCTGACTCATTTGGAAAAAAAAAACCCTGATGCTTGGAGAAACTGAGGGCAAGGAGAGAAGGGGACGACAGAGGATGCGATGGTTGGATGGCTTCACCGACACAATGGACATGACTTTGTGCAGACTCCAGGGGATGGTGATGGACAGGGAAGCCTGTCGTGCTGCGGTCCATGGGGCCACAGAGTCGGACACGACCGAGTGATTGAACAACAGCAACAGGGAACTCAATCCCACGAGCCACAACTTGAAAAAGAAAAAAATCCCTTGTGCTGCAACTAAGACCAAGACCTGTTGCAGCCAAATAAATAAATTTATTTTAAAAAGAAAACTAGGCTGTTGGGTAAGTATTTCAGTGGAGCAAGAATTTCTCTTTCAGTAGCGATGCCAAACTCCCCCTTGCCAACACAAATTTTTGGCCATCATCACCGACATATCCCAGGTATTTTCCTATTCTGCTTTACTTGTTGACTTTATGCTGAGATGCAAATAGCATCAATAGACAAGCGTTGTGTTTAACCCAAAGATGGTCAATCAAAACCTTTACCTTTCAAAACTGCAGTAGGGTAGAAGGATGTAGCATACCGCGGCAGAAGTAAATTCGTTCATCTCATGACAGCTTGTTCTACTCTTCCAGATAATGGCAAGGAAACATTACAAGAACCATGGACACTGGGCTTATGAGGCTTGAATTAAGTAGACTAGATGGACTCAAACATCAGCAGGATTAATGCAACAGATCTCTGAAACGAATGAAGCATAATCTTTTCTCAGACAGATTTCACTTGAGTCCTGAGATCCAGGACGAGAATTTATTTCTAATGCAGCTAAATGGGAGAATTTCAAGGAGAAAAAAAAAAAAAAAGAACACCACAGTGGCAGGTATTCTGCTACTGGCAAGCCTCTAATTCTATTTCCCGTTTGACATATCATTTTATTTCCATTTTCCCTAAATGTAATATGGGAACTTTCCATAATAAACGGCCCTCTAATTGGCCACTTCTTTGACTGGCATTTTTTATTTTTATTTTATTTTCCAAGGAATCCATCCATCGTCCCCTTCACAAATTGCAAAAATAAACCAAAAATGCCATTGTTGGGCAGAATTTTCTGAATCTGTCTTGAAGCCAAGAGAATTTATTTGACTGTCTGGGGAATATCGACGAGGCAGATCTCTTATTCTCGGGCAGATACCGAAGCTGCTTGAACAAATGGTCCGTGTTAGCTGGAGAAAGACAGCGAATGTAAGCCGTGTGCCTCTGGGCCTTGCGGTTTTTTGCTGAACCACAGGCGGCGCGAGGAGCTGTCAGTCTCTAGTCTTGATTTCAGCCGAGCTCACGGGAAGAGAGTGACTGTTAGTACCACCCCCGGTGCTGTCTGCACACGGAGACCTGGGAGCTGGGGCAGGAAGGCTGAGCCCGCAGCCGCGTGCAGATCA